>VZRI01004756.1:5073-38214 GCA_013397515.1 Upupa epops
ATCCTCCCTCTCTATTCTGCTTTTATGAGACCCCCTATCTGGAGTACTGCATCTGGTTCTGGAGCACCCAACACAGGAAAGATATTAAGATGTTAGAATGTGTCCAGAGGAGGGCCACGAGTGCGATTGGAGGGCTGGAGCACCTCTCTTACAGTGACAGGCTGAGAGAGCTGGGGCTGTTCAGCCTGGAGAAAAGGAGACTCTGGGGAGATCCTGTAGCAGGCTGAAGTACCTGTCATTGGATGACACTGAGCAGAGCCTGGCTCCTTCCTTCTGACACCTGCCCTTTCCATATTGATCAACATTAACAGGATCATCCCTCAGGCTCCTTTTTTCCAAGCTAAAGAGACCCAGCTCCCTCAGCCTTTCATAGATTCATAGAATGGTTCAGGTTGGAAGGGACCTTAAAGATCATCTAAGCCATGAGCAGGGACACTCCCCACTAGACCAGGATGCTCAAGGTCCCATCCAATCTGGCCTTGAACACTTTCAGGGAGGGAGCATTCACAACATCCCTGGGCAACCTGTTCCAGTGTCTCACCAGTGATTAATAATCTCCAGTGCAACTTGATAGCAGTCAATAAGCCAGATGCCCTTTCCTTGTTATTGGTGCTTATGGAATTAGTTTTCATCCTAATGTTCAGCTTGCTTGTTAGTCAGCTGGCAAAAAATATCCAAAGATCCTGACTTGATATGGGTGAGGCTCATGAATTTGTTTAATTAGTTGACCTTTCACTAGCTATGGAGATCTATAAACTTTTTAAAAAAAAAGGAAACAAATCCAAGCAAAAACATCACAGACATGGGGTTGGAAAGTTTAGGTATGGGTAAGTGTGTAATTACTGGTTTTAAATCCTGCACCTACCCTTTAGAAGAGGATATCATACACATTTGCCAGGCTTTCTACCTAGACTGAGCTCTGTATTGTCTCTTAGATTCAGACAGTGTAGTGGTGCACAGGCAACAAGGTCTCCATCGAATATGCAGCGTCTGAGGAAATAATGCTGCAGCTTAGACAGACCAAACAGACAAGAGCTTGGGTTTCACTCTGTTGTGAACAGTGCAGAAAATAGGCAGCAGTGTTTTAGGTGATCACCACAAAGAAAAGTAAAATTATGGAAAAATCATAAATAAATGTACCAAAAAGGAGTAAAATGTACATAGATGAGCATTACAGCAATGGAAATTGTCCCTGGCCTAAGAGTCAGGCCAGTCCAACAGACAAGAATGTCTTGTGAGGTGACCAGAGCAAGCATAGATAAGCTATTGTCTTTGTCCCTCAGCTGATCAGCCAGCTGGCAAAAGCACTCAGCCCCTGGTCCCTAGTTGCCAGCTCTCCAGGGACTGAGTGTTGCTGCTCCTCAGAAAGGATCTGGCACACAAGGCACATACAGTGGGGGCAGGTCAAGAACTGGAGCACTGTGATGGAGCAAACACTCAGGAAAGAAAATGGCTGCAAGGACACTGTAATCCTACACACACACGCACACACACACACAGAGAGAGAATGAGAGAGAGAGAGAGAAGAGGAAAAGGAAAAGAAGTGCTTTTCTTAGGGAATGATGAACCTGAAGGCTCTCTTGTCTGCAAACACAGGTTAAACAATTGCACATTAAACACAGTTTCATTTGTACACAGTCACAGCAGTCATATACTGTATGTGTATATACATATATATATATATATAAAATGTTATTTTTTTATAGAATAACAAAATCATGGAATGATAGAATTGTTTCGGCTGGAAAATCATCTAATTCCAAACTCCCAGTCACAGGCAGGGACACTTCCCACTACATCAGGTTCAAAGCACCATCCAGTCTGGCCTTGAACACATCCACAGCCTCCCTTCCAGTACTTCACCAACGCTAAAATAAAGAACTTTTTTTTTACTGTTTACTCTACATCTACCTCCTTTCTGTGTGATTCTGTCATATTCAAGCAGTTTCATCTCAAGGAAACCTTATTCATGACAGGTGTCTGCCTCAAAGTGAAAACAGAATAACAGAATGGTTGAGGTTGGAAAAGCCCTGTGGGCTCATCCAGCCCAGCCCATGACCTAACATCACCACAGTGGCCACAGTCTGGCTGTCCTTAAAAACATCCAGGGATGGGGACTTTACCACCTCCCTTAGGCTGTCCATTCCAGGGTCTGATCACCCTTTCTGTGAGGAAGGGCTTCCTAGCATCCAAACTAACCCTCTTCTGGTGCAGCTTCAGGCCCTGCCCTGTCATTCTGATGCTGGTTGCCTGGAAGAAGACTCCAACACCCACCTGACTGCACCCTCCCTTCACAGAATTTCAGGTAGTTGTAGAGAGGATGAAGGTCCCCCCTGAATCTTCTCTTCTCCTTCTTAGGTATTTTCCAGCCTAAATAACTGTGATTCTGAGAGCATTCAAAATCTGTTTCTCTAATCTGTTTCTCTCAGTCCGCTGCTGGCCAAGATGGAGATTTACAAGAGACAAGGAAGAGTTCAGCAGCTCTTCACCACTTTCACCACCGCCTACCTCCGTATCATGTGTTGCAGTCATGGCCAGAGGATAAGACAGTCAGTCCCTCTTCCAGCTTCAACAGTGCTGAATCTGTTCATCTCATGATTACCACAAAGGCACAAAAGGCTTTTCAAAAGAACGGAATTAACAAGAAAACAAAGGCAGTCCAGAATGTTGTTAACAGGAAGCCTGTAAATGGAGAACAAGTAAGCTCAACTGCCATATAAAGCTGACAGCCCAAGCTCAGCACTAGTCATTTGCACAGACAGATGAGTTGGTCTGAGCCAGAATGTCTTGTCCTCTGTGAAAGAGTATCAGGCCTCATGAGAGAAACCTCTATGGTCATCAGGGTCATTTGCCAAAGACCAGGAAACATCACACAGTTTGACATGACTTCCTCATCGCTGTTTTCTCTTCCTCTTCAAGACAACTGTTTAGACATTTATTTAATGGGTTTTAATAAAATGGTACAGTTTGTTTTTCTAAATATAGCATAATATATAACAAGAGATTTTCCCAAAATATATTTAGGGTTATTTAATCATAGTTTAGCCTGCAGGCACCCTGTATTCCTGCACTGCCATCTTTCAAGTAGAAATGTCCCGTAAGTAGGCTGTGTGTTACAAGTTTAAGTCTGCATCATATAGTGAAAACTGTGGTTTGGGAGACAGCAAGACATCATACTTCCTTGTAGGAAGTAAAGCCCCAGGTAGGCTTGTACTGATGTATAAACCTAGCTTTCTGTTCATCCTCTCTACAGCTACCTAGAAGAAGGATGTAGTGAGGCTGGTGCTGGTGTCTGCTCCCAAATTATTAATGATAGGATGAGGGAAATGGCCTCAAGCTGCATCAGGAGAGGTTTAGATTGGATCTTAGTAAAAAGTTCTTTACTGAGAGAGTGATTGGGCGCTGGAACAGGCTGCCCAGGGAGGTGGTGGAGTCACCATCCCTGGAGGTGTTTAAATAACAAGAAGATAGAGCACTTGAGACCATGGTCTAGGGGTTAGGGAGATGTTGGGATAATGGCTGGACTTGGTGATCCTGGAAGTCCTTTCCAGCCATAATAATTCTATAAGTGCCCTCACATAACTGCACAAAACTATTTTCAGTGGGTAAATATATAGACTCTAAACACACACATAAGTTTTATGGAACTTTAATTCAATCATCCTTTTTTTGTCTGGTGTTTTATTTGGTCACAGAAGAATTTTTCCAACAGGTCCCCAGCCTTGTGCACTTAGCATGATCTCTAGTGTTTCCACTTTACCATCACTAACAGCAGGACTCTTGGACACTTTCCTAGAAAACCACTAAAAGAAAAGAAAAGAAAGCATTCAGCCACCTACACTGCTCCAGGCAGTACAATCTCTCTGTTACAGTGACATCATTTTACAATAGGGATTTTTTTTCTCCCTTAACTACTGGGAAACTTCATGGATCAGAGCAGATCAAATTACAAACCATAGTGTCAGTGCTGCTGCGCTTCTTCACCTGGATACAAGAAACTCTCCCATGTGCCATGCTCCTTCCACTTTCCCAGCTACTCACACCACTCCTTCAGCTGCGAATTTCACTCCTAATGCAACCACAGGGGAGAGTAAACGAAACACATCCCTCTGTTTCAGCTTTCCTGGCTTGACTAACTGGTTGAACCTGCTGCTGTCCCTTCCCCACTGCAGGCTGACAAGAGCAAACATGAAGAATTCCTCATTTGCTTCAGGGAAGAAAAAGCTCAGTAGAACCAAAAGGTGAATATGAAAGGGAGCAATAATGAAAAGAATAAAATAAAAGACATAAAGTCAGGTGAAGAAAAATATTCAAGGGAAAAGGAAATAAAAATGGAAAACAAAAGTAAAAGAAAAGACAAAACAGGAAGATACTAAAGAAACACAGTTGGTATGATGAAAATAGAAGAGAGAGAAGGTAAAATAGTGTTGTAGAGGAAGTAGAGCAGAGACTAACATGGGAAAGATTAGAAGAAGCAGTTTTGAAGAAAGAGAGATAAAAAGAAAATCATTAAGGATCAGAAAAAAGGAAGCTATTATGTCACTTACACAAAAGTAATTTCACCAGTCCTTTGGTACTCATTGTGTAATGATCATTAGGCTCCTAATGTTCTGAAACACTTCCATTGAGCAGCCAGGTCCTTGAACACAGCTGCCATCAGAATTAGTGTTCTGACATCTGGATAAACTGATATTTTAGCAAGGAAGCAAATGGATGGGCATGCTGATACCAGAAAGCCTAGTTTTTATTCAGTCCATGGCCCAGGTTGACAGGATAGAAAAAACCTGTTTTTAAGCTTTAGATTTTCTCCTCCTCATTCCTGATATCTCCTGTGCTGGGAATGTAAAAACCAAATAGCTTTTACAATTGCGACTTGAAATATGAAGCAGACATCTTATTCAAGGCAACCAATCAGTTATACTAGTTAAAGTGCCACAGTAATTCCTCCTGCCTGGTCTATTATTGTAGGTAACTGAAGGTAAAACATAATAATCATAGAATCACAGAATGGCCCAGGTTGGAAGGGACCTCCAAAGGGCATCCAGTCCAACCCCCTACAGTGAGCAGGGACAGGCTCAATTAGAACAGATTGCCCAGTTCCTTGTCCAGCCTCACCTTCAAATTCTTCAGGGATGGGGCCTCAACTGTGCCAGTGTTCAACAATCCTCCTGCTCAAGACCTTCTTCCTAACAGCCCATTTCAATCTGCCCTTCTTTCATGTGAAACCACTGCCCCTTGTCCTGTCACTCCTGGCTTTCATCACCAGTCCCTCTGTAGCCGCCTTGTAGCCTCCTTCAGGGACTAGAAAGTGCCTATCATGTCTGTCACCCCTCCAGAGGGAACCTTCTCTTTTCCAGTCTGAACAACCCCAGCTCCCTCAACCTGTCCTCATAGCCCCCCTGATCATTTTCATGATCTCCTGCTCCACCAGGTCCATGTCCTTCCTGTACTGAGGGCTCCAGAGCTGGATGCAGGACTCCAGATGAGGTCTCAATAAATGTAATCCCAGTTACTGTTATGCCAGTTACCATGATGCCAGTAATGCTTGTTTGGTAAAGGATTTTTGCTGCGACTCAACTGTGAGAGTTAAAAAGCAGAATTACATGCAAAAGAGCAAGGGACACCTACGCTGAGCTCACAGCATACAGATTATCTACTGTGCACTAGGTGATTATACTCTGTCCTATAACCTTGCGTGTGGCTGATTATACGGCACCACAGAGAGACAGAACAGCAATAACAAGACTGCAAATGACTGAAATTTGCCAAGCTGCTCCACTTGAGCAGCCAACCTGAATGAAATGGCTAATAATGGAATTAAGACAAATTATTAGTTCAAGTACAATTCACTACTATACGTTTGGTGTGCTGTAAGGTACTTAGAACTGATCAAACTATTAATCACAGTCACAGTTTGCCCATGTTTCTGTTAGTGAGTCTTCTGTGAACAGATCATGATTTTTATAGACTTCTTTGGGTTTGGTCTTAGTTCAGTCTGCTCAAAATCAGTACATCAGGCAAAAAATTAACCTACGTGCTTCTTTTGTACCAGTAGTACCAAATTTCAAGTATACTGAAGTGCTCATGATCATTTTACTAACCACTGAATAGTTGCTGGCTTAGTTGATTATCATAGATCATGCTGACATGATCTACATTCCCCTACTAAATGAGGAGAAGGAGGAGGAATAAAGAAAGTAATGGGAGTAATGAATTTCCATGGCACATAAGACAAAGAGGGTAGTAGACAGGCCTAACAAACAGTAGGAAATGCCTAAAATTTCCATCTCATCTATGCAAGAAAATATCATTTACCTAATGTTATGACAGGCTTGCAATTAGAACAAGCAAGTATTGCCCCCTCTGCCATATAATAGCCAAATGGGCCTGGTAATGAATTAACATAACTCTCCTTGTAAGGTAGAAAAGTGCTAGAAGTGCCATCTGACAGGTGAGGAATGAAGACACCCAGACTACAAGTAAGCCTCAGAACTATATATCTTCTGTATGCATATTAATCACGAGCCAGATCTTTATGTGAGCACATGACGATTCACCCCTGTCCCAAGTGAAAGCAGGAGAGAAACTTTGGCACATATGTAGGGAGAGGCCTACAGTGCACACCAAACAGATCTCCAGCCTGAGTGCACTGCAGCTGTGCATGCAGACAAAACCATCAGTAGAGATGAGTTGAAGAGGTTTGCCTGAACCTGTAGTGGTTAAAGTACATATATGTGAAATAAGGAAGGACATGGAGGTGCTGGAGAGGGGGTAGAAAAGGACAAGTAGATTGATTTGGGATCTGGAGGAAATGTTCCGATGAGGACAGGCTGAGGGAGCTGGGGCTGTGCAGCCTGGAGAAGAAGAGGCTGAGGCTGCTCTCTACAACTACCTGAAGGAAGGCTGAAGTGAGGTGGGGATTGGCCTCTTCTCCCTAGTGACTAGCAATAGGACGGAAAGAAACGGGGTCAAGTTGTGCCAGGGGAGGTTCAGATTGGATCTGAGGAAAAAATTCTTCCCGGAAAGACTGGGGAGGCCTTGGAACAGGCTACCAGGGGAGGGTGTGGAGGCACTGTCCATGGAGGGGCTCAACAAACAGGCAGCCGCTGATGGTTGCACTTGATGATTGCACTTGGTGATCTTGAAGGTCTTTTCCAACCCTGATAATTCTGTGATTTCTGTGATTCTATATTCATCTTCAACTTCCATATTCCTGACAATGTCTCTAGTTTATCTCATCTCATCACAAGAGAATCTGTGCTACCCTATGCTACCCTCCACCAAAAGAAAATAAAAATCTGATGTTGTTGCCCAGGGACCAGGCAAGGGTCAACGGGCATAAGCTGGAACACAGGAGGTTCCACTGAACATGAATAAAAACAGAGAGAGTAAGAGAGCACTGGAACAGGTTGCTCGAGAAAGTCTCCTCTTATTCAAAACCTGCTGGCATGTGCTCCTACGCATGTAGGGATCCTGCTCTAGCAGGGTGTTGGTGTCAAGGTCTGCTTGTCCTGCTGGGGTTAGGCAGTGCCAACCTGAGAGGGCAAGCCGGGACTGCGCTGGGCTCAGTCGATATCAGATGAACAGAATAAAGATCCAAAATGGAATCAAGTACCAATTGGTTTATTTAAACCAAAAAGAACTGAACCGTGATGGACCAAGGGAGGGGAAAAGGGGAAAGGGAAAAACGGGGAGAGAGGAAGGAAGAAGAAATGGGGAAAGAGCGCGGGTTACCACCACTTCTCGATGCTGCCATGCAGTGTGTGTGGGGGTGCCACTGTCCCCGCCTGTCATGGGGTAGAGAGAAAAAAAAAATCAGTTTGCACCACCCTCTGCTCCCTTCTCCTTTTCTTTTTCAGTGTTGTAATGATTGGTTAAGTGCTGCTATTAGCAGGACAAAGCCGCGCCCGGGAGAGAGTGGGGAGGTGGTGGATGGCCTCCCAGGAAGCAGGAAAGTCTTTTTAGGTTTCTTTTTGACTTTATTCTTTTAAGCGGGAGATTGCCCGACTTTATGATTGGAAATTATTTTTTCTGCCAGGGAAAGGCACCTAACTACCCACCGAGACCTGCCGCCTCCTGCTTGCTGCTACTTTCTGCCCACATCCGCTCTGCATTACCCGTCAGGTTTTGGAGGGTGGTCGGTTTTGGTATAGTGTATGGATTTTGGAGAGAGGAATTGAGTTTGTTTTGTTAAAGTTGTATTTAATAAGCCTTCTTTATTAAGTTATTTACTTTTCACTTGCACTCTGGGTGTTGAACCTTTTTTATCATGTGGATCAGGGGGAGGGGAATTCCTAACTGGGTCTCTGCCCCCCAGATTTGTAACAAACTGGGACACCGGCACGTCCTGCTGCTCTGCCTCTTTTGGTGGTGCAGTCGCTCTCCAGCGCTGCTGCTGCTTCTCAGTGATGCTGTTTTCCGGCGATCCACAGTCACTCAGCTGCCTGTCCATGCCATACACTCTTTGCCAGAACAGTCTCTACCTGTGCAATCCTCCTGGATAGTCCCTCGTGGTCCCACTGGGCAGTCCACCCTTATATCTGGTGCGACGCATGCGCTGTGCCACCTTCTAGAAGGCTCCTAGAACATTCGGGAAGCAGACTGCCTCCCCAAGCAGACTTGTTGCCGCGCTATTAAGCCCCACTCAGAAAGTCCTGGTTGCCAAAAATTGCTGTGCTGTTTCCCCTCAGACATCTCCGAGGCATCCTGGGTGTCATCATCTTGCAGCAATGGCACCCCCCTTTGACAGCACCTGAATGCTTTATCACAAAACCAATGGTGGGATAAAACCACAGGGTTCCTCATAGTCAGATGAGATGATTTTCAGAGATCACTTCCAACCCCTTACCATTCTGTGATTCTGTGAATAAGTCTTCTCTTAGTTTATATTCTGGTGTTATTACTTCTGCTGGAAAGTAAATACTAGCTAGAGCAATTGTATTGATGTTAATAAAGCATGACAGTTTAGTTTAATAAATTTCATCTAAACTCTTTGAGCACTATTTTTCTCCAAGAAGTCTAGCCTTTTTACCTCATTTTGCAAAACACCCACTTCCATCTTTATTGTATGCATTAACTGTGTGTGACATGGAAGTAAACATGCTTTCAGCCAAATGAGAAAGTCTGGAGCATTTTACTCCAGTCACTAGTTAAAAGCACAGCAAAGGGATTAGTAGATACAACAAATTACTAAAAACGAGGAGCAACTGATGCTTGCTTGCCATATTAATTAGCAGATGGCTTAACTGCTACTTTTTTGGAGGCATCCCTTCACTCCTAATGAGATCTTCACTTAGGCTCCTAACTTTGTGCACTTGTGCTGTGCAGATAGTCACGTAACATTTCCCTTTCACACCAATCCCCGTTGCTCTTCAGAACAAAATAGCTTTGCTGAGGAACTGACATAACTCCATCCTCTCAATGCAAGGACTGATGCCTGAGGTTGGGTGTTTTATCTGGAGAGCACATTAGCAAAGATACTTTTCCCCAAACAATTCAAATCCGTACACACAGTCCTACAGACAGGAAACTACTTTTGTGTTGCCTTTTAACAATGTGTCTGTTCATTCATTGCTTTAAACTGATCGGTGAAGGACTGGAGGGAAGGTATGATGAGGAGAGCCTGAGGGAACTGGGGTCGTTTAGCCTGGAGGAGACTCAAGAGGGCTTTCTCCCTCTCTACAACTCCTTGAAGGGAGGTTGTAGTCAGGCAGGCGTAGGTCTCTTCTCCCAGGACAACAGATCCTGAAGCTACAACAGGGGAGGGGTTAGTTTGGATGTCAGAAAGACCTTCCCCAAAGAAAGGGTGATCAGACTTTGGAATAGGCTGCCCAGGGCAGTGGTGGAATCCCCATTCCTGGAGGCACTTAAGGACAGATTGTGGCCCTTAATGCCCTGGTCTGGCTGCTCTGGTGATGTTAGGTCACAGGCTGGGCTGGATGAGTTCATAGGTCTATTCCAGCCTCAGTCATTCTATGTTTCAATTTGTTTATTAAGAACCAGCAAGAGATTAATAAATGTTACCAGAGTCATTCAAGAACAGAAGGGAACCAAACCGAATTGTAGGTGTTTGATGGGAATCCTGTGGATGAGGAGGTAATTCCATGCTCTGGTCACCTGAGCCTTTCATACATGCTGACCCATGCTGTGTTACAGCTTGGGCCTCCACCCAGGCACCTCCCTTCCACTCTGTGGGCAACTCTAAGCCCTGTCCAGGCTGTACCAGTGCTGGGGTGGTGGGATGCTGAGTGCTGAATCATCAGGCCCCAGGATGTTTGTGATGACGGAGAGGAGGCTGGGGATGCACATGTGGTTTACTGGAGTGTTCCTATTAGCAGGCACTCCAGTAATCTCATAGAATTATAGAATGGTTTAGGTTGGAAGGGCCCTCAGAGATCACCCAGTCTCAACACCCTGCCATTGACAGCACCACGTCTCACCAGACCGGGGTCCCCACATCCCATCCAACCTAGTTTTGAATACTGAGGGATGAAGCAGCCACAACCTCCTTGGGCAACCTGCTGCAGGGCCTCAGCATCCCCAAAGGGAGGGATTTCTTCCTCAAATCCAATCTAAATCTTTTAGCTTGAACCCATCCCTCTTGTCTTAGCACTGGGTCCTTCGTAAAAAGTCCCTCTCCAGCTTTTCTGTAGCCTTTTCAGGGACGAGAAGGTCTCTATCAGGTGCCCCCAGAGCCTTCTCTTCCTCAGGCTGAACAACCCCAGCTCCCGCAGCCTGTCCCCAGAGCAGAGGGGCTCCAGCCCCCTGATCATCCCTGTGGCCTCCTCTGTCTCCAACAGTCCCATGTTCTTAACTCCTCTCTATCCTACAGAGGGGAAAAACGCGGGGTGACTTCAGAGCAGGGGCGCTGTCAAGACTTCAGCGAGGGAGAACTTTGCTGCCGCTTGCAGTGAAGGGAGAGCGGATACCCGCTTCGGGACCCGAAATTTCTCCGCCCTGAATCCCTGTGACACGCAGCTCCGTCCTGTTCTGGCCGCACAGCCCACCCCTGTCGGTCGAGAAGCTGACGAAGCTCAGCAGTCGCGCCGGGTCCGAGAGCCGCCGAGGCCCCCCCACCGCCCCCGCCCTGTCCCGGAGNGCTGTTCCCCCCGCCCCTCCCCGCCGCCCTGCCCCCGGGCTTTCATAAGGCCGCGGAGTTTCCTCGTCCTGTGACCGTAGTCAGGTGGTTGCGGACTTTTATTCCCTTCCTCCTTCTCTCCAGTCGACAGCCTGGCTCGGCGGGGTCCCGCCCGGGAGAAACTCGGCCGAGAAGTTGCCGGTTGGAGAAGTTTCGAGGAGGGAGAGCCCCGGGCCCGGCCCCGCCGCGGCTGCCCCGCTGGGCGGGAGGTGCGGGATGGCGGGTGGGGAAGGACCGGGCCCCGGCGGAGCTGAGTGCCGAGAGCACCTCTTCAAAGTGCTGGTGATCGGCGAACTGGGCGTGGGCAAGACCAGCATTATCAAGCGCTATGTGCACCAGCTCTTCTCTCAGCACTACCGGGCCACCATCGGGGTGGACTTCGCGCTCAAAGTCATCCACTGGGATAGCAAGACACTGGTGCGGCTGCAGCTCTGGGATATCGCAGGTAATGAAGTGTTGGAAGCGGGCGGGGAAGGGACGGGATGGGCTCGAGGCCCGGCCTTCGCAGAGAAACCTGTGTGTTACGCTGGGAAGTTCGTGTTCTTGCCCTTCTTCCCACTATCTGCGACCCCTCCTGTCCGTGCTTGAGGTGTGAGTAGAGATGTCAACGTGGGAGTGAAGGCTTCTACAGACTGGGTACTCAGCTGATGGTATGAGGCCCTTGGCTTGGCTCAGAGTTTTATACCAGTCCTGAACAAGCTGCTCGCCTCTTCTGGCTGGCCCCAGAGCAACCAGAGGGTTTCTGCTGGTACTTGCCTGGATGCTTGTGGCCTTGGCTGTGTTTTGTGTGTAAATTCGTCCATAGTTGTGGCTCTGTAACACTTCTAGTGAAAACAAATAGCTCTTTGAAGCAGGTTATAATCACACCTTGTGAATTAAAGGTAACACAGGTAGCTGAAATTATCCTTAAAGGAAGCTTTGTATATTTGGAATCACCTGCTTCAAAAAGTAACCCGTGGCTCGTCTGCACCCCTTAGCTTCTGAGACTGGAGGTAGGCTGTGTGCTTTGCCAGCCATGGAGTGAAGGAATGAGCCCTGTGTTTTGCTTTGTCCTAAACTTGCATAATGGGTTTCTGTATTGGAAAGGTACCTTGAGTGTATGGTAGCAGAAGAGCCTTGTTCTCTTGTCCAGTCTGTGTGTCAGTTCTTTATTCCTACATGTAGTCCAACAGTTGTTCTTTAATATTTAGACTCTGTCTCTGTACCTGTCATGGTTCACTTAGCTTATGCTGTGGCATAAGAAGAATGAGAATCTCTGTTTTGCTGTGGTCTTGAGGGGATGGACTTCTTAAAGTTGGTGTTGATTGCACTTTTAGTTTTGTGTGTAGCCTAGGGATTAACTTGCAGGAGTCCTCTTCCTTCCCTCCCATCATACTAAGAATATCTTCTTGGTTGTGAAAAAGCAGACTATTGCAAATGCAGGTCTTTATATTTTTGCTACCAGCTGATAGTAACTAGGGGTGGTTATCCTGCTGTACTTAGTGGAAGCTCAGAAAAAAGGAAGCATAACATGGCTGTTGTAACCCTGTGACAGACCAGCTGAGTTTCTCCTCTAAAGGTTGTCTTGAAACACTTCAGGATACGATTCCTCATACTCGGAAGCCTGCTTCTTGCTGAAATGCATCATTGGTCCTTTTGATGGTGGCCTGTAAGGAAAACCAGAGTATTTTCTAACTGCTGCTTTGGAGAGCAAGTGAAATGTTGCCAAGGCTTCTCTTCATTTGGGTTTCTAATGGATCAATTTTAACTTTATGTAAAACCATTAGTGATGTTGGTGCAAGCTGCTGCAATGATCTGTATATGCTTTTAGCAAGTCTGGAGTTCTGGGGATTGAAGAGGGAAGATTATCAGAAACCTGGGGTTTGGCATGCTGTCATGCTTGTGTGTAACTGCTCAGCCCTTGGTGTCTGAGGCTGTGGTAGGCTATGTGCTCTGCCAAAGCAATGTGTTTCAACAGGCTGGCCAGAAATCTAGCCATAGCATGTAACAGAGTTTGGGCAGTCTGTGTGCGTTATGGGAAGTCCTATCAATACACTCATGCATGAGTTTTAAGACCTAGAAGACAGTATTTTTCATGCTTAATTATTGCCCCTAGTGTATCTTGGATGCTGCAAAGTGAAGATTGAGTTAAGAACAGCTGGTAAGTCTCTGGAGACTTGCACTAATATTGCTAACAGATTGAAGAATTAGAATTCTTCCTGTCAGTGAACTTTTTCCTGTTTTACAGTGTGTTGTGCTTTTGTATGACGCTCCTAACTAGACTTCCCCTAGAAAAAAACAAAACGGGAAAAAAACTGGTTTGCAGCTTACACACAGCTCTTAGAGCTAATCTGGTAGTTCAGGCTACTAGGTATTAAGGGGCTAAGGGTCCTTGCTCAATAAAACAAGATCAAGAAGAGAAATCTTGGTTTTGGTGACTTTTGTTTGGGCTGTGTTTAGCCAGTGTGAGTTACAGCTCAGATTCATGTGGAACAGTTAAGCATTAATTGTTAAAGTAAAGGGGGGTATTTAGTATCCATAGTATTTGTTTCATGGTCTTAAGACTGCTGAAGTCCTTTAATTGAAATGTGTTCTGTTGCTGTCTACATCTGTAGTCATGAATATTTCTAAGTACCTGAGAATGTTAGCAGGTTTATTTAGAAATTACTGCTTGGAGAACCAGGTTGGAATTGGCTTCTCTATAGTCTCAGTGCATGTTCCCCAGAGAGCTTTATTAGTGTGTAGCAAAGTCTCTGAGCATGTGATAGTCATTCCTTTTTAACTCTCCAGCCCAACTGTCTTCTGGCTTTGAACAGCTCATGCAGATAACTCAGTCTGCTGGTGTGTGCAGACAAACAGCTTTAGATCTCTCGAAGAGATCTAAATCTTCTGGTACGTTAATGTTACATGTGACTCCCTTGCAAGCAGTATGGTGCTGGCATTCTGGATTTATTTCAATACATTTAAAAAGGCTTCTGAATTGAAGTCTAACCCTTAAGCATAGTAAGGCATGTCATTTTTCACTAGATCAAAGCTTGTACTTAACATTTAATCACAGAGCTTTCCTCAAAGAGCTGGGTGCTGCAGTCTAAGGTCCTGTACCTAAATCAAGCATAAGAACTAACCCTGTAGTTCACTCATCAGCATAAGATTATAATGCAGATACTGTGCTGCGATCTGGTGTGACTGCAGTTAAAGTGATGTGCGTTGTATTGCAATGCAGAAGCTTTCTGAGTGACTCTCAATTTTGTGTGCCAGCTGAGGTGGCTTTTGGGTTGGTGGTTTGTTTGGTTTTTAGTGATTAAGTAATTCTGTCAAATAGAGCATGACAGTGTTACACTGTCTGTGCTCTGCTGGTGGAAATAACCTTGTTCTAAGACACAATGCCAATTGCTGCAGCAAGGAAGAGAGGATGTGAAATAGAGAAGGGGGAAGAAGGACATTGTTGCGCCTGGGCTTGCATATTCCAGAAATATTTAGGCATTTTAATTTTGGAACATGAGTTGTAGCTTTTTGTATAATGGAGATGGGAAAAGCTTGGCAGTAAGACCCATCAGTCACTGTCAAATTATCTTAGTTGCAGCATCAAGCGTTCCAGAAGAAGCTGAACAGCTTACATGCATGTTTGTACAGGAGCACAACTTCTAAACATTAGCTGCCCATAGGTGTGACTCTGGGTTTTATCTTGACAGGTGGAGTTATGATAAATCTTTCTGGACACAATCTGAAAGTGTTTGATCAGGGAAATTAACCTGGTTCTAAGGACATAAATAATTTTGAAAGAAACAGGAGACAGGAATGAGTCAGTGTGGTGAAAGGATTAAAAACAAAGCAGTCTTAACAATAGGGAAGTGCTTTTCCAGTCTGCTTCAATACCTTGGGTTCCTATACATCAAGCATGCTATTTCTTTGGCTTTCTAAACAAGCTTTTCAGGAGACCATTCAGTATGCACATTTGTTACTAAACTGTCTCCTGGAAAAGATCTGAACTGTTAAATTGTTAGCATATACCAGCCACTGAGAGGATAGAGAAGTCAAGTGCAGCATTTGGCTCAAATTCTAAACTGAGGAACAGTTGGAATAACCCATCTTTCCTATGAAGGTGAATGAGTCTTAGATACATGAATTGAGGTTGAGCTGTTAACTTATTCAGGAAATTAACTTGCTCTCATATCTATAGGAAGCTGTGAGAAATGGTAAATCCAGTGCAAAAGCCCATAGGTGTGGGAGAAGAAACAGTATGTTCTTAAACTCATTTCATAATTGGCAGGGAAACTTGAACTGCAGTGAGCATTGGCAAGGCAGTGAGGCAAAATGCAAGACTTATTGCTTAGATTCTGTACTGGGGTTGAGGCAGTCCCATGCACAAATACAAAGTGGGAGAAGAAAAAACTGAGGACTTGGGGGTGGTGGATGGACCAGAAGTTTTAACAGGAGTTATCAGTGTGTGTTTGCAGCCCAGAAAGCCAGCTGTGTCATGGCCTATAGCAAAAGAAGCACTGACAGTCAGTCGAGACAGGTGCCCCGGTGAGATCCCACCTGGAGTACTGTGTCCAGTTCTGGAGTCCCCAACATAAGAAGGACAGAGCTCCTGGAATGGGTCCACAGGAGAGCAACTCAAATGATCAGAGGGCTGGTGCACTTCCCTATGAGGACAGGCTGAGCAAGTTGGGATTGTTCAGCCTGGAGAAGAGGAGGCTCCCAGATGACCACCTAGCAGCTTTCCAGTATCTGAAGGGGGCTGTAAGAAAGCTGGGGCAGGACTTTTGGCACAGGTACATAGCAAGAGGATAAAAGGAAAGGATTACAGACTTGAAGGGAGATTTAATTTGGGCATGAGGAAACAGTTCTTTCCTGTGAAGGTGAAAAGATGCTGCAACAGGTTGCCCAAGGAAGTTGTGGCTGCCCCATCCCTGGAAGTGTTCAAGGCCAGGTTGGATGGGGCCCTGAGTAACATCTAGTGAAGATGTTGCTGCCTCTGCAGAGGGGTTTAAACTGGCTGATGTTTAAGGTCCCTCCCAACCCTGGCCATTCTATGATTCTGTGATAAGCAGGAGTGGTGCTGCACCTGACAACATTTTCTGTCCCAATGGGATAAGATCTGTCTCATCTGGAAAGATGGAATATTTGGAAGATAGATGCCTCCTGTGGAATGTAGACTGGTACTGTTATGTATTTTGGTGTCAGTTTCAAAGGCATTGAGGCTGTTCCAGTATGTGAGGTAGAATACTTCAGTGTAGGAAATAACCCACTTATTTCCAGGCAGCTGTGTATTTTGATTTTTCTCAGTCTGCATTTGTACTAATGACCCATTAGAAGACTGCCAAGCCATTGGTGTTAGGAACTGACCTCGAGCAATGCTAATAAACCCCCAAAAGTCTCTAGAGAGCAACCAGAAAACTTACTTCCTCCATGTCTTACACATACATAGCTTTGCACAGAAACACCTCATGCTTCCATTGCTTTTCAGAGGTTAACCTCCTTGAAGTGGAGGGCTTGGAGGTAATAGTGTCTCATGGGAATAAAGGTCACAGAATTCCAGCTTCAGTCATGGACCAGTGAGTTCATCTAGCCTAGTCCATGACCTAACATCACCACAGAGGCCAGACTAGGGCATTAAGGGCCACAGTCTGTTCTTAATCACCTCTAGGGATGGGGACACCACCACTGCCCTGGGCAGTCCATCCCAGGCTCTGATCACCCCTTCTGTGAGATAGAGATTCCTGATGTCTAACATAACCCCTCTCCTGATGCAGTTTCAGGCTCTGTTCTCCTTTCCTGGCATTAGTTTTCTGGGAGAAGAGCCCTACCCCACCTGACTACAACTTCCCTTCAGGGAGTTTAAAGAGGGAGAAGGTCCCTTCCCACCCCACCCAATTCTCTTCACCTCCAGACTAAATACCCTCAGCTCCCTAGGTCTCTCCTCATCAAACTTTCCCTGCAGTCCCTTCCCTAGGCTCATTGCTCTTTTGTTCTTGCCCACAACTTGTTTTGAATCTCAGAAGGGATTAAAATGGCAACTCCTGCAGAGAAATGATGGGGAAAATCACATATCTGTTGTGTTGGAGGCAACACAATCCAAGCACTATCTGCCTTCAAATGTTTGTTCTCGCTGATGCCAAAGGACTGAAAAATGTTCATGTAAAGGACCACAACAGACATGGTTGCAGAATGTGGAGCTCAAAGTTTTTTTAGAAATTGATGAATTATCTGGGTTTGTTTTCTAGTTCATATGGTGATGGGAGGGTCCAGCAGCTCTTGCCTTCATGTGGTGATGGCAGCACTAACGTTTTACTACTGGCTGAGGCAAGTCTGAGAACTCCCAGCTGGGGATGAAGAATCTTTTTCTTCACTCTAGAGGCTTAATCATGTAAAAGATTTAAAAGCCCTGTGGTGATCTCTGCTCACACACATCTCAGTATAAATCTCATGCAAGAAAATTACTTAAGGGTGATGTTGGCTGTAAGCATGTTGTCAAGACTAGCAGATAAAACCTGAGGAGTGGAAGGCCTAGTGGTGTTGAAAGGTTTTGAATGCTGTCTTAGAAGCAGTAGAGTCAAGAAATAGAATGGAGGGTGTACTGTAGAATTTCTTCCAGAAATCGCCTTGCTGTGAGAAATGTGTGGGTGTCTGTTCTTAAAACTCATCTGGAATAATTGAGCTTCCAGATAACAGTGACTTGTGCTTGGAGCTCTACCCCTAAGTGTCCAAGTAGGCGCTGAACACATTGAACTGGTCTTGCTGATGAAGCAGCTTCCTTGTCTTATCTGTGAATCCTTATATTGGTGAAGATAGTTTTGCTTAGCACTCTGTTGATGAGGAACTTAGACCGTAACAAGTCTGGGCCCAGATAGGATTCAGCCTGGGGTGATTAAGGAGTTGTCACAACAGCTGGGTGAGCTGCTCTCTATCATTTATCACTGGTCCTGGATAATTGGGGAGATCCCAGATGACTGCAGGTTGGCCAGTGTAGTGCCCATTCACGAGAAGGGCTGGAAAGAGGATCTGGGGATTGCTAGGCCTGTCAGCCTGAGCTCGGTTCCTGGCCATGGAGCAGATCATCCTGACTGCCATCAAGAGGCAGGTATGAAGCAACCAGGGGATTGGGTACAGCCAGCATGGCTTTAGAAAAGGAAGGTCCTATCTAACCAACCTAACCTCATTGTAGAGCTGGTGAGCCACCAAGCGGATGAGGGGAAGGCCATGCCTGTAGCCTGCCTAGACTTCAGCAAAGCTTTCAACGCAGCATCCTCCTGGAAAAGCTGGCAGCCTATAGCTTGGATGGGTATACCCTCTGCTGGGTTAAAAACTGGCTGGATGACTGGGACACAAAGAATGGTTGTGAATAGTTTCGCCTCCAGGTGGTGTCTAGTGAGCAGCAGTGTCCCCCAGTGATCGGTGCTGGGCAAAGTTCTAGTCAGCATCTTTAATGATGACCTGAATAAGGGAATCACATCTACCGTTAGTAAAGTCACAGATGACACCAAGTTGAGGGGTAGTGTTGATCTGCTGGAGTGCATGAAGATGTTGCAGAGAGATCTGGACAGGGTGGGTCGAAGGGCTGAGGCCAATGAGATGAAGTTTAACAGGGCCAAGTGCAGAGTCTTAAATCTTGGCCATAATAACCCTCAGCAGAGCTACGAACTGGGGGATGAGTGGCCTGGCAGAGAGGAGCCTGGCAGTACTGCTTGGCAACTGGCTGAACAGGAGCTGGCAGTATGCCCAGTGGCCAGTGGCATCCTGGCTTGTATCAGGAATAGTGTAGCCACCAAGACTAAGAATGTCATTCTCCCCCTGTACTGGGAACCAGCAAGGCTTCCTCTTGAGGTTTCAGAGACAGTTCTGTGCCTCTTGCTTCAAGACAGAGATTGGACCTGCTCCAGCACTTCAAGAGGAGCAACAAGGCTGAGGAAGGGATTGGAGGGAAAGTCTGAGGAGAGGCTGAGGGAGCTGGTTTTATTTACCTGGAGAAGAGGAGATTTGAGGGGACCTTATCACACTCTATAACTACCTGAATGGAGGTTGCAGACAGGTGGGAGTTGGGCTGTTCTCCCAGGCAACTATTAATACAATAAGAGGATAGGACCTGAAGCTGCCAGGGCAGGTTATGGTTGGATGTTGGGTAATGGGGCATGGAAAGGGTGATGGGGCACCAGGGTGAATGGACTGGCCACTGGACTGGCCAAATGGACTGGGCAGTGGTGGTGCCCCATCGCTGGAGGTGTTTAAGGACAGCCTGGCTATGGCCCATAGTGCTCTGGTCTGGCTGATGTTATATTAGCTCATGGGCTGGGCTGGATGATCTCAGATGTCTTCTCCAACATCAATAATTCTGTGAAATACTGTGCATGTTGTAATGAACTAAATTTAAGTCTCTTCATGAGTGCAGGCTGCTGATGGAATTCCATAAGCATGTGGGAGATGTTTCTGTCTCAAAATTGGTGGTATTGGGCAGCCAGTATGATAATTTAGATAAAGTGAGCCAGGGCGTTTCTGTTACTTTTCTGTTAAAAGGTAGAATTGAAAAAGATGTCAGATCTGGGGAACAAACTTGCATTGTCTCCATAGGGTGTTGTAGGTGTCCTGCAACAAGATGTGATCTTAGACAGCCTGATATAATAAAGGCTTGAAGAAAGTTTGAGTGTGGTTTGTTGTTTTTTTTTTAAAGTGAAGGTTGTTATAAGAAACTTTTTTTTAAAGAAAATTGCTCTTGCAGGTACTCTTGATTGTTGTCAACAGAGAAAATGTGTGTAGTGCTTGAGCTTCTAGCTACTATGGAATTAAACACAGCTTCAGCCTTGTTCTCAAGTAGATGAGGTGTGTATCCATAGGCAGCAGTTGCTCAGAAGCTTCAGGCTCTACAAGATCATTATAAAAGTGCTGCCTTTGCACTCTGATACAGACAACCAAAGATGGATGAGCATCCTGAATTCCTAAAGATAGGAGATGGGGAAATGGCTTGAAGTTTCTTTCATCAGGGGTGGTTTGAGTATCAGAAAGGAGCTCTGTACTGAGAGAGTACTTAGACACTGGAACAGGCTGCCCAGGGATGGGGTGGAGTCACTGTCCCTGGAGGTGTTTAAAAAATGAGTACCTAAAGCACTTGAGGCCTTGGTCTAGGGGTTGGGGAGATGTCAGGATGAGGTCTGGAGTTGGTGATCCTGGAGGTCCTTTCCAGCTGTGAAGATTCTATGATTCTAGCCCTCAAATGGGCAGTGGAACAGCTACCTTGAAGGGAAAGAATACTTAAGTTCTTACATGCAATAAAGCAGGCAGGAGGAAAACTAGTATATATTAGACAAGCTAACAAATTTTTTTGGTCAGATTGTAAACCAGATGGGTCATCTATATGATCAACCTAAGTTAATGATTTCTATAAGCTTTTTTGAGGCAAAGGTTGACAAAATTATTGCCTTTCATGTAATACTGACTCAAGTAGTCTGGAATTAAGCTTGTTTGACAAGTCAAGTGCATTGTCCTTCAGAGACAAACCTTGGGTGGATGCCATTAAATCTAACTTCTAACATGTGGAATTTATGTGAATGTAAATCAGCCTTTATCAGCTGTCCTTGCATCAGTGTTCCACCTTCAGGGTCTTGATGCCTTGTAAACTCTTTCTTCCAGACACTCTAGCAATTGTGAGGTGTGAGATGCTATGCTAGAAGGAAGTGATTTGCAGTAGGGCAATTTCTGGTTGTCTCTTTATATGAAAAGATACAAGAATTTCACTTGAGTTCTTCCTAAGTGTTCCAACTAGCACAACCATTGGTAAGTCATGACTATAAAGCACAGCATTCTTCTCAAGCTACTCGTACTAAAATGGTAAGACATTCACAGCTCTTCTCTGCCTGTAGTTGTGCCTGGGGAGGTTTAGATTGGACATGAGGAAAAATTTCTTCCTTGATAGGGTGGTCGGTCAGTGGTTGGAACAGGCTGTCTAGGAAAGGGATGGAGTTGCTATCCCTGCAGGGGTTCAAAAAAGCGAGTGTATGTGGCCCTGGGGGACATGACTGAGTGAGCAGGATGGAGTTGGGCTGATGATTGGACTGGATGATCTTGTAGGTTTCTTCCAACCTGAATGATTGCGAGGTTATAGAGAAACACAGTAAAGTTAAGTGAGGTGGTAAGGTTATGCCTTGGAAGATGATGGGACTTCAGGGGTTCCTAGCAGCAGCAGGGAGGTGATCATTCTCCTCTGTTCAGCTTTGGTAAGGTCACACCTTGAGTCCTGTTTTGGGGCCCTCCCTATGAGAGGGACATTGAAAAGCTGGGAAGGGGACAGAGGGGCTACCAGGGTGGTAAAGGAACAGGTGGTATGTGAAGAACAGCTGAGGGAGCTGGGGCTGTTTAGCCTGAAGAAGGCACTGAAGGGAGGGTAGACCTTCTTGCTCTCTACAACTACTTGAAAGGAGGTTGTAGAAGTGCAGGGGATGGTCTCTTCTCCCTAGTGGCCAGTGATAGGACAAGGTGGAATGGCCTGAAGCTCTGAAGCTTTGCCAGGGGAAGGTCAGATTGGATGTCAGGAGGAATTTCTTTCCTGAAAGGGTTGTCAGGCATTGGAACAGCCTGCCCATGGAGGGGATTGAGTTTCCATCCCTGGAGGTGTTGAAGAGAAGGCTGGGTGTGCTGGGGTTGGGTTGGAGCAGAGTTTAGTGGTACTGATAGGGCTGAGAGAAGGTTGTACTCAGTGATCTTGAAGGCCTCCTCCAACCAAAACTGTTCTAGAGGAAGTGGATCAGGCTTTCAGGAACAGCGAAAGACACCCTGTGTTCCCTATAGTATAAATTATAGCAGCCTTTTAAATAATAGGTGAAAAAGCAGCCTCCAAGTGTCAGTTCAAGGAGTTTAGGGGAACTTTTTCTTTAAACGCTCCCAGAGCAAAGCAGCAGCTATGTCATACAGAACTCCACTCACACAGTGTGCTGTGACACATTGACTGTTTCAGAGATTAACATTTTTTCAGTCTCATGATGAAGTTTTTCTTGAGATAAACTGACTGACTTTAGAACTGTTTTCCTGTGTGCAGTGAAGTGCTGTAGTACCAAGTGGCATCACTGGTGAGTACCCAGCACAGCTCTGGCTGTGTGATGACATGCTGGAGGATATGTATTAGAGGGTGTCAGGTGTGAAACAGCTTCACTTTGGCAGATGGTTTTTTTTGGGCGAGTCTAGTCAAAATGATGTAGGAAGTACCAGTTCATGTTGCTGCAATCACTAATTGGACAGTGTTTTGACTACTAATGCAAGTAATAGTGTGGCCAGCAGGACTAGGGATGTAATTATCCCCCTGTCCTGGGCAATGGTGAGTCTTCACCCCAACTACTGGGTGCAGTTCTGGGCCCCTTGCTTAAAGAAAGAGATTGAGGGCCTGGAGTGGGACCAGAGGAGCAGTGAGACTGGGGAAAGGGACTGGAAGGAAAGGCTGATGAGAGTCTGAGGAAGCTGGGGGTGTTTAGCCTAGAGAAAAGGAGACTCAGGGTGGGGGGACTCATCCATATCTACCACTCCCTTCAGGAGGTTGTAGTCAGGTGACAATGTCGCTCTTCTCCCAGGCAACCAGCACCAGGATGAGAGAGCAGCGCCCGAAGCTGCTGGGAG
Organism: Upupa epops; assembly: GCA_013397515.1. Classification (NCBI taxonomy): domain Eukaryota; kingdom Metazoa; phylum Chordata; class Aves; order Bucerotiformes; family Upupidae; genus Upupa; species Upupa epops. The sequence goes on from VZRI01004756.1 coordinate 27,788, forward strand.
AGGTTGGATGTTAGGAAGACCTTCCTCTTGGAAGGGTGATCAGACACTAGAATGGACTGCCCAGGGTAGTGGTGGAGGCCCCATCCCTAGAAATGTTTAAGGACTGCCTGGCTGTGGCCCTTAGTGTCCTGGTCTAGGTTGTGGTGATGTTAAGTCATGATCTGGGCTGGATGAGCTCAGAGGGCTTTTCCAGCCTCAATACTTCTTTGATTCTGTGATTCTGAGAGTTGTTCCATATCCATTGCATTAGATCACTTGGCTTGGTTGAACTGCACTTCTGTGCAGATGCCAATCTAGCGCTTAGTCACTGATTTCCCCTGTTGTTAATGTGCTTTTTAGCAAAGATGCAAACAAAACAGGCAACAATATCATACGTAAGCATGACAACGTACAGTACAGTTCCTGGACAAAGCCTTGAGAACCCGAAGTGCAGAGCACTGTCTCTAAACTTCTTTAAGAGAATTTATATATAGCTGTTGAAATCAGTTTGGACAATCTTAAACCATTAGATTAACCCAAGGCTAGAGGCAGCAATAGAAAGTTTTTCAGTTGTGCTGTATAATTCCCTGTGAGAGCTGTGCAATTCTGAGGAAGGCTTTTTTAGCTTCATAAAAGAGAATGCAGTGCTCTTTCTGTCGGTTAGGATGATAGGTGTGCTCAGTGTTCCTAATGGAAATTGCATGTCTAACTTCTGAGCACTTATACCTCAGTGCCCTTGCTGTTTCACTGCAGTGACTAGGACTGGTCTGCTTTCAAATATCAATAGCAAACAGGAAATGGAGAGGCTAATCACTGATTCTGGTGAGAAGAAACTTCTTCACAGTGAGGGTGACAGAGCATTGGAACCGGCTGCCCAGGGAGTTGTAGAGTCTCTTTTTCTGGAGATGCTTAAAACCCACCTGGACATGTTCCTGTGTGACTGGATCTAGGGGATCCTGCTCTGGCAGGGGGTTTGGACTGGATAAACTTTTAAGGTATCTTCCAGTCCCTAACACTCCTGATTCTGAAAATTCAGGTGGTAAGCAAATAAAGTTAAAAGCCAGCAGTGTTGGGCAGTGAAACTTGAGAGGAATTTACTTCATACTGTTTCTGAATGGATGTGGCCTCTACAATCATGTCCAAATACTTTGCTAAGATCAAAATACTGCTGTGCTGGAGCAGATAGTCTTCAGTAACTTTTCAATAGCTACAGGATCTCTGATTGTATGTGTAGTTCACTGTGGATGTCAGGTCTCTGACACCCTCTCATTCAATGGAACTGCTTCAACTGCATCCTGCTTTTCTCTTGTAGAGATGCTGCATGAGGGCCAAACTTTCTCTTCCACGGTAAAGTGGGAATAGAGATGAACTGGTTGGTTCCCTCTTCCCCTGAGACCATTCATCAGAAGAGTCTGGGACAGTTACTGTTGGGAAAAGATATATCCAGTTAATTGTTCCACACCCACCATTAGAAAGAAGGGATACTAGCTAATGGTCTGAGGCTGCTGTTGTCTGTTAGCAAGAGCTGCAGTCAGTGAGATTTAGTTCAGGAAGATAAATACTCTTGCAGTTCTAGCTGTGGTGAAAAGTGAAAATCAGGCTAGATGAACCATTTTTGACTCCCAGGTTCCTCATACCTGCTTGGGCTTGTAGGACAGTTTGACACCTGTATAGGTTAAACAGATGGCAGCTTTGTGCTCATAGCTTAAATGAGTAAAAGTTAAGAGTGGAGCCATCTGTGTCTGATGGAGTGTGTCTCATCTGTGGCTGAAACTCGTGTGAAAAAGCAGGTAAACACACTTGAGCATGTCCTCTAATGTTGATAGTGGCTTGTTTAACCTACTTGCTGAATAACAGTTTTGGTCTAATTGGGACAGACAGTTCTGGGATAAGCTGTACTAGTTTGGGGAGAGGGGTGAATGTCATCAGCAGTGGTAGCTTGTCAGTAACACTGATATATTTAGCTAGAAAGGCACCTCTGTAATCTCACAACTGACCCTGGTAGTGCTAAAATGGACATTAGATGTCTGGAGAACTGGGAGCTGTATTCTGAGGGCAGTTCTGGATGTTTGCTGTATGGTGCTAAACATCTAGCTGTAGGACCAACAGGCTGTTGTAGTCTGTTCTTGCCTGTGGCTCCTAAAGGACTTAAGTGAGTTTTGAAAGGAGCGGTGGTTTGAATTTGGTGGGAGCACTGGGCTGCGTGCCCAGATGGTTTGCTTTAGCTTAAATTTAGCACTCAGTGCTGTGTACTTTACTGTGAGTTGGAATTGTATGTAAGGAGGTGCCACGCAGGTCGTCTTTGATGATAGTATGTAGAAGCCTGTCTCTAGGAATTCAGGGAGTTGGTAAAAAGCTTTTATAAAGCAACAGGAGTGGGGAGGAGATTGCTTATTAGGTTGGGCCTTCCCTTGGCAGAAGCATGACTGGAGAGAAATAAGTCTTCACTTACTGTTGAATGGTGTTTTTCTGCCCAAATTGAAAAGTCTGAGGAGAAGCTGAGGCAACTGAGGTTATTTAGCCTGGAGGAGAGACCTCATCACTCTCTATAACTGCCTGAAGGAAGATTGTAGACAGATGGGGGTCAAGCTCTTCTCATAGGGTACCAGTGCCAGGACAAGAGGGCAGGGCCTGAAGCTGCCAGGGGAGGGTTAGGTTGAACTTTAGGAAACCCTTCATCACAGAAAGGGTGATCAAATCCTGCAGTGGACAGATCGGGGAGGTGGTGGAATCCTCATCCCTGGAGGTGTTGAAGGACAGACTGTGTGGCCTCTAGTGCCCTGGTCTCGCTGCTGTGGTGATGTTAAGTCATGGGCTGGGCTGGATGAACTCAGGGTTTTTCCAGCCTCAATCATTTTGTGGTTCTGTAAACAGGACTCTTGTTCCTTCCTTACACTGGGAACAATTGCTGTAGAGGCTCTCTTAAAGTGTGCTTTGTGGCAACATTGGCACTATCTGAATCTTACAGTGATAACTTATCTTTTTCAGTGCAGTAAAGGACACAGATAAAGTTTCTAATGTCAAGCCCTGTCTGTAAATTTTTAAGCTACTACATGTGGAAAAATGTACCCTTGTTACAGCGTACCCTGGGAAGCAAGAATATATGCTCAGAATGTGCTTTTAAACTAAAGTTCATTCTTGTGTTGCTGCTCTAAGGAACTGTATTATCTCCTAATGCAAGACATTTTGCAAGTATTTCACTTAGTGTTGGGGTTACTGGAAAATCTGGTGACTACATGGGCAGAGTCATCTAGATGTGAAAATTCTGTGGTTAAGAGAATACAAAATTTTGCATTTCCCTTAAGGAAAACCTCTGATCTGCAGGACTGCCCTGCAGTTTAGCCCCTCATCCATACCTGAGTCTCTGAAACACAAAGTTTCAGGGTGCCATCAGGTGTAAAACAAGGCACCTGATCTATGTGAATTCATTAATCCATACTGTTGTAGTAAGTGAGTAGTCCTTCCTGTCATTGTCCTTCCATGGTTATACACATTGGAGATGTTAAACCTAGTTTCCTGTGATCACTGTCAGGCTTGCTTTCCCCTCTGGGTGTATGATCCACATTCTGCACTGCTCAATGTAATTCTCTCATGTGGTTAAAATGCCTACAGCAGAAATCCTGCTAGACATAGGAGAGGGAGTGACAAATCCCCGGCTGAACTGAGCATCACAAAGATTGAGTCATGTCATTTTCCTAACATAATGATGTTCAGCCCCTAGATTTTGGAGGAGTTTGCATTTTTCTGTGTGAGTCTTAGCGGATAGAACAGCACTTGAAAAAGCTATGTCTCAAAGTCCTGGTAATTTTTCTAAAGTCTGTGTAGAATATTCTATATACCCGAAAAGAAAATCAGCATGTGCCTTGTCAGTAATAACTATTTTTAAAAAAGTCTACTTAGTACTGAGCTCTCTTGTGCCGTATACTTTCTACTACAACACAACTCTTGTTCTACACAGCCCATGTGTTATTGCTTCTGTCTTCTTCCTATGGAAGCTCTGTCGTGCTACCCTTGTACTAAAGAACTGCCTAATCTCCAACCTAAGTCACCTCTTTCAGCTTAGAACCATTACCCCTTGCTCTCTCCTCTGCTGGTCTTGTAAACAGACTCTCCCCAGCTTTCCCATAGTCACCTTCAGGGACTGGAAGGCTGCTGTGAGGTTCCCCTTGAACTGCCTCTTCTCCAGGCTGAACACCAGCTCCCTCAGCCTGCTGCCTTCAGAGAAGCGCTCCAGCTCTCTCAACTCATAGGATAATGAGTTGATAGTGAGGAAACTCGTGTCATTTCCACTCCTCAGAACACACTGGCTAGGGATGTTCCTTTATGCAGCATCATACTTTAAATTTGAATAGCCAGAAATAAAGTCAGCTTTTTGGATTCCTGTAGTTCTCTAGAGCTTCACTGTAGCTGCTGCTGCTTTCAGACAATTCTGACAGCTGCTTAGTCAACCTTTTCTAAGATCTCTGTAGGGAATAGGCTAACTGAGGTGCTAACATTAAAATGAGGCAGCTGAGCTAGAAAAGGATGCTGTTGGACAGAATCTCTCATCAAGTTCCTTCACCTAATGAATTTCTGGCTCTTCCTGTGAAGATGGTAATAGTCAGTTCTCCTTGTAACTGTCCTTGCCAGTTAAAGGCAGACTTGAGTGCTTAATAAATGGAGAGCAACTACATGTCCAATTAGAGTTCTTTATTCTAAAACTGAATGTGCATTAACTGTGAAATGCTGAAGTGAAGGTATGTGGTAAAACTAAACCATGTAATGCAGAGGCTCATCCCAAGGAGCAATTAAGCAAAGCACTGAGCTATTCTAGCAGCCTGAACTTCCCAAGCAGTACGCTTACAAGTGTACAAACACAGCGTGATGCTCAGACCATACAAACAGGAGAATGAGGACTTTAATTACAAAAGGCTTTTTTTTTAGTATATTACCCTTGATAACAATTGACTTTCTTCTGGGGTTGTTTTGTTGTGAATAATTGTACTTGACTATTTTGATAACCATATTTCAAATCCTGAGATTGCTGTGGAACTCCTGTAGCTGGGAATTATTCCAGATAAAGTCTTAGCCTTGGTCTTTTAAGTTCAAAGATCACAGGTTTAGCTAGAACTGTTACATAAGCTCTTCTGAACTTGTTCCTAAGGAAAAATCCATAATATAGGCAGTTGCTTCAGAAGATGCTTTGAAGGTGGTTACCCTCAGAGCTTGTGGAAGCCCTTGTTGCTCACCCTTCAGAAAATGTCTGGGTCTGTTTCAATTTCTATGAATTAACTAGATTGACTACGCTTTAAAGAAGCCTTTTTGATGAAAACTTGACTTGTCTGTAGCTGTGCTGGGGAGTGGTGTTGGGCACTGCTTCCCAGGGAATGTTATTCAACAAAGAATAGTAGGGTAGTAGGGATTGCAAACTGCTTTCAGCATTGGACTTGCTGTATACAATACCTACAGTGGGTGTTACAATCAGCTTACAGAGCATAGTGTCAGTGTCAATGAACTAAACAAGTAGGTCTGAGTGCCCAATGCAGAGGTACTTAACCTGGTACAGAGGTCCATTTGTACTGCCTGTAGTTCATGCTTAAATATAAATGTACTCTTATTCCCTCTTCCAGGCCAAGAGCGCTTTGGAAACATGACCAGAGTATACTATAAGGAGGCAGTTGGTGCTTTTGTGGTCTTCGATGTCACTAGAGGTTCCACTTTTGAAGCTGTTTCAAAATGGAAACATGACTTGGACAGTAAAGTACTACTTCCCAACGGCAACCCCATTCCTGCTGTTCTTCTTGCAAACAAGTGTGACCAGAAGAAAGATGGCAGCCAGAATCCCTCTCAAATGGACCAGTTCTGCAGAGAAGGTGGCTTTGTTGGATGGTTTGAAACATCTGCCAAGGTAAGTGTAAGTAATATACAGGTTATAACTCATCTAAGCTTTGACAGAAGCATGGACTGATCCAGCGGTGTGGTGAATACAATTATTAAATATAGGTATGATAGTCAAGTGTCCAGTGTTCAGCAGAAGTGACAAGCAGTATGAAAGCTGTCTCATTCCTGAGGAAGACTTGCAGTGTTTTTTGGTTTAGACATGAACTACATCTTGAATTCAGAGACTTAGAGCTTGGTTAGCTTGGTTTGAGGAGTTTTATCTTGTATGCATCAGAATCAGTGTGATTCTTTGTATGTCAATACTAGGTAAATTCTGACAAAACAATATTGAACAATTAACTAATGAGCTGATCTCTAGACTAACTAAGCTCAGGTAGCTTAGTTAGATGTGGTATCCAGCAGTTCCTTAAAACTCAGTTGACTCTTAAAATGAAAAGTTTTTTTTAGATCAACACAGTGTAGCTGACAGACCAAATTGCCAGTCTGGCTGATAACTCCTTTCTACGGTAAGCTAAATATCAGCATCTGCCTCTTCTCTTCTTTAACTGCTGCTGCCAAACTGGCACAAAACCCTTCTAAATAAGTCCAAGGAGAATATAAGAAATAAAGTAATAAGCCCTTTCTCCTGATTCCTTTAAAATCAGGAAGAACAATGTATACAGTGTACCTAATAGTTTGGGGATTTTTTTTATTTAACAAATCCCCAGATCCNCTGCTGCCAAACTGGCACAAAACCCTTCTAAATAAGTCCAAGGAGAATATAAGAAATAAAGTAATAAGCCCTTTCTCCTGATTCCTTTAAAATCGGGAAGAACAATGTATACAGTGTACCTAATAGTTTGGGGATTTTTTTTATTTAACAAATCCCCAAATCCACCCATCTGTTATAGAAAACTTTGAATTTTAAGGCTCTTTATACAAAAAAAACCCACCAAAACATGAAGGCTCTGCTTTGGGTTAGTCTTACCTGAACCTTCCTGCCTGTAACAGTTTTATGTACAAACTTAAACATGGGTTAAAAATAAATGCACGGAGCATTGGAACAGAATCTGTAGCAACAGCTTGCATTTTAGGTGTCATTTAAAACATGAAGTACAAGGCTCAGAGCAAAGTCCAGACAACATTTAGTCTTAATTGAGCTATGAATTGACTTTTTTAGAACTACGAAGAAGTGTAGTTAAAACAGCTTAGCAAAAGCTCAGGACAGTCTTCTTGGTGTCTAAGCTTACCGAGTCAATTTATGGTTTTAAGTCCTGCCCACTTAAATATCCCTATAATCTCCTGTAACTGATACTTGAGGCTTCAGTCGAGTCATCACCAATCCCAGTCCCTGTGGATTAGGGAAAATACTGAAGACAAAAGAATTGCAGAATATCAATATTCATAGAAATGTCTTACAAGCATTCTTATGCTGAAGTGACAAGAATCCTGCTCCCCTCTGGGCAGGAATAAATGGCAAAAAGCAGTTTGGCTGACAATCACAAGCTTCTAAAATGCAGTCACGATGGGTTCTCACAAGTTAACTGTGTATGTGTAGAGTTTAGATCTACAATTATGGAAACAGGAATATGTTGGGGGGGATGTTTCCTTTGGAATAAATGATGATCAGGTCCCCAAGTGACAACCCTGTGGTGAGCAAGCAGCTGGACCAACCAGGTCAAAGCTGTGGCCAAAAGGCTGTTTGGTACTTGCTGGTGTGGCCTCCCAGGAACTGAGATACCTAGAGAGATGCTGCATATCCACTGTTAGGGTGTTTGAGGGTGTGGAGTGTGTCCAGAGGAGTAATGAGGCTTGGGAAGGGACTGAAGGGAAAGCTTGATGAGAGGCTGAGGGAGCTGGGGTGGTTTAGCNCTTCATAGATCCTCACAGAAAGGGTGATCAGATACTGGAGTGGACTGCCCAGCACAGTGGTAGAATATCTGTCACTGGTGGTGTTGAAAGACAGCCTGGCTATGGCCCTTAGTGCTGTGGTCTAGCTGATGTGGTGATGTTAGGTCATGGGCTAGGCTGGATGAGCTCAGAAGGCTTTTCCAGCCTCAATTCTAACAGGAGTGTGTGACTATTTAAAAGAAATCACTGACTTCTTTTGCTTTCACCATTTTTAGGACAACATCAACATAGAGGAAGCTGCTCGTTTCTTGGTGGAAAACATCCTTGCCAACTACAAAACTTTTCCTAATGAAGAGAATGATGTGGGGAAACCAAAACTGGACCTAGACCCATTGAAAGCAGAGAGTAAATCACAGTGCTGCTGATGCTGCCACTATTCAGTTGATATGATGGGATGAGCAGTGAGACTGTTCCTTAAACTGCTGCTATGGTGCTGCGTTGTGACAATCCATACAGGGTGTCTGGTATTATCTGAATAGGTGGTTCTTGTGGGTGTTTACATCATCTTGTTTAGCATGAAACTGAGTATCTTGTGAGTTATTACTACACTTTCTTGAGAGGTTGCATCAGTATCGAAGTCTGATTAGTGTCATCTTACTTGAGAACATAAAGTAGTGTTTACACTCCTAAAAAGGAACAAAGACAACATTCAGTGTCTAGTTTGCTCCTAAGACATATGATACATTCCAGATAGGACTTGCTCATTGTGGTTTATGTGAGCCACTTGCACCTTTAAAGCCAACTCTTCCTTTGTCACCAGCAATATCCCACTTCAGCTTTCTCACCTATGCACTTGTCTCTATTACCCTCCACCATGAGGATCTGTCCTGTTGCTAGTTCTCCTGGATTAAGACATCCTCAAAATCTTGAGAGGGAGCGGTGACAGATAAGGAGGTATATCCTAGTGACGTCTCTAGGGACCAGTGAAGTAGATGGCTTTTACCACTAAGAGTAAGACCGGTAAATGGTTGTACTTAACAAGGGAAAGGCACGGTTATAGCGATGCTAACAAAAGTGCTTCTCCAGCTTTCTAAGGCAGAGTATTCTCAGCAACTACCTTGCGTATGAAACATTAATGAATCCAGTTGCACTGCTGGCACGTAGTTATGGTAACCTCACCCCTATGCACATCCAGCAACTTTTTCATGCACTAACACTGAAAACTCTTGGTAGAGTGCAAACAGTAACTATCTGGCTCTCCTGTGGTAACTTGTGTTTTTCCTTGTGTCTCGATAGCTCTGCATTATATGAGGAAAGAAAGGTATTGAAAGAAATAGCTGAACTGGTTCTTGCTAGCTTATCACCCCCCTGCCCCCACATCTACTTTTTTGTTTCTATTTTAGATCACTGCTGCACTCTTCTGACTGCTTGGAGCTGGTGAGCTGGCTTCCCAATTTGTAACTGTACTGAGATGCTTATGTTTCCGTGTTATAACTCTTGTATTTTTGGCAGCAAATGAAGATCAAAAGGTTTAGAGAGATTTCATGGTTCTTGAATACATTCTGGAACTCTGGTTGTGCTTGGCTGAAAGGCAATGAAGCTCTTCCTTATTTTAAGAGTTTCTTCTGTCCTAGTACCCCATTGCTATGGACTGAAGAAGTCTTACCGTGCCTCGCATGATGATGCTGGTGTTTGCTGAAGCATCAGCATGGAGTATGTGCTGGATTGGATATACTTTAATCTGTATTGACATTTTCTAGGCTTTTTTTTCTAAATAGTAACATACTTTTTAAGTGAATAAATGTATTTGGGCATCTTGTCTGTTGTTGGTGTATGCTTTTAAAAACCTGAATGCTTATCGTGTGTCCTACCCTATACACAATCTGAAAACAACTTGTCTTCTACTAGGAGATGTTGTGTTAAAGCCTTGCTTTGAATGACTATAGTAAGCCTCAGCATAAGCTGAAACTGGGTTTCTAGTTTAGGATTAAAAGAATTCAGATGAAAGAGTTTTTAAGACTTCTAGACCAACAAACTGCAGTGCTTAGAATGTGATGTGATCTGGTCTTAAACCTTCAGCAATGGAGGCTTTATGGCCCTGGGGAAATTGTTTTAATGCCTGACTGTTCCCCAAGGGTTTATCTAGATAGAACCTTCCTACCTTTAACTTGTATCTAGGGTCTCTTATTCTTTGCAGTTGGCTGTCCTGGGAGGTTGGTCAGTTAGTCTTGCCTAGATCTATTGGCTGCTTTCAACCCAAATGATTCTGTTGTATTAAAGCTTGTTGGCCAGTTTTGCTGGAGCCTGTCAGGAAAAAAAGTTGTACCCCATCCATGCTTCTTGCTGGCTTGTGGGAGTTAACCCATCTAGCTAACCTGGAAACACCATAATCTTATTTGGATACTGGAATATAATTGTTTAGGTTGGAAAAGGTCTTTTAGATTAATGGTTGGACTTTATCTTACTCTGCCAAGCCCATTTCTAAACTGTACCCCCAAGCTCTAGGGTTATGTGACTTTTAAACACATCCAGGGATGGCAATTCAACCGTCACCTGAGGAGCCTGTTCCAATGCCTGAGGGCCTTTTCATAGGCTCATCATGGGTGGAAAGGATCTCCTGGATCACCAAGTCCGGCCTTTATGGCAACATCTCTTCAACCCCTAGACCATGGCCTCAAGTGCTCTAGCTGTTCCTGTTTTGAACACCTTTAAGGGTGGTAACTCCATCCCCTCCCTGG
>VZRI01004758.1:284-27222 GCA_013397515.1 Upupa epops
TCAGAGTTGCTCCAGACCCTTCAATCCCCCTCAAAGGCCCCTCAGGTCCCCCAAGAACCCGCTCAGAACCCCCCTAGGCCGCTCATATCCCCTCCAAACACCCTCTATCCCCTCATAATCCCCACTGGACCCGTCAGAGTCCCTCCAGACCCCTCAACTCCCCTCAAAATCTCCTCAGGTCCCGAAGAAGAAGACTCCTCCCAATATCCCCCATTCCTAGGTCCCCCTTCTCCCTTCCTCCACCACCGCCCTCCAGACCCTGCTCAGAACCCGCCCCCTCGGCCCTTCCAAGCGCTTCCCATAGGCGGCAGCAGTGGGGCTTTCGGAGGCTGCGGTCCCTTTAAGCTCTCCTCACTGCCGCCCCTCTTGATGCTCCGGTCCCGCTCCGCCCTCGGGCCGGCTCCGTCTAATCGAGCTGCCGGCTCTCTGTTACCGGAAGTGACGTAAGCCTCCGCCTGCCCCCGTTGTCCCGCCTCAAGCCTTACTCTGCCTTCTCCTCCTCCCGAGGAAGCGGGGCTGGGGGCCTCGGTGAGTGATGTGGGAGGGGGAGGCTTGGGGGGGGCGCGCGGCAGCTGTCTATGGGGCAGGGGATGGGGTTGAGGAGGAGATTTAGGGGAGGCTGTTGGGGCAGGGAATGTGGAGGGCGGTGCTTGGGCCCTGTGGTGGCTTTGAGGAGACAGAAGGAATAGGGCAGGGAAATGTGGGAGATGGGTGGGCGAGACGTTGAGGGTAGGAGGGGGCAGCGGGGCTGGGAGAGCTGGGGTGAGGAGCTGTGGGGGAGAACACTGGAGAATTTGAGACGGGCTGGTTTTGGGGTACAAGACTGCATTTCGGGTGTGGGGCTGGATTTGTGGTGTAAGGTTGGATTTGAGGTGTGGGACTCATTTTGGGTTGTGGGGCTGGATTTGGGGTGCAAGGCTGGTTATGGGCTGTGAGGCTGGATTTGGGGTGAGAAGTTTTGCAGTGTAGGGCTGCATTTAGAGTGTGAGGGCTGGATTTGGGCTGTGGGGCTGAATTTGGAGTGTGAGATTGGATTTGGGATGCAGGGCTGGGCAACTTGGTCTAGGTGATCCTGCTGTGGCAGGGGGATTGGACTAGATGATCTTTCAAGGTCCTTTCCAATCCCTTATGATTCTGTGAGGTCTGAGACCAGTTTTGAGGTACAGGGCTGCTTTTGGGTTGCAGACAGGGGATGGTTTAGGGGAGGCTCAAAGAGAAGGATCAGAGCAGTAGCACTGTGGGAAGGGAAAAGGAGCTTGTGGGTGCTGCTGTCAAGAATCAGGCTTGAAATTAATGGAGGCTTTGGGGATCCCTGATGGACTTCTGGAGTCCTCAGATCAGGTTGCTCTCTGGGTGTGTTGGGGCTCCTCATGGTGGTATTTTAGCAAAATTTTTCCATATTTTCCTTGAGCAGCTTTGGGAAGCAGGAGCTGTTGCTCTTGTGAGCACTAGGCTGGACTGCAGGGTCTCACCGGCCTTTTCTTCCCTCTGCCTGCCAGTTGCAGCAGAAATGGATTCACAGGACATCAAAGAGCTCCAGCAGGAGGTGATGGAGGTGCTGGGACTCTCCATGGAGGAGCTCCAGGAGATCATTGACAAAGAGCTGGAGAAGTTTGAGGGTGTGAAGCAGCGGAAGCAGCAGCTGGAGGAGCTAGAGAAGTGCGTGAAGCAGAAGGAAGAAGAGGTGGCTCATGTCGACCTGCTCTTTGACGACGCTTGGAGGTGGGTTTGTTTGCCTGAGGAATAATTGAAGTCATTCCCTGGTGACTTTAAATGTTTCAGGTGGATCCTTTTTTGTCACCTTGTGGTGTGAAGGTTTAATTAGTGACTCCCTGGCAGCTGTTTCCTGGGGATTTCCATGGAATTGTGGGGTGTTCACCTTGGTTTTCTTTTTTGCCCAGAGCCATTGATAAGTGCGAGTCGCTGGTGAAGGATCTTTACTCCACACTGGGTCTCCAGTATCGGGAAAGCAGCTCTGAGGATGAGGACTTGGCCACTAAGGCCATGGAAGTGATTGAGATCCCAGATGAGGATGATGATGATGTGATGAGCGTCGATCTGGGCTGGAAGCATAGTTCAAGTATTTCATTGCGCTGTGTGGTACTGAGGGGAGGGATTGGAGAGCTGAGCGTGGGGAGGAGTGGGATCATGGTGAGGGCATTGGATTGTTGGCAATAAGCCACAGTGGTCACTGGGTGGGAGAAGATTACATAGGAAACATTATTAGCTCAGGAACATCTCTGGATGATTTGCTGTAGCTCAGAGCTATTCTGCAGTTCCAAAGTGGGAATTCTTCCTCTTCCCACCAGCCTGATACTGCCCAAGCAGGGGAAGGGGTGGCTGTAAGAGCTTTGCCTGAACAGATCCCTTGACTGGAGCAGAAAAGGGTTTTCCCTGTGCTCTCTTCTCTTGCTGGCTTCACTAGGATCAAGTTGTTTTCCTCTCCACAATGTTTGAAACTACCAATGTTTTTGATGTCTTTCTAAACACAGATGATAACACCCTCAGAATCCCAAAGGATCAGACTCTGGTGAGTTAGGAAAACCTGACTACAAGGACAACTTCGTCTTTAGAGCAAAAGAAAAGAGAAAGTTATTTATGTTTTCCTCCTTATTCCTCCCCTTCAGCTGCGGGAAGCCATGGCTGCCATGAGAAAATCCGCCCAGGATGTTCAGAAGTTCATGGATGCTGTCAGCAGGAAAACAAATGCCCAGGAGGCACAGAAAGGTGAGAGTTTGGGGAGGATACTCCCTCGCCCTTCTCCAGTCCATGTCTCACACCTTTTGCTTTTCTTTCTGAAAGAGAAAGCACGGGTCTCTTCCATTACGATGTGGTAGCTCTGAATTCCTGGTTTTCCTTAAGCCCTTTCCAAAAGCAGAGGAAACTGGTGCAATTCCCATTATGTTAAAGCTGTTTGAACCTCAGTGGCTGAGGCAGAGGAGAGCAAAACTGCCTCCTGCCTCACATCCTGCAGAGGTTCTTCCAGTTTTGGTTGAGAAAAGAAGGGGTTGGCCGTAGTGGCTGTAGCGTTGATGTCACATTGTGGGGGTCCTTATCTGGACCCCCACAGATCCCACCTGGGTGGCCACCAGCATTATGGGTTAGAGACCCCGGCTCTGTTTCAACCAGGAGCTCCCATCTGAAGCATCAAGCACAGAGGGTGTTTAACCCAACCCCTGATGGAGCTGCAGGCACTAAAACAACTGATCAGGTTGGAGGAGAAAGGCACCAGGACATTTTAATTCACTCTGCCCTCCCAGATCAGAGGAAACAAACCCCACACAAGATAGAAACCCAAACAGACAGGGTTTCATCACCCTGCTCCCACAATGAACTGAGAAAGCATCCAGAACATCATCTTATCATCTTATCATTGTAGCTTCTCTCTCAAACCAGCGTGGTTGTCTGACTTCAGTCTCGATCGATCACTCATCTTCAAGGTTCAGGATTCTCTCACAGCCTCTTCAGTTGAACACAGATAGATTAGTAGACCTTGATGGTTCTTCCTGCCTGTCTTCACAAGTTATAACCTTCCCTGTCAGTTTCCAACAGCCACCAAGGTGAAGAGAGATGAGGAAGAAGGCAGAAGTCACTGAGGAGGAAGAAGGGGGGAGGGGGGTGGGGTGGCAGCCACTTTCCTTTTCAACTTTTTAAACCCAAACCACTCAAATTAGAGATTCTGCTGAGCTGCTCAAGCATAACATTCACCTTGTGTCATCATTCCTTTGATTAGATGCACAGCCCCCTCAGGAAGTTCCTGACACTCTCCACCCTGTTCCTGTGGCATCAGGGAACAGCCTGAGCAGCGATGGTGACCTGAACGTTGGCATGAGGATCCTGGGCAAGAAGAGAACCAAGACCTGGCACAAAGGAACTCTGATCGCCATCCAGACTGTCGGTAGGTTGGGGCTTTGTGGGGAGGGTGATGTCAGTAGGCGCCCTTCTGTGTCAGAGCATCCAAAACGGCTTGGCAGGAGGATATTTAACCTTCTGGATTAACTTATTCCACAGGTTGTGGAGCTGGATCAGAATAGTGCAGGGTTTTGTGTGAAGAACATTGATAATAGGAAACTGGAAGAGGTGGCTGCTCACCAGCACCACCAGCACCAGTCTTTGCTGGTGACATCTGGGTGGGCTGAAGAGCTGGGTGAAGTTCACTGACAACAAGGGTAGAGTCATGTATCTGGGGAGGAATCACATTAGGCACCCGGACAGATGGAGGCTGTCCTGCTGGAGAGCAGCTCCGTGGAGTCCTGGTGGGCAGGATGTTCTTTGTGGGACACTAGTGAGCCCCTGTGTCCAAAGGGGCCAGTGGGATCCTTGGGCGCCTTCATGTAAGAAGGGTCTTCTCTCCCTCTACTCTGGCCCTGGTGAGATCAAACCTGGAGTACTGAGTCCAATTTTAGTTCAAGAGAGACAGAGATCTACTGGAAAGAGTCAACAGAGGGCTGTGAAGATGAGGAAGACACTCTACCCTGTGAGGAAGGGCTGAGAGAGTTGGGGCTGTTCAGTCTGGAGAAGAGAAGGCTGAGAGGGGTCATTGCTGTCTGTAAAGATCCGAGGGGTGGGGGTCAAGAGGAAGGTGCTGGTCTCTTCCCAGCGATGCCCAGTAATAGGACAGGGAATAATGGGGATGGATCAGCTGGATCGTGGGAAGCTCTACCTCAACTGGAGGAGAAACTTTTTTCCTGTGGAGGTGACTGAGCCCTGGCCCATGCCGTCCAGAGGCTGTGGAGTCTTCTACTCTAGAGAGATCCCAAAGCTGCCTGGGCTTTTCCTGGGGGATCCTGATCTGGCAGTGGGGGGTGCAACTGGGTGCTCCCAGGGGTCCCTAACATTCTGTGACTTTGTGAAATCACTTGGGGGTTGACAGCTCTCACCGAATGTTTCAGGTGCTGGCAAGAAGTTCAAAGTGAAGTTTGATAACAAAGGGAAGAGTTTGCTGTCTGGCAATCACATTGCTTACGACTATCACCCCTCGCCAGAGAAACACTACGTTGGCAGCAGGGTGGTGGCCAAGTACAAGGATGGGAATCAGGTCTGGCTTTACGCTGGCATTGTGGCTGAAACCCCCAACATAAAGAACAAAGACAGGTATTGAGTCTCCTTTTTTTTTTTAGGGGAAAGAAAGGTTAATTGGAATGCTTGGTCTGTTTAAGCTAAATGATTTGCTGGGGAAGGTGTGGACGGCTCCCACCTTGAAGAAGAGGGCTATGAAAACGTGCAGAGGGCTGGAGCTCCTCTGCTCTGGGAACAGGCTGAAGGAACTGGTGCTGTTCAGCTGCAGAGGAAAAGGCTGTGGGAGGACCTCCCAGCGACCTTCCCACCCTTGTCAGAAGGCTGGGGAAGGCTGTTCCCAAGGGCAGGGAATGACAGGACCAGGGTCCTGGTTTGAAGCTGGAAAAGGGCAGAGTGAGGGCAAAGCTGAGGACAAAGCTGTTGAAACCGAGGATGGGGGATCCTTGGAACAGGCTGCCTGGAGAAGGGGTGGAGGCCCCATTCCTGGAGCTATTGAATGTCAGGCTGGCTGGGGTTCTGGGCAACCTGGTCTGGGGAGTGCTGGCCCTGCTTGGTGCAGGGGGGCTGCACTGGATGCCCTTTGGAAATCCCTTCCAGCCTGATGACTCGATGAAGCAACTCTGAGTGCTGTTTCTTTAGCCTTTCTTATCTCTGAAAGCTCTGGGTGGTGCTTCCATTCCATTACTTGTGTCCCTGAGTCAGGAATTCTCTCTCATTCACTCAAATTATCATGCAAATGTAAATCTGAATCACTTAAAACATCAACTGTGTTGTGTAACAGCCCTGGAAGGGGTTGATGTCAACAGAGATGCCAAAGTCCTCCAGGAGGAGCTGCAGCAGCAGAGATGAGCCACATCAACAGGTCTGAAGTGGCTTTGGCAGTCTCAGAAATCTGAGGCTTTGGGCTCCTTCAGCCAGGAGCTTTGGGCTCAGGGACTCTCTGAGAGGGTAGAGATCCCTGTGTGGATCTGCTGTGAAGGAAGACAGAAGCTCCTTGTGTTGTGTTTTCTCAGAGCTGGTTCAAGAGCTGAAATCTAGCTGGGTTTTTACTTGTGGTGTGAACTTACTCCTCCTGGCTGCACTGACTGAAGGGCCCATATCCCAGAGATTATCCAGAAGCAGAGCTGAGATGGGGCTGTATCTAGCCTCATGGGTACCCTCTTCATGCTTCCAGTCCCCTGCAGACACTGCTGACTCTCCCACTGTTCCCGAGCTGGTCCCCAGCTCTCTCCCTGTGCTCTTGGGCTCCCAGGGTGCAGCTTCTGCTTTGTTCAAAAGGCTCCCAAAATCCCTCTGTTTGAAGCTGTTTCCCTTGGATGAAGCCTGGAGGGAAATCAGAGTTGAGGGAAGCAGTTGGCTTGTACTGGGAATCCTTGAGGGAGCCTCTGTTGGGAGCAGTGGGATAGCCCAGGGCTGCAGAGGGCCATTCCAGGAGATCCAGAGTCTGCAAACTCCTGGTCACTTCTTGTTGCCCTCATCCACCAGGGCTGATCTAATCGGCTTTGGGCTGCCAGGAGAACCAGGAGAGGGCACAGAGCTGTGTTTTATTTATCTGCTTTTCTAAATCCCCGTCCCCCTGGCTGTTCCCCAGGTTCCTGATCTTCTTCGATGACGGCTATGCGTCCTATGTCAAGGAGTGGGAGCTGTACCCCATCTGCCGGCCACGTGAGCAAGCTCTAAAGACAGAGGAGACACTGCCTATCCCCCCTGGTGTCCTCCTTGCAGATGTTACCCTAGAAAACTGGGGGAAATAGCAGTCTGTTAGTGGCAGTCAGTGTGTGGTGACTTTGGGGGAGTTAACATAGCCAGGTGCCCAACTACCAACAAATCCAAACTTTGAAGATTGCTGTCACAGTAGCAAAGCCGGGGTGTGTGTGTGTGTGTATTGTCCCCCTCTGCTCTGAGGAGACCTCCTATGGAATCCTGTGACCACTTCTGGAGGCCCCAAGAGCAGAAGGAGCTCTTGGAGTGAGGTCAGAGGATGATGAGAGTGCTGGATCCCCTCTGCTCTGGGCACAGGCTGGAGGAGCTGGGGCTGTTGAGCTGCAGAGGAGAAGGCTGTGAGACCATCATGGAGCAGCTGCCAGTCCCTGTAGGGGCTCCAGGAAAGCTGCAGAGGGTTTTTTCCTGAGGGATTCACTGCTGGGCCAAGAGGGCTGGGTTGCAGCTCCAAGAGGGGAGATTGGGCTGAGCTGGGAGGCAGAAGTTCCTGACGGGGAGGGGGCTGAGACCCTGACCCAGGTTGCCCATGGAAGCTGTGGCTGCTCCCTCAGCCCTGGCAGTGTTGAAGGGCAGGGTGTCTGGGGCTGGGGTCCTCCTGGTGTAGGGAGAGGTGTTGCTGCCTTTGACAGGGCGTTGACACTGGAGGAGCTCTGAGCTCTCTCCCAACCCAGTCTAGGCTGGGATTCTGGGATTTGCTGATTGTTTGTTCTTATATCAAAATCCATCTGAGATCCCTCTAAGAAAATTAAAGAATTAAAGATTCTCTATGTAAGATCCTTTCCCCCTCTTCCATTCTCCCTTTCTGTAAAGTACAAAGGAGCTGGGAAGACATCGAGGATGTTTCGTGCCGGGATTTTATCGAGGAGTACATCACAGCCTATCCCAACCGCCCCATGGTGCTGCTCAAGACTGGGCAGCTGATCAAAACTGAGTGGGAAGGGACCTGGTGGAAGTCCCGAGTGGAAGAAGTTGATGGCAGCTTGGTCAAAATTCTTTTCATGGTAGGAGAATTTCCCCTTCTCCCATTAAAAGGGAAAGATAGGCTGAAATTTAAGTCTGGGGGCTGCTGACTGTTGAGCTCTTTGGGTTCTTTGTCTCCAGTCCCAATCCTGGAGCTGCTTGGAGACACGGGAGTAGAAACTGCTGGAATTCCTGGCTCAAATCCCTCCAAACTGCAGGAAGGGAGGGGAGTTGAGCTGAGGAGCTCCTTTCTCTGTGATTTCTCCTCATGAATCAGTTATTGGGCAGAGAATTAAACTGAAATTTGAAGTCTGGGGTCTTGCTGGAGTCACTGTGAGTCAGTGTTGCTCCAAACCTACTGAACAGCCGCTTTTCTCCTCTCCTGCTCCCTCCTGGGAGCCATCAGGTCAACTCTTTACTTCATTCCCATTCTGTTCTGCTCACTGTCGCAGCCCTGCTCTGCCTCCCAGACCACTCCAGTACCTGAGAGAGCTCCTGCTAGAGGTGCTGTGAGCGTTGCCTTCTCCTTGCTGCAGGACGACAAGCGCTGTGAGTGGATTTACCGGGGCTCCACGCGCCTTGAGCCCATGTTCAGCTTGAAAACCTCCACAGCCTCCACCCAGGAAAAGAAGCAGGGTGGACAAGCAAGGACTCGTCCCAACGTTGGTGTGTGGCACCCAGCTTTCCTGGAACTGGGGCTTGCTGGTGGTGGGGGGGGTGTTGTTCTGTGGGGCTTTGTTTGGCTTTAATGGAGGTTTCAGAGGGGTGATGTGGCTGCAAGCCTTTTGGGGTGATCGGTGGGGGCTTGGAGCTCAGACAGCACCTGGCTTTGAGCCCAAACCCTCCATTTTCATTGCCTTCAGGGCCTAAATTAAGATTGTATGACAGTGCAGCCAGTTTTACTCAGAGATAGAGACTTCTCCCACTGATGCTTTGCTTTTCCCACCTCCCCACCAGGCGCTGTGCGGAGCAAAGGCCCTGTGGTGCAGTACACACAGGATCTGACGGCAAGTGGTACCCAGTACAAACCCTTAGAGCAGATCCAGGCTGCCTTGCTGGCTGCTCAGGCTGCTTCTCCACAGCCTGCTGAGATGGAGTGAGTACCTGACCCTCTTCCGTGCTTCCACCACTCCCTCCTCTGCTTCACTGGCACCAGGCAGCTATTCTCTGTAATGCAGAACCCGCAGGCGCAGCTTTCCCCCGCAGGATTAGGCTCCTTTCCTCATTCCCAAACTGGTTTTAGTGGACTTGAGGAACACTGTAGGGAAGAGAGATGATGGCCCAGTTCCTTTTTGCCACTGCTGTAGATTACCTGTTGGGGTTCATGGGTGCCCAGTGCCCTGCCAAAATGTTTTATTCTGTGACTGCGCCCTGCTGCACAGGGAGAGGTGGTGTCCCAGCTGCCAGGAGCCAACGTGGCAAGGAACCCTCTACTCACCAGACTCTCTCTAACTGGACCAGCAACCCGGGAACCCTCTGCTCCCCAGTCCTCATGTTGGGGGTGACCTGGAAATGAGGACTGTGGTGGCCTCATCCATAATCCAGAAGAAGCTGATGCCAAAGGAGCTCTACTCCAGCAAGAGAAACACAGCAATGGCTCCTCTGCTGATGATCTGGTGGTGAAGAGAGGATGAGCTGGGCCTTCACCCTGAGCTGACAGCGGGGTAGGAAGGACATGCAGTGCCTAGCATGACGACAGAGCTGGACTGTGACCACCCAGCCCATGGCTTCACCGGCTGCTGAGTGGCTCCTTTGCTGTTCAGCCTCACAGCAGTGACAAGAAATGCTCTCCTTTCCCTCTCCCCACAGCACTTTTGACTTGAGGCTGTCGGGTTTGGGTCCAGCACAGACACACCACAGCCACTTCCCCACAGCCAGCCACTTTCTAGCTCTAACCCAAGGCCCTGCTGGCCCCAGGGAGCTGTTGGGTTAAAACCACATTGGGTTTAGGTGATGAAAACCGGGCCAGTGCTTCTTTCACTCTGGTATTTTGTTTACTCTGAGGAAGGACTGGTTCTCTTCCCCCTTTAAAGTTCTGCCACGGTGCCAGGGAGCTGCTGGAGCCCTTTGCTGCTTGTTGATGGAAGGTTTTGTCTTGTTCTCAGTCTCTCCTCCCCTTTTATCCTGATAACTGCTGCTTCAGGGTGCTTTTTGTGTCAAAGGGTACAAACAGATTGGAACCTCCACTGTTGTTAGAGTGGGGCTGGGCCGGGGGTGTTAACCAGGTGCCTTTCCCTCAGGGACGTTTCTACATCTCCTTGCTCAACCCTAACCCCGTGATACAGTACCAGACAGAGTCCCTTGGAGCTTCTCATTCCTCCCCTGCTCAGTCCTATTGCTCTACCTGCTCCTCCATGAACTCCTGGCTCTGCTCTTGCAGAGGTTTCTTAATGTACTGGTTTCTCCAGCTTCCTGAAGTGAAGCACTTGGATAAATTCCATCTTACCCTGTGACCTTCCCTCTCACCCCATGGCCTCCCTTCTTACCCCATTGCTTTCCATCTCTCCCATTGCCTTCCTTCTCACCCTATGACCTTCCCTGTCATGCATGACCTCCCTTCTTACCCCATGACCTCCCCTTTCACCCCACACCTCAGCTGCAGAGGACCAGCCCAGCGCCAGAAGTAATTTTTTACTGAGTTCTGCCTTTGGCTGAGGATCTCTGTAGCCAGAAGGGAGCTAATTTCCACCCTCGTGGAAATTTCGTTAGGAGAAAACCCCTCTCCCTCCCTCTCGGTGGGGTCTAACACCTGTGACAGAGTATTACTGCTTGTGCACATCCCACTGCCTGGACAAGCTCCTGCCCATTGAAACCACCTCCTCCTGCAGATGCTCTGACAGTCAGCTGGCCCAATCGAGGAAGCAGGTAGCCAAGAAGAGCACATCCTTCCGCCCCAGCTCAGTCAGCTCCGGGCAGTCATCACCTTCCTCACCAGTTCTCAGTGATGCGCCATCAGTTGGAAGGACTGGACTGACCCAGCAGTACCGGTAGGTGAAGCCCCTGGTTCATTTATCCCGGGATCCTCCAGGGAGTTGGGGAAGCTACTGCAGAACCAGGGTCTGTCTGGTTTGTTTGATTATGGAGCAGTTTTCCCAGTCCTGAGGATTTTGTCTTCTCCCTCACAGAAGGACCCTGGAGGGTCCCTTCCCAGTTCTGACCAGCACTGGGATCCTGGTCAAAACCTCACTCCATGGGGACACTGGGGCAGCAGAGCCACTCAAGGCTCCCAGTTTGTCATCAGCAGCTGCTTTAGAATTGAGGGCTAAACCCCCTTTGTGCTTTGAGGAAAAAAGGAACTGACTCTTCATAGAACCCCAGACTGGGAGTTGAGAGGATGTTTAGAGCTCCCCCAGTGCCAACCCCTGGCAGGAGCAGCAACACCTCACACCAGGGGGCCCCCAGCCCCAGCTAACCTGCCCTTCAACACTGCCAGGGCTGAGGGAGCAGCCACAACCTCCTTGGGCAGCCTGGGCCAGGGCCTCAGCCCCCTCCCAGCCAGGAATTTCTGCCTCCCAGCTCAGCCCAATCTCCCCTCTTGGAGCTGCAACCCAGCCGCCTTGGCCCAGCAGTGTAACTCTCAGCAAAAGGCCCTCTTCAGCTTTGCTGGAGCCCCTGCAGGGACTGACAGCTGCTCCAAGGTGCCCCTTGCAGCCTTCTTGTTGGTTGAACCCAGCCCCCTTGTCCTAGCACCAGAGTCCCTCAGAAAAAACCCCTCTCCAAGCCTCTTCCTTAATCCATAGTTGTCACTGTATCCCTTTCCCCGTCTCTCCAGCAGCCAAGCAGGCACTGGTGCAGCACCACAGCCCTTCCACAGCATGCTGGACCGCGTGCCCAACGAGCCGTCGTACCGAGCGCCGCTGGAGAAACTGTTCTACCTGCCGCACGTCTGCAGCTTCACCTGCCTGTCGCGCGTCCGCCCCATCTGCAGTGACCAGTACCGCAGCAAGAACCCCCTCCTTATCCCTCTGCTCTATGACTTCCGACGGATGATGGCTCGGCGCCGCATAAACCGCAAGATGGGCTTCCATGTACTGTACAAGACTCCGTGCGGGCTGTGCCTGCGCACCATGCAGGAGATCGAGCGATACCTCTTTGAGACAGACTGTGACTTCCTTTTCCTGGAGATGTTCTGCCTGGATCCCTACGTGCTGGTGGATCGCAAATTCCAGCCTTACAAACCGTACTACTACATCGCCGACATCACCAAGGGCAAGGAGGATGTGCCTCTGTCCTGCGTCAATGAGATCGATAACACCCCGCCGCCACAGGTTGCCTACAGCAAGGAGCGTATCCCTGGCAAAGGGGTCTACATCAACACGAGCTGGGAGTTCCTTGTGGGCTGCGATTGCAAGGATGGCTGCCGAGACAAGTAGGTGATTACTGAGTGGCTCTCTGAGCCCACAGGGCATGTGGTGACAGCACTGCTTCACCTCCAGCTCAAACCCTCCCTGCAAACGGGTGGCTTCTATTCTTTCCTATGATAGAAACCCAACAAATCCAGGTGAGTGGTGGATCTTCATGTCTGGGGTGGGGCGGCTTTGTGTCTCTCTAGGTCCAAATGTGCCTGTCAACAGCTGACCATCCAGGCCACTGGCTGCACCCCAGGAGGGCAAATCAACCCCAACTCAGGCTACCAGCACAAAAGGCTGGAGGAGTGTTTGCCGACGGGGTGAGTGGAGTTACTGCTTGTCCCTGCCCTCTTCCTTCCCACCCCCAGGAATGTGCCCTGTGTTGATACGTAAGCTGAGTTCAGACATCACAGGCTTGTCTTTGATGTCGGTTCATCTGCTCCTTCCCTGTGAATCACTGCCCCAAATCCTTTCCATTGTAAACTACACAGTGTGGAGGTGCTTGGGGGGATGGAGGAGAGATGGGAGAACTAGGATAGTCTGGACAGGAGGAGCCTTAGGGAGAATCTGATCAATGCTGATCAATAGCTAAAGGGGGTGTCAGGAGCTGGGAGCAAGCTGTTCCCATTGGGGCCCAGCACCAGGACAAGGGGCACTGGGCCCCAACTGGAAGGCAGGAGGTTCCCCTTAACCATCAGGAGCAACTGGAGGGTCACAGAGCCCTGGCCCAGGCTGCCTGGAATGGCTGTGGAGTCCCCTGCTCTGGAGAGATCCAAAAGCCACCTGGGCTGTTGCTCTGGGGGATCCTGCTCTGGCAGATAGGTTGCACTGGGTGATCCCAGCCCCACCGGTCAAGGATCGTGCAAACACTGTGGTGTTTCAGGAAGGAAGACTTTACCCTCCTGCATTTCTTGCAGTGTTTACGAGTGCAACAAGAGGTGCAAATGCAACATCAACATGTGCACCAACCGCCTGGTCCAGCATGGCCTGCAGGTCCGGCTGCAGCTCTTCAAGACTCAGAACAAAGGTTGGGGCATTCGCTGCCTGGATGACATTGCCAAAGGTTCCTTCGTCTGCATCTATGCAGGTAGGGCCTCACCCATGCACCCACCCCTCTCAGCCAGTGGGGTGAAGCCTCTTCTGATTTTGAAATCAAATCCTGTGGTGGCACATGCTCTTAGAGCTGAGCTCTGCTTGGGGTGGGAGTGAGGATTTGGAAAGAGCTGGTTGCGTCAGGCTCGTGGCAGGGCTGACAGCTCAGCTTTGTTTATCACCAAACGAAGCCGAGTGGGTGCAGAGCTCCTACTGGACTTGGGGAGGGGGTGGGAGAGTGAAAACAATGAAATTCACAGAATCATCAATGGGTTGGGCTGGGAGGGAGCTCAGAGCTCCTGCAGTGCCAACACCCTGTCAGGGGCAGCAACACCTCTCCCCACACCAGGAGGCTGCCAGCCCCAGCCAACCTGCCCTTCAACACTGCCAGGGCTGAGGAAGCAGCCACAACCTCCATGGGCAACCTGGGCCAGGACCTCAGCCCCTCCCAGCCAGGAATTTCTGCCTCCCAGCTCAGCCCAATCTCCCCTCTTGGAGCTGCAACCCAGCCCCCTGGCCCAGCACTGGATCCCTCCAGAAAAGGCCCTCTACAGCTTTGCTGGAGCACCCTGCAGGGACTGATAGCTGCTCCAAGATTCTCTCATAGCCTTTTCCTCTGCAGCTCAACAGCCCCAGCTCCCTCAGCCTGTGCCCAGAGCAGAGGGGCTTCAGCCCTCTGAGCATCCTTGTGGCCTCCTCTGGCCTCACTCCACCAGCTCCAGCTCCTTCTGCTCTTGGGGCCTCCAGAAGTGGCTGCAGGACTCCATAGGAGGTCTCCCCAGAGCAGAGCAGAGCAGTGGGGAACAATCCCCTGTTGTGTTAGGAATTGTCTCAACCCAGCTGCAGGACCCTACACTGGGCCTTGTTGAACTCCCTGAGGTTGGCCAGGACCCTCCTGTCCAGCTTCTCCAGGTCCCTCTGAATGCCCTCCCATAACTCCAGACTGTCAACCCCACCTCACAGCTTGGGGTGGCTTGCTGAGGGTGCCCTTACTGAGGGTGCTAAACACCACTGGTCTCCATGGGACCTGGAGCCATTGGCCCCAGCTGTGCAGTCCTTCACCTTCCCCATCGCTGTCCCTTCCTCAGCTTAGAAAACAGACTCTGTAGCAGGCACTGGGATCCCCCCCTAGTACCATCGCCCTGTACTGAGGGTGAAGCTACAGTCAGCCTCCTTCCTGTTCCCTGCTCCTTGGAACCTGGAAATGCAGAAGTTGCTCAGTGGGGCTGTGGTGACTGAAGGGGAACTAATCCCAGGCAGTGCCTGAACGCTGCCTCCATCGCTGCTCTGGTTCCAGGGCCTCGATCTCTGCTCTCTCCTGTTACCGCCAGCCCTTTGAGGACCAGCAGTCACTCCATTTGAGCTGCTGCTTCCAGATTTCCCCTCATGGAAACCTTGATGTCAGCAAAGCTCTGTGTCCTGTACTGCAGTCACAACAGCCCCCAGTAGCTGCAGGCTGGGGGCAGAGGGATTGGATTGCTGCCTGGTGGAGAAGGACCTGGGGGTATTGGGTGACTGCTGACTGAACAGGAGCCAGCAGGGTGCCCAGGGGCCAAGAAAGGCAAAGGGCATCCTGGCCTGGATCAGGTATGGGGTAACCAGCAGGAGTAGGGAGGTGACTGTACCCGTGTGTACTCTGTCCTGCTCCTTGAGTACTGGTCCAGTTTGGCATTGAGGGTCTGGAGCAGGGCCAGAGAAGGGTAGTGAGGATGGGGACAGGGATGGAGAGCATGAGGAGCAGCTGAGGGACCTGGGGTTATTTTGACTAGAGAAGAGGAGGCTGAGAGGAGACCTTATTGCTCTCTACAGCTCCCGAACAGGAGGTTGTAGCGAGGCTGCTGCTGGTCTCTTCTCCCAAGGAAGGGAAATTGCCTCAGGCTTCATCAGGGGAGGGTTAGATTGGATCTTAGGAACAAGTTCTTTCCTGA
The DNA here is from genome assembly GCA_013397515.1 of Upupa epops. NCBI lineage: Eukaryota > Metazoa > Chordata > Aves > Bucerotiformes > Upupidae > Upupa > Upupa epops. The sequence continues at coordinate 15,355 of VZRI01004758.1, forward strand.
GCGAGACTGGACCAGGGTGCCCAGGGAGGGGGTGGAGTCCCCATCCCTGGAGGGGTTTAAAAATTGAGGAGCTAGAGCGCTTGAGGCTATGGTCTGGGGGTTGGGGAGCTGTTGGGATGAGGACTTGATGGGCTTGATCCTGGAGCTTCTTTCCAACCAGGATGATTCTACGATGCTATGACCCCCTGTGCTGGGTTTATTAACCCTATTCTGTCTCTGTGCTGAGGTGTGGGATGGGTCCCGTTTGCCCCTTGGGGAGGATAAAATTGCATCAATGTTTTAGCAACCCTTTGTTTTTCCTGTTCCCAGGGAAAATCCTCACGGACGACTTTGCTGACAAAGAAGGGTTAGAGATGGGCGATGAGTACTTTGCCAACCTGGATCACATTGAGAGCGTTGAGAACTTCAAGGAGGGCTACGAGAGCGATGCCAAATGCTCTTCAGACAGCAGCGGGGTGGACCTCAAGGATGACGAGGAGGACAACACCGGCACCGAGGAGCAGGAGGAGTCCAACGAGGACAGCTCGGATGACAACTTCTGCAAGGATGAGGACTTCAGCGCCAGCTCAGTGTGGCGCAGCTACGCCACGCGACGGCAGACCCGCGGCCAGAAAGAGAACGGGCTGTCAGAAACGGCCTCCAAGGACTCGGGGCTCACTCGGCAGATCAGCCACGATGAGGCGGTGATGGCAGCAGTGATGCCAGCGACGCCAGCTACTGCTGCTCCCTGTAAACTGCCGGTGTCGGAGGAGACCTCAAAGAACAAGGTGGCCTCGTGGCTGAGCTCCAACAGTGTCTCTGATGGCTTCCAGGACGACAGCACCTCCTCCTCCTTCAAGATGAGCGAAGGGGGTGAAGCCAAGGCTGCCAAAACGGAGTCGCTGGCTGACAGGGAAAAGGGATCTGTTGCTGCTGTGGGGGACTTGGAGCCAGAGGCAAAGGCGGTGAAGAAAGATGTAAGAGAGGGCTGTGGGGTGGAGAGAAGGATTTGACTCAACAGGGGGGTAAGGTGGAGTCTTTCTCCTTCCAGAGGGATTTTGGGGCATCAGAGGCTATGAAGAGGTGGTCTGGTGTGAGATGGGACTGGGGGCAGCAGGGAGGGGGATGGAGATGGATTTCTGAAGACCTACAGGGTGGGAAGTGGAGGGTGAGGGTCACCTACCCTGTCTCTGGACACCTCGTGTGTGTTTGAATCTGTCTTCCTCTCCTCTGCAGGAAACTGAAGACTCTGGCAAAATCCCTGGGTAAGGCTCCTCACATCATCGCTTCCTGCTTTTCCTTCGCAGTCTCCACTCTGACAGAATCGCTGCAATGCTGGGCTGCCCCTGATCCCTTTTAACTCCCCTGCCAGAGGAGCTGGAAGGGCTCATGACAGCCTCATCTGGCTTGCAGCTTCCCCCTGCACTTCTGCCCCATTTCCCCACGGTCACCCCCACTGTCCTGCTCCCCCCAGGCTGAGCGACGTGGGCCGCATGTACGGCTACAACCCCAGTCCCCCCAAACTGGAAGGGATCCGGAGGCCGAGGAGCAAGACGGCCCTGCTGCAGAGCAGGCGGCATCTGCTGATCCCACAGGCTACCACTGAGGTTAGTGCTGAGCTCCTCCAGTTGGGACTGGGATTTGCCTCAGCCCCAGACTGGTTTGGTGAAGCCCTTAACCCTCACTCTGGGATAAACAGAGTCGTTTCCCTTCGAGTTGAGTGCCGGCGCAGGGCTGTGGGACTCATTCCTTAGATTTACTGGGAGGCAGCTGGTTTTCTTCAGGGGATGGGGACTGGTCTGGGGGGAGGATGGTCTCTGGGTTTTGGGTCTCCTCACAGCTAATGGAGCCAGCTCCCCCCACCCCCAGGACGTGCTGACCCTGTCAAGCAGCACTGAGAGTGACGGGGAGAATGGGCAGGCGGCAGCAGGGGGACAGACCCAGGGCGCCACCAACGACAGTGACGACATCCAGACCATCTCCTCGGGCTCTGAGGAGGAGGAAGGAGAGGACAAGAAAAACCTCTCCTCTGAGTCAGGTGAGGAACCAGGTTTTGAGTGCAGAAAGGAGGAATTTGGGGTGGAAAATACTAGCAAGAGCCTGAGCATTGAGTGACCTGCCACTCCCCTCAGGCACTGCTGAGCTCATGCTTGAGGACTGAGGGTGAAGCTTCCCCAGTGCTATTGGAGTCTGTACTGCAAAGCTCAGCCCTCCAGCTCTTCAGTAGTCCTGAGTATCCCAGGAGAAAGCTCATTACAGGGGTCTCCAGGCTCCACTGGGTCAAGCAGAAAGCTAGGCTGCTCCTAGGAGCCTCCCGGACTTGTTTTTTAGAGCTCAGAGCTTCAGTCTGGGGTGGTTGCATGAAGAAGGAAAAGCCTTCGGGGCAGCAGAACTGGCCTGGGCTGCCTCTTGCGGGAGGGAAATGGAGGGCGAATGCAGTGGTGTCTGCTCCTGTCTCGGGCAGGGCCTGTGAAGAGGCAGGTGGCAGTGAAATCCACCCGTGGCTTCGCCCTTAAATCCACCCACGGCATCGCCATCAAATCCACCAACCTGGCGGCAGCTGACAAAGGGGAGAGCGTTCCTGTCCGCAGAACCACTCGCCAGTTCTATGATGGAGAGGAGTCCTGCTACATCATCGATGCCAAGCTGGAGGGGAACCTGGGCCGCTACCTCAACGTGAGTGGTGGCAGCCCAGAAGGGAATCAATTTGGGGAGATTTGGTGTCATCTGTGGGTCTGGTCAACCCCAAGATGGGATAAATACAGGAAAAATGAAGTGGGAGAAGAGCAGGACTGGAAGATCCATTCCCAACAGGGGCAGGGCCAAATCCATCCTTTATAGAGCCTCCAGAGCCCTCCCAGTGCCCTTCCCAGAGCCCCTGAGAACTCCTCCAGAGCCTTCACAGCTCTGACACATTCCAGACCCTCCTGCCTGACTGTGGTTGCATAGGAAGAGGAGCGAGTGGAGCTGGTTTCAGCAGCCAAATTGGGGACCGGTGGTTGTTTATAAAGGGCCTGAATTTACCAGCAGCTCCTTTGCCTCCCTCCTCCCCACTCGGTTGTCTCCCTTTCTCCCCACAGCACAGCTGCAGCCCCAACCTCTTCGTGCAGAATGTTTTTGTGGACACCCACGATCTCCGCTTCCCCTGGGTCGCCTTCTTTGCCAGCAAGTGAGTCCTTGGGGAGGGGACACTGAGGGCTCATGAGGTTCTGTCAGACCCCACTCCTTGCTCCCAGAGCACTGGGTCGGGTTGGCTGAGATGAATTCCTCTCTGCTGGAGCAATCTGTCTCAGCATTGAACCCCAGAGCAGCCACCCACCTGGCCTTTCTGAGCCTTCTTGTATCTCCCTGGCACCTAGTGCAACAGTTCTGCTGTGAAACACCCCTGGGAGCGATTTGGTGGGGGGAATTCTGGCCCCAGGGGAAGCCCAGCTGCACTGCCCTGGCCACCGGGGTCAGGCATCAGCATTGCTTGCTGCTCCCAGGAGATACAGCTTCTGCTCCTCCTGTCTGCAGGAGCTTTTTCTTGAGCCCCTGCTTGAATCCATTCCCCCTCTTTTTCCCAGGAGGATACGGGCTGGCACGGAGCTGACGTGGGATTACAACTACGAAGTTGGCAGTGTGGAAGGCAAAGAGCTGCTGTGCTGCTGCGGGGCCATTGAGTGCCGAGGGCGACTGCTCTAAGCCCACGCAGCGCTGCCCAGGGCCGAGTTCCCTCCCGGGGCTCTGGTCGTTCTACGGGGACCATCACAGCAGCTCTGACTCCTCCTGTCCACTTGAAAATCTGCCCCTCCCGTGATGGAGGGACAGGGAGCACAAAGAGAAACCTGACCCCCTCTGTGGGGCAGGAGCTGCCCAAACCCAGCGCTGTGAATTTGTCTTATCTCAGGGGCTGTTCTGTCCCCAGAGGAGAGAAGCACCCTCCCCCACCTCGCCACTGCAGGGAGGACCCTGGGCTGAGCCCAGTTCCCTTCTGGAGCTGCTTGGGGTTGGCTGTACCCTCTCTCGCAGTTCTCTCCCTGATTGAAGACACCAAACCCTGGGTGGTGCTCAGTTTTCCAGCTCGAGGATGGAGCCATTGCTTGTCCCTGCAGGCTCAGAACTGGACTGGGATGAACCCAGACTGGTTTGTTCTTACTGGACTTGTTGCAGTTATGTGAATTTAGGTGGAACCCCCCCTCCCCGAAGTGTTCAGCTGTGAGAGGTTGTAAAGAGTCTTTTTCATTGTTCAAAAGCAATAAAACGGAGGCTTTTCTGTTAAAAAACACCCTGCTGTTAACATCACCTGCAGCAAAAAGCCCTCAACAGGGACAACTGAATCCCTTCCCCGAGGCTGCAGAAACTCATCCAGGAGTAGGCAGATGGGACCCAGGGGAGGGCAACTGCTGCTCCTGCAGGAGGTTTCACCTTGGTCCTTCCTTCTGGCAAAACAAAACTTCATTTCCAGCAGCTTTTAAACCTCAGAAGCTGCCAGAGCTTTTGTCGCCAGGGAGCAGATTTGAGAAGGCCCATTAGCTTCTCCCACCCTCCCAGGACCGATTCCCAGTGCTCAGAGATGTCTGGGGTCAAATCCTGCCCCAGAGCTGCTGTTGAGACAGTACTGGATTAGGCTTAAACGCCAGCTTTAGCTGGACACCAATCCGAGGAAGGGCAGTGCTGGGGAGGGTAGAGCTGCTGCCGGTTTGGCACAAACCCAGTGGCCACGACCCCAGATCGGCAGCCATGACCCTAATTCAGTGGTCACTTTGCAATCCCAACCTGCTCTGTTTTTTCTCCCCACCTCAGCAGTACTTTGCCAGTGCTGGGGTTTCTTTGCTTCTCAGCTCCTACCTGCTCAGCCAGCGCCCACCAGAAAAAGAGGGAAAAAGGGGGAAAATTTGTTCTGTGTCAACTCGAACCCTCCTTCCCGAAGCCTAAAAAACCCCAGTTTGGGGTGGGGATTCCCTTCCCTGATCTCTCAGGCACCCAAAGGGGGCCAGTGTGGGGGAGCAGCTCCTCTCTCTCACACAAGGGAGGTTTTTTCTGTCCTAAAGAACTTCATTTCTTGAAATTAAAACCCAACCTTTTCCAGGGCCTCTGCAAGCTCCAGCTCCAGTTCCATCCTTCACATCCACCTGAATAGCAGCTTTGTCAGCCCCCACAGGGTGAGGAGGCGGCAGCAGGGCCAGAGGAGGGGAGCTCCCCAAGGCCTTGAATAGAAAAACAAGTTGGCTCCCCTAAAAAAACCATAAAATCATCAAAACCCCCTCAAATCTGCTCCCTCCTTTTGGCACTGGGGAAGGGGGTTGGATTATAGTGCCCCCCCCGATCCCCACGGAAGATTCCCAAATCCTTTAGTTCTTTCATTTTCTTTTTTACTGAAGTTTATTAGGATTTTTTTAAAGTTTTACTCTATTTTCACTTTTTATTTTAAAAAAGAAAACAAACACCCCCCACCCCCCGAAAAAAAACAAACCATCAAAAGTTGTTTTGGTCTGAAGTTGTTGGTTAATGGTCCTTTCCCTCCCTCCCTTCTCCCACCTCCTCCTCTCAATAAGCCTTCCCTCTTTCTCCTGTGCTGGGGCAGGCAGGGTGTGTGTGTGTGTGTGTGTCACTGCATTCCCCTCCCTCCTCCACACTGGAGGGCAGAGCCAAACCCCAGCTCCTTCCATCTTCTCAATAAATAGAACAAAAAAAAAGAGGGACCCCCACTCCCCCAAAACTCAGTCACCAATTTGTCCTGTTGCAGCCCTGGGGAAAAGGCAACTGAGAGGGAGGGGCTCAAAACCCATCAAGAATGAGCGGATTCAACTCCTGGGAGGGACGAAACATCGGAGGGTCCCTTCCATGCGCACTGGCAAAGCGTCACCTCAGCCTCTCGACACTCAAACACCTCCCAGTTTCCCCCTTCCATCCAGGAACAGGGGCACTTGGAGCTTTTCCAACACCCCCTGGTGCTGCTCAGTGCCAGCAGTGAAGCTGCAACTGGGCTGGGGAAGGGGCTTCATCCCAGGGAGGTTGCAGGAAGAGCTCCCAGTTGGCTGGGAAATGGGGGATAGTGGGAGTGGGGAGTTGGCACCCAAGGTGGGGCTAGGACCCAGATGAGGGGTTGGCACCCAACATGAGGCAGTGGCTGAGTGCTCCAGCCACACTGGACCCGAGGGGTGGAAGGGAAGGAGCCAGCCCAGCTCTGCCTGTCCTGGAGCACCGCAGTGGCTTAAGGCAGTGGGTGAGAGGCAGCAAAACGGGCACCAACTGTGACGGGAGGTGGAGAAGCAGTGACTGGAGCCACAGTGGCCCCTCTCTAGGGAGCTCAGATGGGCTTCTCCAGGGTCCTGGTTTGCGCTGCTGGAGCAGGGAGGGAGATGAAGGGAACGGGGACCTCGGTGCTGCCTGAGGGGGGCAGCGGTGGGATGAGACGTCCCCCAGGTACGGCCACCCCCACAGAGCCGGGGCCAAGGCGCTCAGTCGGTTTTGCGGTGGTTGTTGTTGAGCACAGGGTGGCCATTGGAGAGGGGCCCATTCTTGGCTGCTGCCGCCTCCTCCTCCTCCTCTGAGTTGTCCGTCTCTTCCCGGTCACTCCGCTCATCCTCCACAACCTGAGCGGGGAGAGGATAAAGGGCTGGAGGCTGGGGCTCCTGCCATTCCTCAGTTTCCCCTCAGGGTTTCCTCCCCTCCCTCCCAATTTAGGGTTTGGAGTCTCCCCTGTAAAACTGGGACACCCCAGTTCAGCCTGAATCCCTTCCCAACTCCCCCATTACCTTTCCAGTTATGAACTTCTGGGCCATGCGGATGATGAGGTAGGCCCAGAAGATGTGCAGCGACTGCAGCACCACCATCATGAAGTTGAAGAAGTAGTAGCCGAAGAAGGCCGGGTACAGGTCCAGTGGATAAACCACTGTGCAGTGCATGATCCTGTGGGGACGAGTGGTGCTGTCACCTGTGGGAACCAGCACCCCCCTCCTACAGCGGCTTCCCCCCACCCCACAGCAGCTTCCCTCCACCCGGCTCCTCACCAGAAGGGCAGGATGACCAGGCGGGTGATGATGAAGACGGCAGCGAAGACGATGAAGATGTTGTTGCAGGTGTTTCGCCAGCCAGCGTAGTTGAACATCTTGGCTGACTTGGGGGGTAAACGAGGAGGAGGATGGGGGTCATTAGGGGATAAGGACGGGGGAGTTGCAGATACGGGGATGGGGGAAGAGTTGAGGACAGGATATGGGGTCAGCAGGGGACAGGGATGGGAGTTGGGGAGGGGGAATGAGTTGGAGAGAGGGAGGGGAGCAGTCAGGGACAGGGGAATGGAGCAGATGGGGAGAAGGAAGCAGAGTTGAGGAGGGGGAAGGGAGGAGGAGTTGGGACAGGGAGGTAAGTGGAGTCAGGGACAAGGGATGGGGAAGGGGAAACGGGGATGGACATGGGAGTGAATCAGGTAGTGGGACAGGGGGGAGATGGGGACAGGGGGATGGGGGGTGAGTTGGGGAGGGGGATGGGGGTCAGTAGGGGAGCTGAGGAAGAGGTGATGACAGAGCAATGGGGAAAGCTGAGGAGAGGGACGGGGTGAGTTGGGGATGGGGTGAGCTGGAGACAGGGATGGCAGGGTCAGTAGAAGATGGGGGATATGGGACAGCTCAGAACAGGGACGGAAGTCATGGAGGGAACGGGGGACATGAAGACAAGGCTGCGGTGGGGCAAAGCAGGACTCACCTCCAGCAGATAATCGGAGGAGTCATGCAAGGCCATGATCAGTGTACCCGCACGGACATAGTTGGCAAACCAGGAGAAACTGATGAGGATGATGGTGGCCACGTGGTGGATGACCTGCTCCTTGAAGTCCTGTGCCCAGGAAAGGGGGAAACCAGGTCGGGGTGGGGGATTACAGCAGCCCCACTCCAATCCCAGTGCCCCATCTCCAAGACCTGCCCCCTGTGGTCCCAAACCCTCACTGAGTCAAGGAAAAACCAGTCTCAATGTCCCCAGAGCCCCCCCACCGCCACCCACCTTGCGCTTGACATCGGAGGCGATGCTGAAGAGCAGGGACCAGTAGAAGGAGAGTTCAATCATGTAGTACCAGTACTGGGAGGGCAGGATGCTCTGCAAGCCGAGAGACAGGTTGGAGGGGATCCTCCACACAAAACTAGCAAGGCCTGATCCCCTTCTGTGAGCACAAGCCTGACCCAAAGGGTCCCCTGAGGACCCTCCTGCACCCCAAGGCCTGCAAATCCTTCTTCCAGGGGTGGCAGACACTCCAGCACCCCAAGACACAAATCCCTTCTCCATCTACCAAACAAACTCTGCAGACCCCTGTGGTGACTCTCCTGTAGCCCAGGATGGACAAATCCCTTATCCAGGGGTTGCAGAGATCCCCAGGGCCACCCTCCTGCACACCAAGACAGACAAACTCCTCCTCCATGCATCAACTAGATGTTCCACAGACCCCTGGGAAGACCCTCCTGCACCCCAAGACCTGCAAAATCCCTTCTCCAGGGGTGGCAGAGACCCCCAGGAAGACCCTCCAGCACCCCCAAGTCCATCTGTGGTGACAGGATGGTGGCTGGGCTGGGGCTGGTCACTCACCTGGATGGGGTACCCCTCCCACACCTTGCGGAGGTCATAGAACCAGGGCTTCTGTGGGATGAGAGAGAGAGAGAGAGAGAAAGATGGGGAGGGGGTGTTAGAGGGGTCCATGGGGTGGGGACAGGCATGGGGAGGGGGCAGCACTTACATCCACTATGACAGCCATGCCAGCAATGAAAGCAATAAGGTAAAACGTGAATCGCCAACTGGAAAAAGGAAGCAGATGGGACCCTCAGACGGGCACCAGGGGTGGGGGACGGACAAGGATGGAGCTGCTAACCCCCTTATCCCACCCTGCCCCTCCTGCTCCCAGAACCCCGTAACCACCCCGGGGTGGGGGGATGTCTCACCTGGCCTCCCTAAACTTCTTCAGCAAACTGGGTCGGTCCTGGTTGCGACGACGACGGAACCATCGCTCCACCTGCCGCACCGTGCAGCCGCTCTTCTTTGACAGCAACTCTACGTCGGCCTGTGGAGGGGGGGTGTCACTGGAGTGGCTGATGGACAACCTCATCCAGTCTCATGGAGTCTCTTGTGGGGTCTCACCTGCTTGGGGTGTTTGGAGGTGGTGGCATAGAACCTCTCCAGGATGGCATTGGGGGAGGCTTTTAACCTGATCTTCTCCTTGACGTTGAGTAGCCCAGCCAGGGGGGTGGCCACATACCTGGGGGGAGGACAACAGGGCCAGCAAATGGCCCCACATCTGTGTCACTCACTTTGAGTGACCCCATCGAAGCCACTCAGCAACCCCCAGCCATTCGCTGCCTCCGTTTCCCTGTGGGGTTTAGCATAAGGGGCATGGTCCCAGGTCCCTCTGTCACCTCAGGGATAGGGGACTGCTCCCTGGTGGCAGGGGAGGACAGAGTCTGGCTTTACCCCACCCCCCATAGCAGAGGGTGCCCCCCAACTTTCTCCCAGTCCCCCAACAAAGCCCAGTCTGTTCCCAGTTCCGATTTCCCATTGTTTGCCCAACAAATGGCTGCTGAAGCTGTGATAAGGGACAGCAGAGGATGCACACAAAGCCAGCTCTGTGTGGAACCAAACTGACCCTAAACGCAGCCTGGGAGCGGGGGGGGGGATTTTGAGGGTCTACAGCTCCCCACTGCCGCCAGGCTGAGGACCATGGGTCCTCACAGTACATTCCCAGCCCCTCAGAGTGTGGGGAGTGAGGGAGTGGGTGCCCCCCAACACCCAGGAGGAGGGTCTCACGTCTCAAAGAGGTGCCGGACGATGAGGAAGAGGAAGGCCAGGGGGAGGGTGATGTACAGGTCTGAGGCCTTGGCGTAGACTCGGCCATCGCGGTCCTCCAGGTCGGCCCATGTGAGGTTTGCTGGGAGCCAGAGCCGCTCCCACCAGAAGTAGCTGTAGAGGGTCTGGAACATGCTGGGAGGGAGAGAGAGAGAGGGAGAGCTGACAAGGGCCCCACAAACATGAGAAGCTGCTGGCTCTCTCCAGTTGTTCCCCCTGAGCTGGACCCCAAATTCCACCCAAGGTGGTAAAATCACTGCCCTGAGTGCTGCATGGAGCAGACAGTGCTGGGCTACAGCCCCACAGACACAAGAAACTGGGAGGTCTGGGCTCTCTCCAGTTGGTCCCACCAATACCCCTCTATGACTGGATGGATCCCAAATCCCACCTGAGGTGCTGAAATCACTGTCCCAGTGTCAAACAGAGCAACTAGTGCTGTGCTCCTGCTCCACATACACAAGGAATTGGGGGTCCCAGCTCTCTCCCCCTGTTATCCCCACTATGACTGGACCCCAAATCTCACCTGAGATGCTGAAATCCCTCCCTGGCTCCACATGGAGTGGCTAGTGCTAGGCTTTAGTCCGAGGAACCGGGGGGCCTGGGCTCTGTCCAGTTATCCTTCCTGGGTTGGAACCCAAATCCCACCTGAGTTGCTGAAAGCCCCCTCCCAGTGCTGCACGGAGCAACCAGTGCTGGGCTCCTACCCCACAGACACATGGAATCGGAGTTCTCAGCTTGCTCCAGTTACCCCCTGCTACTGGACCTCAAATCTTACCTGAGGTGCTGAAATTCCCCACCAGTGCTGCATGGAGCAACTGGCACTGGGCACTGGTCCTGCAGACACAAGGACCTGGGGTGTCCCAGCTCTCTCCAGTTACTTCCTATGACTGAAGCCCAAATCCCACCTGAGGTGCTGAAATCACCCCCCCGAGTGCCACACAACACAGCTGGAGCTGGGCTCCAGCACCCAGGGACTTTGCTCCCTGCAGCAAAGAGGTCAGCGGGTGATGATTAACCGGGGCCAGCCCCAATCCCTGGCACCTGCTGCGGGGAGGAACTGCCAGTCCCGCTTATGGGATTTCCCCAACAGCACTGGCCAGGGATGGGCAGGACCCACTGATGGGGGCAGTGGAGCCCCTCTAGCGTGGAACCAAGCTGCTGGTGGATACTCAGGAGGGAAACTGAGTTGCAGAGGCCCTGGGTGCAGCATGTGGGGCCACATTAGGGAGCTGCCAGGGGGACAATGGGCACCTTTGTGCCTTGTAAAGGCTCCCAATGGGCACCGCTGTGGGGTCAGTACAGGCACCGGCTTGAGGAAGGCTCTGTCAGGCTGGGCTGGGGATCACAGGGTGGGGGGGGGTCCCAGTCTCCTTTGGGTCAAAACCCCAACATGGAGCTGGAAAGGGAATGTCACAGAGAGAATGTCACAAAGAGAGGGTGTCACAGTCTCTTGTGGGAAACTGTAGGGCTGGGATTGGAGTCGCAGGAGGGAGGAATTCACAGTGCAGAGGTGGGATAGGGGTCAGAATGAGGGGTGTTCTCCATCCCTTGGGGGGCAAAACCCCAAGAGAGAGCTGGGATGGGGTCAGGTAGGATGTCAAAAGGATCTGGGGGAGTCAAGGAAGTTCAGAGGTTCCCCATCCCCCAGGAAGCCAGTCCCCAGTACTGAGCTGGGATGGAAGGAGTGTCTGGGGGGATCCAAGGGGTATCTGGAGGGCATCAGAAGGGGTTTGGGGGTTTCAGGGGAGTTGAGAGAGTCCCATCCACTGGGAGGCCAATCCTCAGCACAGAGCTGTGATGTAGGTTGGGGCTGTTATCTGTAGGGTCCAGGGGGTGACAAGGGTTTTTGGGGAGACTGAGGGGGTGCCAGAGGGGTTCAGGAGTCCCCATCCACGAGGAGACCAATTCCCAATATTCAGTTGTGATAGGAATTGATGAAGTAGGTCTGGGGGTGTCAGGGGGTTTGGGGTGCTCAAGTAGTCCATAGGGCTTCCAGGGGGTCCCCATCACCAAAGAAGGCAATCCTCAACACAGAGCTGGGATAGGGGAGTGAGGCAGGAGCGGTCAGTGGTGGTTAGGGAATGT
>VZRI01004758.1:27886-47097 GCA_013397515.1 Upupa epops
CCGCGGGCGGGAGTGACGTCACCGCCAGCAGGCTACGGGCCCGGAGGGGAGCGGGGAGGGGAGCCGAGCCAGGCGCGAGTAATCGATCGCAGCGAAACCGATTGGGAGCGACCCCTGGCGGATGAACAGCGTTATTGCAGGGTGTTGACGGTTCGGGGGGGACGAGGAGCGGGGGTGAAGACTTGTGGGGAGGACGATCCCGGCACCCCAAAACCCCTCTAAATGCACACAAACTCGTGTGTCCGTGGGGTGCGGAGGGTCCCGTTATCCCAACCTCCCTCACAAATCCACTTATCTGTGGGGTATGCAGGGTCCCATCATCCCAAACACCCCCCAAACCTCATGAACCCCCCTGAAAACTCCCATGTGCCTGGGGTTTGGTGCCTCCTACCCCCTAAACACCCCCAAAACCCCAAGTCTAAGGGATGCAGAGGGCCCCCTCACCCCAAAACCCTTATTTTTGTGGGGTGCAGAGAGTCACATCAACCGCAAAACTCCCAAACTCTGTCTGTGGGGTGTGGAGGATTCCATCACCCCAAAACTTCCTCAGAATCCCCCAAACCCCGTGTCTATGAGTTCCCACTGGTGTTGAAACCCTAGGTACATGGGGTCAAATCATTTATTAGCCAAGGGCTAAGGCCATGGCTCAGACATGGGGGTGGATGGATGCCCCCCCAGTGAAATCCCTGAGCAGAACCCCCTCCGTGTTAAGGCCATTGGAAAGATCTGGGGGGTCCCAGCAGTGACGGATGAAGAAAACCTCCTTCATGTGTGACACCCCCACCCATCCACCTCCAGAGATCCCATCTGGAAGGAGGGGGGGGGTTGTCTATAGGGATCTGTAGGACCCCCCACAGGGTTCCCTTCCCTGGGTACTATAGGATGACACAGTCCAGGTCCAGCTTCTGCCGCTGCCTCCGCTCTCCAGCCACCCGAACACCCTGCAGGGACAAGAAATGGAGGGTGGGCAGTCGGAAAATCCACTAAACCCCCTGCATCACCCCTGGGGACCCTCCAGTGCTGTTACCTCCACTGGGACCTGCTGGTACTCCTCCTGCTGGAGCTGCCTGGCCAGCTCCAGGTCCCTGAGGGCTGAGGGATCCTGTCCCTGCTGCTGCTGCTGCAGCGACAGAGCCATCATGTAGTCCTGGAGTGAGGAGCACAGTAAGAAATGGAGGGGCACAGGGAGAAACAGAAGTGAGAGAGAAGAGGGAAAAGGGTGTGGAGAAATGGAGGGGAAACAGGGAGAAACAGGGAGGCTCAGTGAGCAAGATTGGGGCTGAGCTTACTTCCCACAACATCCCCCAGAACCAGTGTCCCACCAGTTGGCCCCAGTACCTGGTCTACTTGTCTCTGCTGCAGCCGGGGGTCCGGGGGAGCAGCCATAGCCCCCTCCTTGCCCAGCAGAGTGGGGCTGAGGTGGAAGTCAGTGTCACAGAAGTAGCTGTCTCCATCCACATTGTGGAGGCTCTCCCAGACCACGCCGTCCTCTTGCAGGAAGCCCTGGTCGGTCACTAGTAGGTAAAGATGGCCCTGGGGAGAAGGGACAAAATGGGGGGGAGGGGCAATAGCCCTGGTTGGCTAGAAGGAAGCCAGGGAAGGAGAGAGGGGGAACAGTGGGAAAGGGGACTGCACCCCCACCTTATGCTTTATCATGGTGCTGAAGTGGTTGTTGCGGAAGAAGACACTGAGCTCGCCCTCACGGACAGCAGCTGTGAGCTGGCACAGCCCATGGTAGGTGAGCTGCGAGGCTGTAGACTCCAGGAACTGCTCTGCCACTAGCCCTGCAGTGATAGTAAAGGGTGGGAGAGGGGCTGAGGAGCTCCACACAACTCCCCCACTTTGGGGACCCTTGGGTGGGCTGATACCTTCGCTCAACAAACTTGAATCACTGGACTGTTTGCAGGCAATGATCTTCTCTACCAGCTGGTTGTAGCTGAGTTTGCCCACAGCCTGGACCACCTCTGGGCTCTGGGGGGAAGGGGAAGGACCAGACGGATGAGGGTGGGTCTGTGGGGACCTGCTCTCCCACCCATGATAGGGGATGAACCTTCTGCAACCAACTGGGCCACCAGTTTTATGACGGCGTTGTCCAAGAAAATAAACTGGTGGCTTCCAGCCAAATCTTGAAGGATTTGGGTTGGAAAGGTCTTTTGAAGACTGCCTAGTCCCCTCCTCAACATTGCCATAGCATGGGATGGCTTCCACCAGATCAGGTTCCAAGCCCCATCCAGAGCTTCCCAGAAGAGTTGGTGTTGGAATGGAGCTGCCAAACTCATCTGGGTCCAACCTTCTGCAGCGAGCAGGGCAGCTCCAGCAGAGCAGCTCACCCCCAGCTCCAGCCAACCTGCCCTTCAACACTGCCAGGGCTGAGGGAGCAGCCATCAACCTCCCTGGTCAGCCTGGGCCAGGGCCTCAGCCCCCTCCCAGCCAGGAATTTCTGCCTCCAAGCTCAGCCCAATCTCCCCTCTTGGAGCTGCAACCCAGCCCCCTTGGCCCAGCACTGGATCCCTCAGGAAAAGGCCCTCTGCAGCTTTCCCAGGGCCCCTGCAGGGACTGACAGCTGTTCCAAGGTTGCAACCGTGGGGCTACCTCACCTGGGGGTCCACCAGCCAGCCATGGTAAAGTGGGACATTGAGGAGGTCAAAGATGATGCACTCAGGGGTGTACTCGAAGTCTGAGACCCCTGTGAACCGCACATTGACATCCAGCCCTGTTGAGAGCTTGGGGAGAACTATCATGGTGTCATTGATGTTCTGAAGTGGAGAGATAAGAAACAAACTGTGGCCTTGTTTGGGAAAGGGGTCCTGGATTCCCAGGACCATCAAGTCCAACTGCTCACCCTACAACCTCCAACCACTACCCCAGCTCCTCAGATCCCCTGGCTGCCCAGTTGTTGAACCCCTGAGGGACAGTGCCTCCCCCTGTCCTTGGGCAACCTGTTCCAAGGCCTACCCACTCTTTCTGGGAAGACATTTTTCCTCAGATCCAACCTGACCCTCCCCTGGCACCACCTGGCCCCATTTCCTCTACTCCTATCACAAGTGCCTGGGGGCAGAGGCCAACCTCTGTCTCATGACACCCTCCCTTCAGGGAGCTGTAGAAAGCAGTGAGGGCTCCACTCAACCTCCTATTCTGCAGGCTGAAGGGCCTCAGCTCCATCAGCCTCTCTCCATCAACCCTGCTCTCCAGACCCCCAATCAGCCCAATTGCCCTTCTCTGCCCCCTCTCCAGCCCCTCCTTGTCCTTCCTGCACTGCAGGGGGGTGGCTGACACCCCAAGTCCTGCACCCAACACACCCACAGAGGGTGGAGGGTACTCGATTCTGGGGCTCCTCACCTGCTGGAAGTTGAGCTGCAGCCCCTCAGACGGCTCCCGGGGTTGGGTGGCCAAGACACAGTCCCCTATGAGGTGATGGGGTCAGCTCTCACTAGGCAGTCTATGGGGTAGGGCATTAATGGGGTGATGGGGGTCTGGGCTCCTCACCCAGATGGGCCATCAGCTCCTCGGCAGTGATCACCTCTTTCTGCAGCGGCAGCTTCACCTGAAAGCACCAAGAGGTTCAGGATCCTCCTCCAGAGGTCAACCATCATTCCCCGAGGTAGAGGATCACCCCCAAAGGTTGAGCACTGTCCCCCAGAGGTCAAGGATCCTCCCCCAGATCTCATCCCTCTGCCATCCAGCCTCACTGGCCACTAGCAAGACATCCCCCAACTTGCCTTCCACTGCAGCAGGAGGATGTTCATGATGGCCAGCAGTGGGCAGGGCCCATTCTCGCTCTGTGTAATCACAGGGGTCCTCTCACCCTTCCAATTGATCCACTTGATGCAGTAAAAATCCGCCTCTGTTTTCTGACTTGGGCTCCGGGTTTGGGGAGGCTCTGGCACCACTGACCCCACAGCACCCACCGGTGATGCTCCAGACCCCCCACCCTCCCTGGGCTGCTTCTCCCCACCATCATCTGGCGGATTCTCAGAGGAGGAGGGGAGATGCAGGGAGCAACTGGGAGAGGTTTCCACTTCCCCAGAAGACTGCCCACCCTGACTCAGGATCTCCTGGATAATCAGGAGTTTTTCCTCACCCACCACCTTATCAGCGAGCTGGGGTGTCCTGGTAGTGCTGGAAGTAGTCAGGATAGTCCCTTCCTGCTCTGGGGGCTGCTCCATGGGGCCTTCCCAACAGTGTGGATCTGCATCAGGCTCCTGAGGGTCCATCCTGGGAGAGCAACCGCATCCCAAACTTTTCTGCTGTCAAAGGGAAAACCTGGGAATTCCAAAGAAAAAAAAAAATCAAAAAATTCTAAAGGAGTCCAATTTGTTGCCTCAATTTTAGGGGCGGTTCCTCCCTCATCCTTAGGGAAATCAGGAATTCCAACAGGAACTGGGGAAGAAAAAGGGTTTTTGGAGGGGAGCAAATCAAAGAGGTCGGGGCTGTCTGAAGGCCAGAAGGGGAAGGAAGGAGGGATGGGAATAATTGATTTATTTTTAACTAATTAATTGTATTAATGGGTTTACTTTGCAAAATTAACTATTAATTATTGAGCTAATTGTATACTGATCTGTCAATAAACTAATAACCCAGCATTAGTGATTATTAATATTACTTCCAAATCATTCTTAATATCTAAAAATAATCCAAACTATTAATATGAAATAGCATTACTAAATTGATAAGCAAATGAGAAACCAAAGTGCTTATAAAATACTAAATCAGTAGGTTTTACTAACTGGATATTAATAATATAAATAAAATATTAATATAAAAAACACAATTCTAAACTAGTAGATTTATTACATAACTACTCATTCTGCTAAGTATTTATTTTAAATTTTATTCATATTTATATATGAATTGGTTTAATATATTAATAAACTTTTAAAAATATTAAAAAAGATGTTAATACAATAATGAGTCATATTTGTATTAGATTAACATATTAATACAAGTTATTTAATATTTATACTGATGACAATAAAATAATAAAATACTATTACAATTCACATTTTTATATTAATGTAACATAGTATATGAATCAATTTATAAACCAATGCTTTTTCTTTTAAAATTCATAAATTATAAGCTAATATATTGATGAAATATATTGATAAAATAAACTAACATCTACTTAATTACAATTAATAAGCATTATGAATGTGTGTTACTATAAGAATTATTAACAAATGCCAGAATCCCAGAGTGCCAGGGGATGGAAGGACCTTGAAAGATCATCCAGGCCAACCTCCTGCCAGAGCAGGATCCCCTAGATCCAATGGCACAGGAACAGTCCAGCTAGGTTTGAAACCACTCCTGAGAAGGAGACTCCACAACACCCCTGGACAGCCCCTTCCAGTGCTGTCACCCTCACCTCAAAAAAGTTTCTTCTCATCTTGATGTGGAACCTCCTCTGCTCCAGCTGACACCCCTTGCATGACACTGAGCAGAGCCTGGCTCCTTCCTCCAGACACCCACCCTTCCCAGAGCTGTCAACATCTATGGGGTCCCCCCCTCAGGCTCCATTTTTCCCAACTAAAGCGACCCAGCTCCGTCAGCCTTTCCTTTTCAGGGAGATGCTCCTCACCCTTCATCATCCCTGTGGCTCTGCGTTCGGCTCTCTAAAGCAGCTCTGTGTCCTTCTGGAACTGAGTGGCCCAGAAATGGACACAACAGTCCAGATGGGGACTCAACAAGGCAAAGCAGAGAAGAACCTCGCTATCTCCCTTCTAATCCATCCCAGGGTGCCATTGTCTTTCTTGGCCACCAGGGTCCACTGCTGGCTCCTGGCCATTTTGCCGGCCACCAGCACCCCCAGGTCCCTCTCTCCTGTGCTGCTCTCCAGCAGGGCAGTCCCCACCCTAAATAAGGAAATTATAAACGGATCTATTGATAATATCATCAATCGATACACATTTATTGACTACTAATAAATGTTAGCAATAATGTTTCTTATTTGTTATAGTTTATTATTAATAAGCCAATGATAAACTAATGTATTGCTAAACGCATTGTGTCATTAAGTAAATATACCATATATTTGAATAGATATGTGAATATTAGTATTAATATTACTATATTTGATATTGATAATAATATTATATATTTGATATATCGTTGAATGTATGTTTATTACTATTACTGACGATTAGTATTAATAACGTTAAGATTTTTTTTAAAACAGTATTTATAATATTATGGTAATACATATTAATTAACTATTATTATCATTAAGATTCAGAGAAACAAAGAAGCTGATAAATATTCTAGAGAAATCAACAGGTAAATAAATAAATAATATTGATAAATAAGAGGTGGGTGGATAAATAAAGGGATAAGCCTAATTACTAAATCCCCAAATAAATAATCTCTGGAAATTAATCAGATGAAGGAGGTTCTCCATTGATAAATCAATGCTCAGGGAGGTGAAATAAATGATAAAAAGAACCTCTGGGATGGGTGAGGAGCTGGATTAATAGTCTTAATAATTAAGCGAGGGATCAATAAAGAATTTTAATAATTAAGTGGAGGACTGTTGGTTCTTTATAAGCAAAGGAAATTAGATTAATAAAAATCAAACAGTAAGTCAAATGATAGGAATGAAATAAAATAAAATTGGATAAAGTCAAATGGAATAAAGAATAATTAACAAATAAAAGTGAAATAAGCTCATAAAAGTTAAATAACAGGAATTAATAAAAGACTAATAAACTAATAAAAGTTAAATTAATTCATAAAAGGGAATTGATAAATTGATAAAACTTAAAATAAAGCAAAGCAGAATTAATAAAGAAAAAATAAGTAAACTTCATTAATAAAAA
This sequence comes from Upupa epops, assembly GCA_013397515.1. NCBI lineage: Eukaryota > Metazoa > Chordata > Aves > Bucerotiformes > Upupidae > Upupa > Upupa epops. Next base: position 34,699 of record VZRI01004758.1, read on the forward strand.
GTGAATCCAAATGAAGCCAAATAATAAAAAGTAAAACGTTAAAATAAAAGGAAAAATGAGAATTTAAATGAAGTCACATGTAAAGAAAAATAAGAAATGAATGAATAAAATTATAAAAGTGAAATAAAGAATAGCAGTGAAAAAGAAGGAAAAGACAAGGCAAATCAAATCAATCAATACAATAACAAAAGGAAAATTAATTAAATAATAAAAGGGAAATAAAAACCCCGTAAAATAAAATAAAAATAAAATAGAAGAAAAATTAAATAGAGTAAAATAAAATGAAATGAAATCAAATGAAATAAAATCAAATAAAGTCAAATAAAGCAAATAAAAGGTAAAACCTGTTAAAAAATAGAATAAAATAATAAAAGCATATAATAAAAATAAAGTAAAATTTAAGAATTGGAATAGAATAGAGCAGAACAGACGCTGTGCTGTTGCAGGAGCAAAGCACTGGCTGCCAGCCCCGGGGCCGGGTTCCCAACTCAACAACAGCATCCGCGGCCATCGGGAGCCGGTAAAACCGGCCGGGAGCAGTCAGCCCCGCCCGGGCCTCAGGTGTCGGGGCGGGACGGGACTGTCGACGGCCCAGTTCCCACCCAGCAGCAGCACTAGGACTGTGGGGACTAGGACCCCCCGAAGCCCCCCATCACACCCCAACAGGCACCTACCTGGCAGATGGCTAGTTGTCTCCTTCTCTTCTCTTTTTCCTTCCTTTTTCTCTCTTTTATCTTCTTTCTCCTCCTTTTTTCCTCGCTTTTCCTTCTTTATTTGACCTTTTTTCCTACTTTATCTCTTCCCTACTTTTATCCTCTTGCTTTCTTCCTTTTTCCCCTTCGTTTTCTCTCTTTGCTTTAATCCTTCCTTCTTTCTTCCTTCTTTTTCCTTTTTGCTATTTTTCCCCTTCTAGTTTACTTTTTATTCCTATTTTCTCGTTTCTCCTTTTTTTTTTCTGCTTTTCTCCTTCTACCCCCTTTTTTGTTCCTTTTCCTCTCCTTTCCCTCTGCTCTCCTCCTCTCTTTTTCCTCCTTTGCTCCTCTTTATTCCTCCTTGTCCCCCTTCTTTTTGTCTCTTTTTTCTCTCTTTTCCCTTAATTTTCCCCGCCTTTTTCCCTGTTTTTCCTTCTTTCCCTGGGTGCTGAGGCCTCCTCACTGCCACTGAGCTCGGACCCGGCGGATTTAGAGCTGGGGAGGAGGAGGAGCACGAGGAGGAAGAGGAGGAGGAAGATGGCTGCAGGGAGTGGGCGGGGGGTGCGGCATTCCGCCTCTCCCCCATTCCATTTCCCCTCCTTCCTAACCTCAAATCCAAAACTCCCCGGTTTTCCCTTTTCTCCCCCATTTTGGGAAGGGACAAGCCCCCGCCGATGATCAGCGCGGGTTACTGGTCACCAGTAGCCAGTCACTGGTTACCAGTTGGGATGGGCCCGCACTTTACTGAGAGTAACAACGGGGAGGGGGACAGCCCGGCTTGGGTCCATGGTGAGGGGGTCTATCAGGGGTTTGGGGCGTATCCCAGCTCCATCCCGGCAGCCCTTGCGAGAGCCACGCCCCAGCGTGGGGAGGGTGTGGGGGGGTAAAGTCGTGCTGGGTTATACTGAGCCGGTCTGGGTTGGACTGGGCCGCACCGGGCGGAGCGGGGCAGGGTGGGTCGCGGCTAGGATTGGCGCCGCTATGGAGCGGTTCGTGCAGGGGATCCGAGCGGTGCTGCAGGTACTGGGAGACAGGGGTGCACTGGGATTAAGGGTGCGCAGAGAGAGCTGGGGGTTACTGGGTGACTGGGGTGCACGGGGGTGCTGGGTTGTACTGGGAGGTGGGTGCTATGAGGACTGGGGTGCGCTGGAAGATGGGTGCACAGGAACTGTGTGCCATGAGAGTGGGGTGCACAGGGAACTGGGGTGCTGTGGGGAGTGGGATGTGAGGGGGTGCCTGGTGCCCAGGGACTGGGGTGCACTGGGAGATGGGTGTCACAGCAGTTTGGATTCCATGGGTAGTGGGGTGGAGGGTGCCCAGGGGATTGGTGTTCTCTGGGGAGTGGGGTGCAAGGGTGCCCACTGGAGCAGGGTGCATGGGGATTGGGGTGTAAGTGGATCAGGGAGACTGGATGTAGGAGGTAGTGGGGTGCATGTGGACTGGGGTGGCCTAAGGATTGGAGTGCAAGGGGACTGGGTAACCAGTGAAGAGGGTGCATGGGGACAGGGGTGCCCGGGAAAATAGGGTGCACAGGGACTGGGTGACCAGGGGATTACGGTGACTGCGTGGGGAGGGTAGTAGAGTGCACGGGAGTGCAGGGCTTAGAATACCCAGCAATGCAGGGGACAGGGGAGAGCTGGTTACCCAGTGGAGAGCGTGCATGGGGACTGGGATTCCAGGGTATACAAGGTGCCCAGGGTATTGGGGTGCAAGGGGACTGGGTGCTGAGTGGAGGAGAAAGACTGGATAGAGGGAGTAGTAGGGTCAATGGGGACCATCCCCATGACCCATTGCGGGTTGGACGCCACTGGCAGTCCCCTCTCCTGTTTACTTCCCTGCCTCATCCCAAATAAATGAGGCAATCTGGGTTATGGCACGAGATGATTGTCACCTCAAAGGGGCCTGGAGATGGGGCGGCTCACTCAAGCAGGACGGGACGGGTGCCAGCACCCAGGAATGGGCTGACCTGGGTGACTTTGCAGGCAAAGGCGAGCAGAAAAAAAGGGGGGGAAAGTCTGTCTTTGGGGCAGCCAGCCCTTAAATTCCCAGTTGCACCCAGATCACCCCTATGCCCTGTAAACGTTAGCTGGATCCCCACCAGGTCCCATTCCAACGCTGTGCTTGAAGGATCTGGGAGATGGGTTGCATCCAGTGTGGCACCCATGACCAGCGGCCATGGGAACACTGGTGTTACCCCTCAAGGGTAGGGAAAAGAGCTGCTGTGGGGCCATTGCCTGATGTCTCCCACCTCGGCAGGATCACATGCAGCAGCGCCGAGAGATCCATGTTGTGATGGGCAATGAAGCCTGTGACCTGGACTCGGCCGTCTCGGCCCTGGCCCTGGCCTTTTTCCTGGCCAAGGTGAGGTCTGATCTACTGGCCCGAGCCAGTGGGGGCAAGCAGTGCCTTTGGGATCCCTCCTCACTTGGGTGTCACCCCCAACCCCGTCATCACCACAGACGTCCCCGACTCCCGGCACCGCTGTCATCCCAGTGCTTAACATCCCTCGCTCTGACTTCCCTCTTCGGACGGAGACGACCTTCCTGTTTCGGGAGCAGGGCATCACTGCTGAATCCCTTGTGTTTCGGGATGAGATTGACCTAGCGGGGCTGCACCACGACGGACTGCTCTCCCTCACTCTGGTCGATCACCATGTCCTACCCGGGTGAGCTGGCATCGGGGGGGCTACCCAGCATCACCCTCCTGAAGCCTCTCTTGCCCATGGCTTAGAGCAAGTAAAAAGCTTTCCCCATTGCAGGGTGATTTTAGGGGAACTGAGGAGCAGTAAGGGTATCCAGGCTGTGCCAGGGGTGATGCTTCACTGGGGGGCTACTGTGGGAGTCTCACCCTCCCTGTCTCCCCTCTTCCAGCGCCGACGCAGCCCTGGAAGAAGCCGTGGTGGAGATTATCGATCACCGGCCGCTGGAGCAGGACTGGGCTCCTGGCTGCCCGGTGACAGCAGCCCCAGTGGGCTCTTGTGCCACACTAGTGACGGAGCGCATTGCCCAGGGGCCACTGGGTGTGCTGGATGGGCTGATGGCCGCACTGCTGCATGGTGAGGAGTGGCAGGAGCCCTGTCTGAGCCAGGCACCAGGGATGACCACAACACCTGATGGCCCCCCCCGGTTGTCCCCCACAGGCACCATCCTGTTGGACTGTGTCAACCTGAGCCCAGCTGCGGGGAAGGTGACCCCCAGGGATGTGGCCTGTGTGGCCCTGCTTGAAGAGAAGTTCCCCCAGCTGCCTGCCCGTGGCACCATCTTCCAAGCCCTGCAAGCAGCCAAGTTTGACATCTCAGGTCTGGTGCAAGCTTCTAGGGCAGGGATCCTTCTCCTTGGGATGAGGATCTTCCTCATTAGGACCAGTGATCTTTCTCCTTGGGGTCAAGGATCCTCCTTCTTGGGGTCAGGAACCCTTCTTCTTGGGGTGAAGGACTCTTATTTGGGGCCAGGGACCATTATCTTCAACGTCAAGTATCCTTGTTTGTGGTCAGGAATCCTTCTCCTTGGGATGAGGATCCCTCTTCTTAAGATCAATGATTCTTCTTCTTGGGATCAAGGATACTTCTTTGGGTCAGGGCCCCTTCTTGTGGATGAGGACCCTTCTTGGGGTCAGGGACTCTTCTCTTTGAGGATGAGGATCCTTCTCCTTGGGGTCAGGAATCCTTGGGGTAAAGGACCCTTCTTGGGGATGGGGTGGGGTCCCATGCGGCTGGCACTGAACCCCTCTCTGCTGCCAGGGTTGTCAACGGAGCAGCTGCTACGGAAGGACCTCAAGGCCCTCTCCAGCGAGGAGCAGCTACTGGCAGTCAGCGTCATCTACAGCGACCTGGGGGTGAGAGCCAGTGCTGGGGGAAACTGAGGCATGGCAGGGGGGCACCATGGGGACAGCAAGCCCAGGGCTCCTGGTACCTGTGCCCAGAGCTCCCAGTGACTCTGCTCAGGGCTCCCAGTGAGTGTGCCAAGACTGGGGTGCAGTGGGATTAGGAGTCCACTGGGAGGCTGGAGTGCACAGCAGGACTGGGGTGTATAGAGAGGTGGGTGCTATGGGGGGACTAGGGTGCATTGAGGGATTGGTGTGTAGTGGGAGGAAGCCACTATGGGGAGCCTGGGGTATTACTAGTGTGTACTGGGAGGGTGATGCTATCGGGAGCCTGTTTACCCACTTCAGACGTTCCTGGGGCGCCCTGGCCTGCTGCAGGACCTGGAGAGCTTCTGCCGGGCTGGGGGCTACTCAGGGCTGGTGGCCATGGCCATCTCCTTCCGTGATGGTGACAGCAACCAGCCCTCTCGGCAACTGGTCGTCTACAGCCAGCAGGAGACCCTCCGCAACACCGTGAGTGGGGGCACCAGGCACCCCAATCCCTGACAGTGAGGGGCACTGGGCACCCTGATCCCTTGCACTGGGTGGTTCTGAGTGAAGCCCCCGGTTTTGGAGGGTACTGGGTGGGGAGGTCCCAGCTGCTCTCCCTCCTAGATCTGCCAGGCACTGGAGGAGGCGACGACCCCTGCCCTACATCTGCAGCCCCTGGAAAGTCCTTCACCCTGCCTGGCCACATACAGCCAGGGCAATACCTTGGCATCACGGAAGAAGGTTTTGCCCATCCTGAGGGCAGCCCTCGGGGGCCCTGGGGGTGCTGGTGGACAGGAGGATGAGGTGGTCCCCCCACCCACCCCCATGAACAGCCTGGTGGAGGACTGTCCCCTGGCACAGCCAGTGCCCCCAATCTGTCCCCAGGATGTGCTGGAGAGGGTCAGCCGCATTGCTGCTGTGCAGCCCCCCAGCAACCTGCAGTGAGACACCCGCTGTGTTTTGGGGTGGGACTCTGTGAAGAGCAAGGGGGGTCCTGGTTGGGTGCCCAGGCAGTGGGGGTTGGGGAGGGGGGTTACAGCCACCTGTTAGAGCTCCAGCTTCTTGTTCCACTGGAGTTGGGACCTGCTGGGGGGGTGAGGGTGTGTGTTGGGGGACCCCATGGATGGGGCATCCACTTCAAGAAGGTAGAGGGGCAGTGTGCTCTCACTACCCCCTTCCCCATTTTAGGGGGGACTCTGGGTGTCATCCCTCTGCTCTGAGGATTAAATACCCCTTCTCTTCCACTGCTGCCTGGTCTTTTCTTCCTTGAGGGGTCTGGCACTGCCTCCCCTGCTCCCCCCAGGGGGTCCAACCCCTCTATGATTCTCTTCCCCTCAGGTCAGAGCAGCTTCTTGGGAATCCCACAGTGCAGTTAAGTGGGGAGGGGGGTCACTGGGACTGGACCCCCAAAGCCAGCCCAGCTGGGAGGGAACTGCTTGAGCTGTGGCCTCTGCAGCCAAACCATTTTGGAGGAGCCAACCAATGCCATCACTGGCCATGAGCCACAGGCTGAGGCTTCAGGAGGGAGGTGCCGGGAGTCTCTGAGGTGTCACAGGTTGTGCCGGGCTGCCATGGGGGTTCTGGAGGGCATCAATGCTGTTCCCTGTGTCTGGGTTTACCCAGTGAGACATGTTTTAAGGTGGGAAAAGAGGATGAGGGGCTCCTGGGAGGCACCAGAACACTGGGGGTGGTGGGGAGCTGGTCTGCCAGCTGGGACTGGCATCTGTTTGCAGGTGCTAGTGTCCAGGATGGTGGCAGCTGCTGAGGAACTGAGAGGAGCAACAGGACAAGGGCTTCCTCAAGGGAGGGGGTGATGGAAGCAGCACCCAGTCCCCACTACTGGGGTCCCACTGATGCACTCCAATCCCTGTCAGCCCCCTGCCTGAAGGAGGAGTGGGGGTGCCCCACAGTGGTGCTGGAGCCAACCAAGTGCTCCGGGCTCTCACCCAGCATCAACCCCAAACTGGAGGCACCTTGGGGCAGCAACAGGGGAGAATGAGACCCTGCTGGGGTTGGGGGTAACAGGACTCCCCCGGTTCCTCCCGGTATTGCACTAACCAGTTACCCGCAGAGCAGCTGCTGCCAGCTGGGGCTTTGCCACAGGGTCCAGTACCCAATGGCCACCAGAGAAGGTTCACCTGACCCACATGGGTAATGCAGGGGTGGGCGTGTGGCATGGGAGCCCTCATCCCCCTGTGTTTAGGGCTGGTGGGGTTCCCCTGGGGGTGTGTGTGTTTGAGTCCAGTGCGTCAGTTTCCACAAGATGAGGGGCACTGCCCATCGTGGGCACCCTAGTGGCCACTGCCTCTGTCCGGGGTGTCTAAGCAGGGCAGTGACCTAGTGGCAGAACCTCCCACTCGGCTAGAGGAGGGGCTGCTGTAGGGCCATGGAGTAGGAGGGAGTAGCACTGGGTGGGGGGCAGTGTGCCGGGGCTTCTAGTGAGCCTGACTAGGGTGGCACTGAGTGTGCTCAGGGCTCCCACTGACTGTGACCAGGGTGGGTGGTACCAGATGTTCCCAAGCCTCCCAGTGTGTGTGACCAGAGTGACACCAGGCATGTCCAGCACTTCCAGTGACTATGCCCAGGGTTGGTGACAGTGAGTGTACACAGGGCTCCTGGTAAGGGTGCCCAGGGCTCCCAGTGACTGTGCCCAGGGTGTCTGGCACTGAATGTGCCCCAGAATCCTAGTAAGTGTGCCCAGGGTGGCACCAAGGGTGCCAGGGCTCCCAGTGAGCACCAGGCATGCCCAGCACTCCTGATGGGTGTGCCCAGGGTGGGTGGCACCAAGCGTGCCCAGAGCTCCCCGTAAGAATGCACGGGGTGGCACCAGGCATGTCCATCACAAACTCATTGTTGTGCCCAGAGCTCCCAGTAAGTGTGCCCACTGTACCCAGTAACTGTGCCCAGGGTAGGTGGCACCAAGGGAGCTGGGATGGCAACAAGCCCAGGCAACATTCTGGTCCTTCCAAGGTTCCACAAGGAGCTCCAGGCTGTAATCATCATCCACCCTGTCTGTAGGGTCAGGGATTGGCATCTGGGTTCCTACAGTGCTGCTCACAGATCCTCTTCTGCCCCCCCGCAAGCAGAAGCCCAGCTGGGACGGCAGCCAGGATGCAAGGGGGTGACTGGGGGATACTGGGAGGCACTGAGGGCTCTCAGGGTGGCACTGGAGGCTCTCAAGATGTCCCCATATCCCCCAGAATGAATAAAGGATCTCAGACGGGGATTCCCAGCCTGCAGAGTCACTCTTGGGGCAGCACAAGGGGTTTATTCCAAGGATTTGGGGAGGGGGTTCTTTCACCTTCCCAGAGGGAGGAAAAACTGACCCCAGTATTAGCACTGGAAAGTCCCAGAGCAGGATGAAGGCTCCCAGGCTCTGGCACATGGGATGGGGATTCACCTTTGACCCCAGCGCTTCCTTAACTATTTACATCCCCACCCCAAATTCAGGAGCCAGAGACCCTCTTATTCCATCCTGCCTTGGCCAGTGCCGCTGGAAACGCTGGTGCTGATCCCAAGCAGAGGTGACCCCAGCCCAGTGCTGCTGGCCAGGAACTGTTTCCCAGCTGGTTACTGGGATTTTTTGAGCTTAAAACCAGGAAAAATCCTCAATAAGGAGATTTTTTTCAGGAATTCTAGAAGAAGTGAGGTGGCACTTTGCCGGCCGTTGGCAATGCCAGCCGTTGGGAATGCCAACCATAGGCACCATGGACTTGGTGGTGGCATCAGTGTCGAGAGGCTGGAGGAGCATCAAGGTTTCATCCCGGTTTTGCTCTATGTCTTTCCAGGAAGGCACCAGAGCAGCCTCCACATCAGGATCAGCCTCACTGTGATCCCATGGAACTGCCGAGAGGGGTCCCCTAGGAGATGCCAAGACGGATCCCTGGATCACAGCAAGAGGAATCCCTGAATGATTCCAAGAGAGATCCATGGGAGATGCCAAGAGGGATCCCTGGCTGACACTGAGAATTCCTGGATGATGCAAAGAGGGATCCATGGGAGATGCCAAGGAATTCCTGGATGCCACTGAGAGGGATCCCTGAATCACACTGAGAGGGATCCCTGGAGATACTGAGCAGGATCCACAGGAGATGCCAAGATGGATCTGCTGGAGACACCGAGAGGGATCACACTGAGAGGGATCCATGGGAGACGTCGATGTGGAACGAGGGCAGACTGGGAGGATTTGGCCCATCCCGGCAACATCCTGCCTCATCCTCTCATCTGCTGACACTGCTCCCAGTGCCACCAGGATTTGCCAATGGGGGCTGACAACGTCCAGAAGGCACCAGAAGGGAGCAGGAGGCAGTGGGAAGCTGGTACTGCAGGGTGAAAGCACTCAGGGTCGGCTTCTCCTCCAGTTCAGGGGAATCAGGCAGTTCAAGTTTGGGCCAGAAAAGCCAGGAATCTGCAAAGGGAGGGAGGGAGGGTCCAGGGGTTGCTCCTGTGGGCCCTCGTTTAGTGCTGCTGATTACAGTGGGGAGGGGGAAACTCACTGTCTACAAGACCCGGGAGTTGCTCCACTGTCGCTCCCGGCTGCCCTTGGACCTCATCTCCTGCATCGCTCCAGTCTGTGAGAGGGGCAAGGGGGTGGCGTCACTCAACTGGGTTGCCCCATCACCCAAGTGGGATGCCCCATCACTCAACTGGACCATCTCATCAGACAACTGGGCCATGACATCATGGGTAACAGGATGGCCCAGCTGGGATCCAGCATGCAACCATAAGACCTTTCACCCAACCATGAGATCCTTTACCCAATCCTGAGACCCAGCACCCAACCATGGGACCTTTCACCCAACCACAATGCCCATCACCCAACCACAGTATTCAGCACCCAACCATGATGCTCACCACCCAACCATGACACCCAGCACACAACCACAACACCCAGCACCCAATCTTGGGACCCTTAACCAACCATGAGACCTTTCACCCAACCATCAGATTCAACACGTAACCACAACACCCAGCACCCAACCACGAGGCCCCAGGGGGTACTACCATGGGCAGCCCCTCGCCCGCAGCCATGTCTCCAGAGCCGATGTGGGTCAGGTGGACGAAGTTCATGGGCTCCCCAATCATGGAGCGGTCAATCCGTCTCCTCCTCTTCTTCTGCAAGGTGGACAAAGGCCATGATATCCCCCCCTCCATGTTGCACTCCCAACCCTCCATGGGGCTCTGGGCAGAAGTCACTCACAGGCTGGGGCTTCTCCACAACGCAGCAGCCCAGTTTGTGCCAGAAGTCACTCATGGTGGTGGCACTGTCCAGCTTCGCTCCAGTGGGGCCAGGGGCAGGGGGCACTGGGCCCGTGTAAAGACCCCCACGTGCCTTCACTCCATGGAGATGGCTGGGGGAAGCTGATCAGGTGTTACAGCAAGGAGAGGAGCAGGCAGCTGTGGGTGTGGAGGGGTGATGCCCACGGTCCTGACCTCAGATCTTCCTGTTGATCAAATGGGGTCAGAGACCTTAGGGGGATCCTGGGTATCACACAGAGACCTCTGAGGGATCCCAGAGATCACACAGAGATCCCCTCAGGGACCCTGGGGATCACATAGAGAACCCTGAAAGGCCCTGGGGATCACACACAGGCCCCCCAGGGAGACTATCAGGAGTCACACAGAGACTCACAAGAGATCCCAGGGATCACACAGAGACCCCCACTGAGGGATCCCAGACACTGCACTGAGACCTCCCCAGAGACTCCAGGCACTTTACAAAGACCCCGTGGAGACCCCTGGGCATCGCACAGAGACTCCCCAAAAGCCCTAGCCATTGCACAGAGATCCCCAAGAGAACCCAGACATCCCACAGAGACCCTTGAGGGCCCACAGAGATCCCTGAGAGACCCAAAGTATCACACTGAGAAGCCAACATGACCTCAAGCACCAAAGACCCCTGATAGACACTGGGAATCACAAAGAACCCTCTGCCCCTGGGAGCCCAGGCATTATAAAAAATCCCAGAGAGACCTCCAGGCCTGGATATCACACAGAGACACAACTCCACCCCCCCACCCCCCTCCCCCCAAGGACTCCTGGCGTTACACAAAGACCCTGGAGACACCCCCAGACATCACACAGAGATCAATCCCTCAGAGACTCTTAACACCACACTGAGACCCCGGAGAGACCCTATGGACACCACTGAGACACCTAAGGGCCTTTGGGCACAACATAGAGACCACTGAGAGTCTCTCCATACCACACAGAGAGTCTCCCAAAGACCCTGACCATCATGCAGAGATCCCTGAGAGACCTCAAACATCACACAAAGACACCAGGGAGATCTTTGGGCATCACACTGAGGCCCAAGGGATCCCAGGCATTGTGCTGAGACCTCTGAGTGACTCTGGTCATTGCATGAAGATCCCTGAGAGACCCCAGACAACCCAGAAACCCCTGAGGGGCTCTGGCCATACCACAGAGAACCCTGAGGGACCCACAGAGACCCCCACAAGGACCTCAGGCATCACACTGACACCTGCCAGGGACTCTGGGTGTGACACACAGACCCCCCCCAACAAGGAATCCCAGACATCCCACAGAGACCTCTGAGGGACCCTGGACATCACACAAAGACCCTAGACAGACCCCCAGGCATCACACAGAGACCTCTCAAAGACCCTGGGTATCACAGAGTGACTCCCCTGGGACCCCAGATGTCCCACAAGACCCCCTCAACCCCTGCCCCGAGGGACCCCTGGCATTATACAAAGACCCTTGGAGACCCCCAGGCATCACAGAGAGACCCCTGAGGGACCTCTGGAGATTAAACCAAGACCCCTGAGAGACCCTGAGCATCACACTGATATGCCCCAGGGACTCTGGGAATCACAGAGAGACCCCCTAAAGACCCTGGACATTGCACAGACACCCCCAATGAACCCCAGACAACACAGAGACACCACCACCCCCCTCCCAAGCACTCTGGATATTACATGAAAACCTCTGAGAGAACTCTGGATGCCACACTGAGACCCCCAAAGGACTCTGGGCATCACACAGAGAGCCCCCCCCCGAACCCCAAGCATCACCACCCAACATAGACCTGTAACTACAGAGACCCCCCAAGGACCCCAGACATCATACAGAGACACACACCTCCCCTGCCCCCCAGGCACTCTGGACATTACATGAAGATCTCCAAGAGAACCCTGGGCATCACACAAAGACACCCTGACAGACACTGGCTGTGACCCAACCACCAGGAACTCGTCCCCATGGCCAAGGCAGGATCTGGCCTTGTCTTCCCATCTGTCATCCCCCAACCCCAGTGCAGAATGGGGCTGAGAGATGCTGCAGCAGGAACAGGGGGGTGGGAATGGAGTCAGCCCCATCAAATCCCAACTCACTGAGCCAGGCAGCTATAAATATCCCAGCCCTTCTGAAAAGGGGCCGGAGGTTGAGCTCTTCCGCTCCGGCTTGAAAAGCAGTTGGGGAGCAAAATAAACTGGGGCTCTGCCCAGGGACTGAACCCCCAAATCCCACAGCACTGGCTGGGGTAGCCAAAGGGGGGGGTGGGGAGGAGGCTATGGAAAGAGGGTTCACACCAAATAAGATTCTCAGAGCTCCCCCCCAAAAGGAGAAGCTCCCATCAAAAGGAGGTGGTGACGCAGCCAGCTCTCACCCACCCGCAGCAGGAGCCAAGCACAGCCCTAGAGCAGCCACTAGAAAATCCCCACACCGTGAGAGGGCTGGGGGGGGTTGGGTCTGTGAAAAGCTGCCCCAAAGCGAAATCAAGTTTAGCCAGACCCCACAGCTCTGGGAAACAGGAAAAGTCCCTTCCTCTGCCCTGGAGACGCCGGATGGGTCCAAAGTCTGCGCCAACCACCCGGTGCTTCCTGCCTGTGGG
>VZRI01004758.1:56551-74721 GCA_013397515.1 Upupa epops
AAGGAAACCCCCTGTGAGGACTCCCTTCATGATGGGGACTTCTGTGAGGATCCCACATGATAGGGAACTCCATAATGGGACCCCCTCTGAGGGGACCCCCTATGAGGGAAGCGATCAGGGGGCCGAATATGAGGGGGTCAGGGGACAACCCAACCCCCTGTGAGGAAGACTGCTTTAGTGGTACACCTATGGGGAGCCACCATGATGGAGATCCCCATAATGGGATTCCCTGAGGGTTACCCTTGTGAGGGAAGGGGTTAGGGGGCTCAATGTGAGGGGGGCTGTGTGTGTGTGTGTGAACCCCTAGTGATGGGAGCCCACACCTCTGTGAAGGGGGTATGCTGTGAGGGGGCTGTGCTGCAGGTTGATTTAGGACTGGAGGTATGGTTTAGAAGCCCCTGGGGGGTGTCTTTATGGGGAAGACCAACAGGAGGAGGTGGGAGATCCTGTCCCGTGGGAGTGGTGGGAAGAGGCTGGGTCTTTCTCAGGGGAGGAGAAAGGGGGTCCTCTCTCCTGTAAGGGGGGGGTCTGGGGAGGTCTTGAGCCAGGAGAAAAACCCATAGGGGCTGTTCAGATGGCAGAGAGAAATTTGTCCACAGGTTGCAAATAACTGACAAAGACTTTCAAATCCTAGGACCCTGAGACTTAAACCTTCAGTCTGAAGGCTTTCCTCAGCTAGGAAAGAGCCAGGAGTTGAGGAGAAGCCTCAAAATAAGTAAGTTAGTGACAGAATGTTCTCTTTAGGGGACTGAATCTACCCCCAATAAATTCATGGACGACACCAAGTTGAGGGGGAGGGTAGATCTGCAGGAGGGGAGGAAGAGGCTGCAGAGAGATCTGGACAGGCTGGGTCAGTGGGCAGAGGCCAAGGGGACAAGGTTGAACAGGGCCAAGGGCAGGGTCCATTTTGACCACAGTAACCCCTCTGCCGCTGCAGACCTGGAGGTGAGAGGCTGGAGAGCAGCCTGGCAGAGAGGGAACTGGGAACACTGGGTGACAACCAGCTGAACAGGAGCCAATGGCATCCTGACTTGGATCAGCACTGATGTGGCCAGCAGGGCTGGGATTGTCTTCCTGGATTGGGCACTGCGGAGGCCACCCCTCAGGTCCTGGAGACAGTGGTGGGCCCCGTCCCTTCAAGAAAGATATGGAGGGGCTGGAGTGGGGCCAGAGGAGCGAAGAGGCTGGGGAAAGGACTGGATGGAAAGGGTGCTGGAGAGAGGCTGAGAGAACTGGGGTGGGGGGGTTCAGCCTGGAGAAGAGGAGACTCAGGGGAGGACCTTCTCCCTCTCTCCAACTACCTGAAAAGAGGTTGCAGTCAGGGGAGTTGGACTCCTTCTCCCTGGCATCCAGAGCCAGGATGAGAGGGCAGGGCCTGAGGCTGCTGTAGCAGGGTTAGGTTGGGTGTTATGAAGCCTTTCATCCCAGAAAGGGGGATCAGAGCCTGGACTGGACTGCCCAGGGCAGTGGGGGATTCCCCATCCCTGGAGATGTTGAAGGACAGCCTGACTGTGGCCACTGGGGTGATCTTAGTCCCTGGTCTGGGCTGAAAGAGCTCAGAGGGCTTTGCCACTTCATTCATTCTGGGATTCTGTTTAATTCCAGAGAAATAAGTGGGTTTTGCTAGTGATGAAACTTTTCCAAATACACCCAGAGCAGTGATTCCAGTCCCTCAAAGCAGTTAAGTTGGTTGTTTAACTCAGAGCTCAGCTAAGATACTCCTGCCCTGAGGACATAAAAATTTCAAACCAGGGTGGTGAGAAAGAGAGTTTGAAAAATATTTGTGAGAGGTGAGAAAAGAAGGGAACAAAGGCCCTAAACTTGGAAATCCTAAAGGGCAGAGGGGTTTTGATGGTCAAACTGGGGTAGTGGTTGCAGGGTAAATTCTGCCTGGGGTGTTAAATGGAAAAATCTCTGGTGGAAAATAATCCTCAGAAGGGAGAGGTGAAGGTGGCTGAGCTTCAGGGGGAGGTTTGATCTCTGGTTTTACTAGGCTGCTGTGTGTTGGTGGCTGAGGACAGGACCATGTTTGTCTGGAAGGAGTTAAAACTAAAGAAAGTGTTTCTTCCATCCTCAGGGCCTAGAGCAAGGCCAGATGAGTCCACAAGGATGCTCAGAGGGCTGGAGCCCCTCTGCTCTGGGCACAGGCTGAGGGAACTGGGGCTGTTGAGCTGCAGAGCAGAAGATGGAAGGGCACCTTGCAACAGCTGTCAGTCTCTGCAGGGGCTCCAGCAGAGCTGCAGAGGGCCTTTTCCTGAGGGATTCAGTGCTGGGCCAAGGGGGCTGGGTTGCAGCTCCAAGAGGGGAGAGTGCGCTGAGCTGGGAGACAGAAATTTATGGTTGAGAGGGGGCTGAGGCCCTGGCCTAGGTTGCCCAGGAAGGTTGTGGTTGCTCCCTCAGCCCTGGCAATGTTGAAGGGCAGGTTTGCTTGGGCTAGGAACGCCTTGGAATGCAGAGGTAGATGCGGTTTGTGTACTCGTACGTCAGCCAGAGGACTGTAGATATCACAAGGGGTTTCATTGCACGACACTGTGCATGGTCACATTTTCACTCACCCAGCTGAGGTGGTTTTGTCACAACTTCTCACTGCTGACAGAAAACAATGTGCCTCTAGAATGCTTTGAGGATGTTAAATATCTCAGGGCTCGTGGTGCTGTCCCCATTCTCTTCACTAGGAAGTGGTGGAGAACCATATCAACCTTCACCTAGGGAGAAGGAATCCCATCTCTGACACTGACTCTCACTTTCCCGTTTCTTCTCTCACTTGGGGAAGTTCTCGATCTCTCTTACCTCATCGAACACCAGAACCCCCTGAGGTACCGCTCTGTGTGACCTGGGCTAAAGCTCCTGAGGCTGGTTACCAGCAGAGGGCAGAGGAAGAACAAGCAGCTTAGCTGGATGTTCACATCTCTCCTTATTCCTTCTCTCCCACACGTTGGACGGAAGACATCAGGCTCCTTTTTCTCCCTGGGATTCATATTTTGGTGACACATCACTTTTAACTGGAAGCTGAGCAGGGGATTCTTTGTCCATTCCAGTTTCCATAATAACTGCTCAAGTGAATTTTCTGAGCTGAGCTTGTTTGCCCACAGAGCTTTGGGAGCTTCTTGAAGTACTGACAGTCCCTCATTTCCGAGGAGAAGGATGAGCCCAGGGGGGTTCTCTTGTGCAGAAATGACTCACTGGAGGGAAGGGAGGCCATCCAGAGGGACTGACAGGACTGAGAACTGGGCCAGTGCAGATTTCAGGAACTTCATGAGTTCAAATGCAGAGTCCTGCATCTGGTTGTGGCCAGTCTCAGTCACTGTGATGAGCTGGTGCTGAACAGGTTGAGAGTAAAGCTGAGGAGAAAGACCTGGGGGTGTTGGTTAATGAGAAGCTCAACGTGAGCTGGCATGGGTGAAGCAGCCAGAAGGCCAACTGGATCCTGGGCTATATCAAGAGAAAGGGCGAACAGAGCAAGAGAGGGGATTCTCCCGCTCTAGTCTGCTCTCCTGAGTCCTCACCATGAATCCTGCAGCCACTTCTGGAGGCCCCAAGAGCAGAAGGAGCTGCAGCTGTTCAGAGTGAGGCCAGAGGAGGCCACAAAGATGCTCAGAGGGCTGGAGCTCCTCTGCTCTGGGACAGGCTGAGAGAGCTGGGGCAGTTCAGCTTGGGGAAGAGAAGAGTCCAGGAAGACCTTCTAGCTGCCTCCCAGTCCCTGAAGGGAACCTCCGGGACTGGTGCAGAGGGCCTTTTCCCAAGGGGATCCAGCAACAGGACAAGGGGAAATGGTTTGGAACTGAAGGAGAGGAGTTTCAGACCAGATATGAAGAAGAAGCTCTGCAGTTCCAGGGTGCAGAGATTCAGCCCAGAGACACTGTGTCTGCCCTGGAGGTGTCCAAGGCCGGGTTGGATGAGGCCTTGAGCAACCAAGTCCAGTTGAGAGGCATCGCTGCCTCTAGCAGGGGGTTGGAGTTGACGATCCCTGATGTCCCTTCCAACCCAAACCAGTCCATGATTCTCTGAAATGCAGTGTGAGTGGGGCACAGCACCCTCAGCCCAGGATGTTCTGCCAACACAGGTTTTTCAATCCCAGGTGACTCCATCCCAGGCTAGCACCACCATCTCCAAGATCTGTCTCTGCCTGGAAGCCAGATGGGTCTTTCAGAGCCCATTTCATTTGTCCTGTGCTAGTGTCTCCTGTTTCACCTTGTGAGGGGACAGTAACACCCAGGATTTTCCTGCAGGCGGCCAGTCAGAGTGAAACCAGCCTGTGCCTCCTGCTTTGGGGCCACCAGAGCTTTGTGTTCTCATTTCCCACAAGAGGGCATAATTGGCTGCACCCTGCACAGAGCCAAAAACCTCTTAAAACCAACAGTTTTCCTTCCCTCTCTTAAATTCCTGATGTCTTCTGTTATCAAAGAAAATTTTTAATGGGAACAAACCTGAAGGAATCTGGTCTCGAGCTACTAGAAACAAATCTGAAGGCTTGTGGGGGTTTCATGTCCCTTTAATGTAAATCCCTCCATAATTGTGAAGTCCAGGGGCTGGTGAGAAAGAGAGGAAACGAATCACAAGGGTTAAGGAAGGGGAACTGGAAATTAACTTCCCTTCATGCTCTTATCAGTCCTCTCTTGACACTGGCAGCGAGGTGCATGATCTCTGGAGTTGTTTTATGGTTTTTGAAGAGGAATTGTGGGTTCCACACACTGAACCTGTGCCTCTGCACTTGGTTTCCTGTCCCATTCTTACTTAGTCGCCCTTTGAGTGGGTCAATTGGAGGAAGAAGCATTGTTTGGTGGAGCCCAGCCATTGTTTATCTCCTTCAAATCAAGGTCCCGTCACTGTAATTGCAAGTTTCCCACTACAGAACTTCAGAAGGGGCTGAGAATGGCCCCATGTGCTCAAATCCAGGGCTAAATGTGGGTTTTGACCAGAGAACTGGGTGAAGCAAAGCTGAGGACTCTGCTTGGAGACACTGTCCAATTGAGGAGACACTCAGATGCTTCATCAGCTCAGAACAGCCAATGAGTCCAACTAGCACTTCCACACAGTCTCCCACAGCAGTCTCCTGGCAAATCTGGCAGCCCAGGGCTTGGACGGCTGCCCCCTCAGCTGGGATAAAAACTGCCTGGATGACTGGGCACAGAGTGATGGGGAATGGTGCCACCTCCAGTTGGTGACCAGTGGCCAGTGGTGGCCCCCAGGGATGAGTGCTGGGTGCAGTTCTATTCAACAGCTCTGTTGATGACCTGGGTGAGGGGATCCAGTCTGGCCCCCAGTAAATTTATGGATGACACCGAGTTGGGGGGGANCGGCTGCCCCCTCAGCTGGGATAAAAACTGCCTGGATGACTGGGCACAGAGTGATGGGGAATGGTGCCACCTCCAGTTGGTGACCAGTGGCCAGTGGTGGCCCCCAGGGATGAGTGCTGGGTGCAGTTCTATTCAACAGCTCTGTTGATGACCTGGGTGAGGGGATCCAGTCTGGCCCCCAGTAAATTTATGGATGACACCGAGTTGGGGGGGAGGGTTGATTTGCTGGAGGGAAGAGCTGCCAGAGAGATCTGGACAGGCTGGGTCAATGGGCAGAGGCCGACAGGATGAGGTTGAACAGGGCCAAGGGCAGGCCACAGTTACCCCCTGCAGCTCCAGACTGGGAGATGAGGGGCTGGAGAGCAGCCTGGCAGAGAGGGAACTGGGAGCACTGGGTGACAACCAGCTGAACAAGAGGCAACAGGGTGCCAGTGACCCAGAAGGCCAATGGCGTCCTGACTTGGATCAGCACTGATGTGGCCAGCGGGGTTGGGGATGGGGTTGTCCTCCTGAACTGGGCACTGTGGAAGCTTCCCCTTGAGTCCTGGGTGCAGTGATGGGCCCCTACCTTCGAGAAAGTTATGGAGGGGCTGGAGTGGAGCCAGAGGAGCAAAGAGGCTGGAGAAGGGACTGGAGAGAGAGGGTGCTGGAGAGAGGCTGAGGGGGGAGCGGGGGTGTCAGCTGGCAGAAGAGGAGACTCAGGGGGACCTTCCCTTCTCCCTCTCCAACTCCCTGAAAAGAGGTTGTATTCAGAGGAGGTCAGGCTCTTCTGCCAGGCACCCAGCACTAGGACAAGAGTACAGGGCCTGAGGCTTCTGTGGGAGGGTTTGGTTGGATGTTAGAAAGCCTTTTGTCCCAGAAAGGGGTATCAGAGCCTGGACTGGACTGCCCAGGGCAGTGGGGGATGCCCCATCCCTGGAGATGTTGAAGGACAGCCTGACTGTGGCAGAGTGCAAATGTCTAGCTTACTGTATTGATATTAGGTTACAGGCTGGGCTGGAGGAGCTCAGAGGGCTTTTCCAGTCTCGATTCTTGGATTCTGTAACTGAGAGTCCACCCCTCATATTGCTCTTAACATTCTCTAATAGTTAAATTAACCAGAAAAAAAACCCCGAAGCTCCTCCAAATGGTTTTAGCTTTGATAAATATTTGTTTAAGAAAGAAACTGTCCAAACTGTCTTCTGTCTGGATTGCCCAGGTTATTTTCTCTCCCCAGTTAGCTTTAAACTGGTTTTAGTAAACGAGTTGCGCTGAGGCTCAAGGAGCTTCCCTTACGGAAAGGTCTGGGTGTGGTTTGTGTTTGCTTCGGCTCTCGTTATGGTTTGTGATGTTTGTGTGTTTGACCTTTAATTAACATCCCATGTAAGTAGTTAAGTTCCCAGTTTATCTCCTCCTTTTCCCTTGGAATTCAGTTCTTTTCCCCAAAGTCCAGTGGATTTTTACTCCGAGCTGCTGCTTGATTCGTTCAAGCTGTTGCTTCCTCAACCCGCCAAACACTGCAACCTTTTCCTCTCTGGCAGCCGGGGCAGGGCAGGGCCCTTCTGTTTCCTGCGGCCAACGATTCTTTCATTAAATCCCCCAAAACCCAGCACAGGGAGCTGACTCTCTGCACAACTGTCCACCTAAAGCAACTGCCCTGCCTCACCGTTTGGCATCGAGTCACAACAAGGTGGGACGTTGATTTCTCTCAAGAGGAAGGAGCTTTGCACAGGCTCCAGCTCCAAGCTGTTTAGCAGAATTAATCAGCTTGTTGCTTAATTAATTAATTAATTCATTTTCACCAACCCCACTGGCTTTACTTGACTATGCTTGTTTTGATGGAGTAGATTTCCTTTCTGCAAACCCAGGTTGTTTTCCATCTGTTTTCCTGAGTTTTTTGAGAGGGTTTTATCCTGCCAGACTAGGGTTTCTATTCCAGGAAAAGAGGAGGAAGCACTGACTTTATTAACTGTTTTGGCTCTCATTTCCCAAGGTGAGACCGAGGAAATGGTGGAAGTGAGTTCCCTTGAGATGGCTGTATGAGCAGTTGGCAACAGAGAACAGGGCGTCATTGCTGTTATCACTGATGCCTCAAAGCTGCAGCCCTCCCTTCATCAGCGCTCTGGATCAGCCCTTCTTCACAAGCAACAAGGTGAGGAGGAGCCCAGTGCCGACCAGTAATGGTCAACAAACCACCAAACTCATTAACTGGGACAAACCCAGAGCTGCCAGCTGGCTGCAGAGCTGTGAGCTCTGTGTGATCTACTGCTTGTCTCTTAATTAGGCGCTGTGGGCCCTAATGAATTTGATGTTAAAGCTAAAACCCTTTGGGTCAAGACTGTGGGAGCAACAACTCCCAGGGAGCTGTTGCCTCTCCTGTTGTCTTATGGGGAAACCTCCTGCTCTGCGGGTAAATAACCAATGAAACTGTGACCAGTTGCCTTGAGCAGTCGCTCTGTCATCCCAGTGACACCATTAGCACCAGTTCAATGCACCTTTTCCTCTCAAAACTGGGATGGGGCTGCCTAGGGCCATGTTATCCACCAGCTTCTCACATGGTCCAGCAGGGCAGAACCCCACAGCTCTGCTCTGGCATAAGGGCTTTTCCTGCACTCAGTTCATCATCAGCCCTCAGCAGTTCTTCCAGCACAGACCAGGGATCCTCGTTCTTGGGATTTACAAGGATTAGGGAGCTGAGCAACTCTGCCCCGCAAGACAGGTCACACCAGTCCTCTCTCCTGCCCGACTTCACCAGTGAAAAGCCATTAGCTAAAGCCCTTAATTATTCCCAATTCTTTGCCAAATGGCTCCCCGGAACAAAGGGGGAACTGTTGAGGTAGCACCACTGACGGGAGCTCACGCGGTGCCTTTCTCCTCCTCTGCTGGCTAGGTTCTCTCTCCTTCCTTCCCAGAACCACTGTAGATTTACAGCGTGTTGGTCCTCTAGAATTTTTGCTGATCCAGAGCTGGGAATTTTCAAGAAGAGGTTTCTGTAGCCCCTTCTGGTGATTAATGACCTCCATGGGTTTCACCTCAATGATGTTACCTCCATAGGTTTCTCCTCAATGGTTTCACCTCCACAGGTTTCACCTCCATGAGTTTCCCTTCCCATAGGTTTCACCTCAGTGGGCTTCACCTTAATGGGTTTACTTCTGTGGGTTTCACCTCCGTGGGTTTCTACTCCATGTGTTTCTCCTTGATGGGTTTTGCTTCCATGAGTTTCACCCCAATGGTTTCACCTCTTTGAGTTTCACTTCCACAGGTTTCACCTCGTGTGGTGGCCAGGATGCCAGTCTTTGCCTCCAGCTTCTGTCAGCCTGGCTGTGGTTCAACTGAGGGATTTCCAAGCCAAGTAGGAGCTCATTCCAGTCTTCTCTCGGTCTCCAGCACCGAGTCGACCTTAAGGGAGCAGAAGTACATCTCACGCTGCCTTATTTATTACCCTCTGACTCAGTTCTGGCTGTACCCACCTGTCAGGCTGCAGAGGAAGAGGCTGGTGAAAGACAAAGAACTGAAGAAGAGGAAGAGCCAGGGGCCAAAGTGGAACCGCATGTAGAGGACCTGAAGGTAGATGCTCCTGCTTGGACCACCGGCTCTTAGCAGAGCAGCAGGAAGGGCTCTGGTGGTTCCCCAGGGCTTGATATTGGGACCTGTTCTCTTTAATGAATCTTCATTAACATTCAGGATTGAGGGGATAGAGGACTCTGTCAGTTGGCTGATGGCACCAAGTTGCATGGAAGTGTTGATCTGTTGTAGAGGAGAGAGACCCTGCAGAGAGGGCTGGAGTGATGGGTTGAGGCTACCTGTCTGAGGTTCTTCAAGGCACTTGATGATTCCAGAATTCCAGCCTCAGGACTCCACAAGTCACCCATGTTGTGGTCACCTCTGATGGCATCCAGTAGTCCAGGCTGGAAACAAAAATTGTGCCCTCCTAACCCTGGTGTTCTGTAGAAGAAAATGCTCATTTGGATTTTCACTGCTGTTGAGGTGCTGAGGGCAGAGGCCTCTCTGCAAATCCAGTGCTGGCAAGCAGAAGCCTCTGCATCTTAGTCCAGCAGTGCTGTTCAAACTGCTTCTCCTCCAGAGAGCTCCAGAGATGTTGGAGCTTTGAGATTGTTCCGGTTTGGAAGAAGTTTGGGGACAGATGGACCTGGTTGGGAATTTCCCACTCCCAATCCACATGATAAGAAAGGTTCAAGACCCGGAATGCAAGTGAAGGCTGATTAAACAACACCACTAACAAAACTGGAGGCAGTTCCCCTTCCCAAAACCCGTACACTATGCCACAACCCACCCCACTCCCCCTAAAACCTCATGGGTAATCCAGCAGAGTCAGAGGTCGGGTACTGGGGAAGAAGCAGGGGTGGAGTGTTGAAGCCTTGATAAATCCTGGAGGAGGGCACCGAGGGGTCTGTAGGGAAAAGTGGCTGCAGTGAGGTGGCAGCAAAAGCCCATGAAGCAGATCTGAAGGGAGCAGCTCTGGCAGCACACAGCAGGGTCTAGAAACGGGGAACTCCATTGGGGAAAAGCAGCAGCAAGTGCGTGTCAGTGATCAGCACTTGGTTCAGCACGCTAAAGAGAGAGACAGCCACAGCAGGGGATCTGAAGCTGAAGACTCCATCGGAGAGGCGGCAGAAGTCCATGAGAGGGATCCAGAGAGGTCCAAAAGCAGCGAATCTTGGCAGGGAAGAAGCCAAAACAGCCCGCTCACATCCTGTGCAGAGAATTATAATAGCCATGGGGAAACCAATCCCAAAGCCAAACAGATTTCCCACTCAAAACAATCCCCAATTGTAGAGCCGAGAACTCCTGATCGAAAAATTATTCTCAATCATAAGGTTGCAAAATTCCCACTTAAAAAATAAAGTTAAAAAAAAATCTAAAAAGATTTCCCCCCAGCCCTGCTTTGCTTGATTCCCTGTTGACTCCCTGGTGCTGCTAATGGCTGCACTTCATTTTTAGAATGGTTCGGGTTGGAAGGAACATTAAAGTTCATCTAGTTCCAACCCCTCTGCCATAAGCAGGGACACCCCTCACCAGACCAGGTTGCTGAAGGCCCCAGCCAACCTGGCCTTGAACACTTCCAGGGAGGAGGCATCCACAACCTCCTTGGGCAACCTGTTCCAGTGTCTCAGCACCCTCACTGTGAAGAACTTCCTCCTGACTTGCAGTCTAAACCTCCCCTCTTCCAGCTTATAACCATCCCCTCTGCTGCTACCACTGCCAGCCCTTGGAAACAGCCCCTCCCCAGCTTTCCTGTAGCCCCCTTCAGTTACTGGGAGGCCACTCTAAGATCACCCTGGAGTCTCCTCCAGGCTGAACAGCCCCAACTGTCTCAGCCGGTCCCCGTAGGAGAGGTGCTCCAGCCCTGCCCTCATCCTCATGGCCCTCCTCTGGACACCTTCCAACAGCTCAATTTCCTTGATTGGTTGGGGGCTCCAGAACTGAACTCAGTACTGCAGATGGGGTCTCACACGAGCAGAATAGAAGGGCAGGATCACCTGCCTTGACTTGACCTACTGCTCACGCTTCTCTTGCTGCAGCCCAGGATGCAGTTGGCTTTCTGTGCTGCAAGTGACCAGTGCCGGCTCATGGCGAGTTAACCAATTGTTGTTACACAAAAAAGGAAAAAGAAACAGAATAAAGGAAGAGAGAAGGTGACGCAAACTGTTTTTTCTCTCTATACCCCAAGACAGAGCTGTTTTCCTTGACCCCGTTGATTTCATTAGGGAGTAGAAACAAAACCCCCTCACCGTGAGGAAATCCCACTGAGTGAGTTGTGTATCAATGGGGATTGCTCATTCCAAACCCTCTACATTGATGGAATTCCTTGAAATTGTGTGAATTTTCCACTCTTTCTGCCATGAATTTAATGATTTTTATTATTTCAAATCATCTCCCTCTTCAGCTTCTGCCGTCGTGCCTGTTTCTTTGCCCACAGATGCTCCCTGGGAGGTGCTGACGGCCCCCCACCCCATGAGAAAACTGCATTTAATCTTAAACGAGTCAGTTCCTGCTGCCCAATCCCCATCTCACATCTGACACAGTCTCCCACAGCCTCCTCACAGCCAGCCTGGGCCAGTGTGGTCTGGACAGCAGAGCAGCGAGGTGGGTTGTGAACTGGCTGCAGGATAGGAGCCAGAGAGTAGTGGTCAGTGGGGCAGTCTTGGAGACCTGGATCTAGGGGAGTCCCCTAGGAGTTGGTACTGGGACCAAGCTATTCATCAGCCACCTGGATGAGGGATTAAAGGGCACTGTCAGCAAGTTTGCTGGTGGCACAGAGCTGGGAGGAGGGGGTGACAACGCTGGGAGGACTGGGCTGCCCTTCAGCGGGACCTGGACAGCCTGGAGAGTTGGGCTGGAGAGACTGAATGGAATTCAACCAGGGCAGGGTAGAGTCTGGCATCTGGGCAAGAACCCAGGGAAACAGGGACCAGGACGGGGTGGGGACTGATCTGCTGGAGAGCAGCGCAGCAGAAAGGGACATTGGAGGTGCTGGTGGCCAGCAGGATGGCCAGGAGCCAGCTATTAGCCATGGTGGCCAAGAAGGCCAATGGCACCCTGAGGTGGATTAGAAGGGGACTGGTTAGGAGAGATGCTCTGCCCTGGTAAGACCCTGTCTGGACTGTGTCCAGTTCTGGGCCCCTCAGTTCCAGAAGGACACAGAGCTGCTTGAGAGAGTCCAGCACAGAGCCACAGGGATGATGAAGGAAGGGGAGCATCTCCCGAAGAAGGAAAGGCTGAGGGAGCTGGGTCTCTTTAGCCAGGAAAAAAGGAGCCTGAGGGGGGACCCCATGGCTGTTGACAGCTCTGGGAAGGGTGGATGTCTGGAGGAAGGAACCAGGCTCTGCTCAGGCACCCAAGGATAGGACAAGGGGCAAGGGGTGTCAGCTGGAGCAGAGGAGGTTCCACATCAAGATGAGAAGAAACTTCTCCCTGGTGAGGATGCTGGAGCCCAGGAAGGGGCTGCCCGGGGTGGGTTTGTGGAGTCTCCTTCTCTGGAGAGGTTTCAAACCAGCCTGGACTGTTCCTGTGACACTGGATCTAGGGGATCCTGCTTTGGCAAGTGGACTGCACTGGATAATCATTTCAGGCCCCTTCTAACCCCCGACCCTGATGAATTCTGTGACTCTGTGACCTCCAGCTGCCTTTTACCCATCGGAGCAACAACTGGCTGAAGTGACTGTTCCTTGGAGGAGCCTCTGGGGTTTGAGGCTCAAACGGTTTTCTTTATAACTGCTGCAGCTGGATTTAGCAACCAGACCCCTTTCCCCCCCATATCTTTTTTTTTGTTTGTTTTTGCTGTTTTACAGCCCTTTCATAGTTATTTTTCATCCAGAATTCCTTCCCCAACACTGATTCCTCTCGATCCTTCAACATTTCCCTTCTCCCCCACCCCCCGCCCCAATTCTTTCCTACTGGATGTAATTCCCCATGAATTCGGTCCCTTTGACCTAACACCCCACAACAAGATGGTCTTAAAAACCATAAAACCAGCAACCTGGGCGGATTTCCCCCCTTCCAGGCAGAATGAGACCCTTGACTCCTTATTTTTCCCCTTTTCCCTTCAAATTCCCCCTTCGTCTTTCTAAATCCCAAGCTGTGGCCAGCTGGAGCTGCTGATAAACGGTTGCCTTGTGCCTTCCCCGCTTGCTGGGAGGAAGAAAAAGGGTCAGGCTTGCCAAAACCCAGCAAAAGACTCCTCACCCCCACCCCCCTTCACTGGGAACAAACTGCCCCTTCAGGAAAGGAAGAAAAGGGGAAAAAACCCCTAAAGAAACCCTAAAGCCATTGGATGGGGTCTGTCTGGGGGAGGCCATAAAGCCCCCACTGTTCCAGGGTTAATTTTATCGGATGGGGGATCCTGAAGGGAGAGGAATATCATCCTCACTTGGTGTTTCCCAAGGATTTGGGGGCTTTTGAAATCCCTCAACCCCTAAACAAATCCTAAATAGCTTTTCCCTTCAATTCCCAACCTCTTTTCAGCTGGGAACAAACAAACTGCCCCTTCATTCATGAGTGGAGAAAAAGGGACAAGAAATCTTAGAGGAAAATAAACCCTACAGAAATCCTAAAGCCATCGAGTGGGGTCTGTCCAGAGGAGCCCCCAGTGTTCCGGGGTTGATTTTATGGGATTTTATGGAGGATCCTAAAGGGAAAGGAATTTCATCCTCACTTGGTGATTCCCAAGGATTTAGGAGCTTTTTAGGGGCTGAAATCCCCCAGCCCCTAAAAAAATCCTCAGTAACTTTCCCCAGAGATTCCTAATCTCCCTTCAGCTGGGAACAAACTGCTCCTTCAGGAAAGGAGGGAAGGGAAATAAAAACCATAAAGCCATAGGATAGGGTCTGTCCAAAGGAGCCCATAAAGCCCCCAGCATTCTGGGGTTGATTTTATGGGATGGGGGATCCCAAAGGCAAAGGAATTTCATCCTTGCTGGGCATTTGCCAAGAATTTCCCAAGGATTTGGGACCTTTAGAAATCCCTCAACCCCTAAAAGAATCCTGAATAACTTTCCCCCGCCATTCCTCACTATACTCTGCCCGTCAGGGTTTTTCTCTGCAAGGTTGGAGGCTCTGCAACCCCCAGAGAATCCCGGGAACGCAGTGGGGTGGGAGGTGGTGGGTGGGATAGGGAATGTGGTGCAAATTGACCCCCCCCCCAGTTCTCCAACCCTAATCCCACATGGATTTTCTCCCCTTGTTGGCCCTAACTCTGCCCTGCTCTCCCAAACGGGACACGGGGAAGAGGAGGGGGTTGGAAACCCCAAACCCAGCCCCCTGAGTGGGGCCCAGCTCCCCCTTCCCCAGTAAAACCCCAACCCAGCACCTGCTGGCCGCTGCTTGGGGCCAAATCGGATTAATCCCATAATCCTGCTCCGATCGGCCAGATCACCCCGTGCCAGGCTCCCCATTGACCCCCAGGCCTCAGCCCTGCTAGCAGAGTCCCTGCGACCCTTCTAGTCAATCCCCATGACCTCACTAGCAAAGTCCCCACAATGCCATTAGTGTTTCCCCATGACCCTCTCAGTGGGTCTCCGCAACCCCATTAAGCAGCAGGTGCCCACAACCCTGTTAGCAGGTCCCCATGACCCCATTAGCAGAGTCCCCACAACCCCACTAGCAGGGTCCCCACAACCCCACTGGCAGGGTCCCCATGATCCCACTGGTGGATCCCCACAACCCCATTAGTTGGTCTCCACAACCCCATTAAGCAGCAGGTGCCCACAACCCTGTTAGCAGGTCCCCATGACCCCATTAGCAGAGTCCCCACAACCCCACTAGCAGGGTCCCCACAACCCCATTAAGCAGCAGATCCGCATGGCCCAGTTCCTGCAGGGAAGACGTTGGGAACCCTGGAAATTTTGGGGGGTTTTGCATTTCTTGATAAAATCTCACAACCCCCATAACCCTCCACCCTGTCCCTATGGGGTTGGTGGTACCTTGTCCACTCCTCCCTGTCCCCCTGCTCCTTGTCCCCCCCTCCTCCAAACAGAACCAGGAGGCACTGATATGGGAATCTCCAGGGATTTAATGTCCTGGCCTGGACCCTACACAGTAGGACGAGGCCAGCTCCAGTGTGAGGAGCCTCCGCTGACCCCTAAGGGACTCTGGTGTCCCTGAGGGGCTGTGGACATTGGAGTGGAGGGAGGTGGAGCTCCAGTGACCCCCCCAGAGCAGTGAATAAATTAGGGAGAGATCACAAAGCCATAGGGGAACTGGCCCTGGGATAACTGGGACACTGGTCACCCCAGTATGGGATAGTCTGGGGATATGGTGACCCCCCATCAACCCAGTATGGGCCAGTGTGGGGTATGGGGACCCTCCTCCCTCTGAACAGGGACCCTGGTCACCCCAGTATAGACCAGTCTGGGGACACAGGGAACCCTCACCATCCCAGTATGTACCAGTCAGGGGACACAAGGGGACTCACTTGGAAAAGGGACCCCCATCACATCAGTATGGACCAGTGTGGTGCCATGGTGACCCTCCCCAGCCCAGTATGGGCCAATCTGGGCACATGGGGAACCCTCAGCCCCTGGAGAGGGACACAAGGACCACCCCATCACCCTGGTATGGACCAGTGTGGGGACACGGGGACCCTCCCCACCCCAGTATGTCTCAGCCTGGGGCTGTGTAGTAGTCAACCCACTATGGACCCCCATTACAGGGACCTGGGGCAGTGGTGGTCCAAGACCCCCCAATCCCACCCCCTCACCCCCCAATAAGGNCCCTGGCTGCACCCGGTTGGTGAAGGAGCTCGCAGGCTGGGGGGTCACTGGCCACCCTGAGCCCCCTGATAACCCCGAGCTGTGCAGCCGCTGCAGGGTGACCTTGGGTGGAGGTCCTGGCCCAGGGGGCTCTGGGCACCCTGAGATGCCACCCAAGTGGGTGCACTGGAGCCATCGGGGCTCCATCAGTCGTTCCTGGGGGGACTGTGGGGTAGGCTCTGGGCTAGGCAGTTCTGGGGGGTCCCGCAGACCCCCCTCAGCACCTGGTTGGGGGGGGAGCAGCGGGTAGAGACGGGGGGCAGGTGGCTGCTGGGCTGGGGATCGTGGAGGGGTTGGAGGTTCCAGGGGTTCCTTGGGTGCAGCAGGGCGACGGTAGCAGGTGGCCACTAGCCCTGCGGCCAGAGCCCCGAGGGTGAAGGCCCCTAGGACGCAGCCCAGCAGCACAGGCAGCGGCACTGTCAGAGCAGCCCCCGGCCCAGGCTGCCGCACCCCTAAGTGGGGGGAAAACTCATCAGACCCCCATGGACCCAACCCCCCAGTGTGGGTCATCCTGGTTCCTGGGTTGTCCCCCACCCAAGGGTCCCTCTCCCACTTTGAGGTTCCTCCTGCTTACTCAAGTCTCCTTACCCTGNCCAGTATGGGCCAGTGTGGGGTATGGGGACCCTCCTCCCTCTGAACAGGGACCCTGGTCACCCCAGTATAGACCAGTCTGGGGACACAGGGAACCCTCACCATCCCAGTATGTACCAGTCAGGGGACACAAGGGGACTCACTTGGAAAAGGGACCCCCATCACATCAGTATGGACCAGTGTGGTGCCATGGTGACCCTCCCCAGCCCAGTATGGGCCAATCTGGGCACATGGGGAACCCTCAGCCCCTGGAGAGGGACACAAGGACCACCCCATCACCCTGGTATGGACCAGTGTGGGGACACGGGGACCCTCCCCACCCCAGTATGTCTCAGCCTGGGGCTGTGTAGTAGTCAACCCACTATGGACCCCCATTACAGGGACCTGGGGCAGTGGTGGTCCAAGACCCCCCAATCCCACCCCCTCACCCCCCAATAAGGGTGTCCCATGAGTGCTGGGGACCCCCATGGGTACTGGGACTTCTCAGGGCCTCCCAGCACTCTCCAGCACCAGTGGGGGTTTGGGGAGCACAGGGGGTTTCAGGGACTGGGATCGCTCCAGTATGGGGTGCCGGGGGCACCAGGGTTGGCCCCCCGGGGTCCCCAGTGAGTGCATTCGGGTGAGGCCTCGGGGCAGCCCGGGGGGTCTCCCCTGGAACCCCCCTACTGAGTGTCTCTGGGCCAAGGGCCGCCGTGGCGGAGGGGGGCTGTCAGGGGGGACATCGAGGCGGTGGGGGGTGCCATCGTGGGGAACTGGGGGAATTGGGGGAAATGGGGTCCCTGGCTGCACCCGGTTGGTGAAGGAGCTCGCAGGCTGGGGGGTCACCGGCCACCCTGAGCCCCCTGATAACCCCGAGCTGTGCAGCCGCTGCAGGGTGACCTTGGGTGGAGGTCCTGGCCCAGGGGGCTCTGGGCACCCTGAGATGCCACCCAAGTGGGTGCACTGGAGCCATCGGGGCTCCATCAGTCGTTCCTGGGGGGACTGTGGGGTAGGCTCTGGGCTAGGCAGTTCTGGGGGGTCCCGCAGACCCCCCTCAGCACCTGGTTGGGGGGGGAGCAGCGGGTAGAGACGGGGGGCAGGTGGCTGCTGGGCTGGGGATCGTGGAGTGGTTGGAGGTTCCAGGGGTTCCTTGGGTGCAGCAGGGCGACGGTAGCAGGTGGCCACTAGCCCTGCGGCCAGAGCCCCGAGGGTGAAGGCCCCTAGGACGCAGCCCAGCAGCACAGGCAGCGGCACTGTCAGAGCAGCCCCCGGCCCAGGCTGCCGCACCCCTAAGTGGGGGGAAAACTCATCAGACCCCCATGGACCCAACCCCCCAGTGTGGGTCATCCTGGTTCCTGGGTTGTCCCCCACCCAAGGGTCCCTCTCCCACTTTGAGGTTCCTCCTGCTTACTCAAGTCTCCTTACCCTGGGGTGCCCTCATCCAGGGGTCCCTCTCCTATTCTTGGGGTCCTTCTTATTCCCTATGGGTCTCTCCAGTTTGGGGTCTCCCCATGCAGAGGTCTCTCTCACAACCCTGGGGTTCCCCTACCCAGAGGTGTCCCCCTCCTACCCAAGGGTCCCTCTCATAACCCTGTGCTCCCTTATGATCCTTGGGGGTCCCTGTCCCACCCTCGGGTGCCCCCACCCCGAGGTCCCTTATCCCAACCCAGGGGTCTCTCTTGGTTCATAGGTTACCCAGTTTTGTGTCCCCCACCTTTGGGATCCCCCCACCCAGGGGTCCCGCTCCCACCTCTGGGGTCTCTCTTGATTCATGGAGTCCCCCACATTTTGGGGTCCCCCCAGCCCCAGGGTCCCTCTCCAGCCTTTAGGGTCCCTCTAGAGATCACCCCTGGGGTGCCTCCACACTTGAGATCCCCCCACCCCAGGGTCCCTCCCTGTGGGGTCACCCAGGGGGTCACTGACCATGGGCCAAGTCCCTGTCACCGTCCCCTACTGTTGCTGCATCTGTGAGAGCAGAGAGACATCAGGACAGGCCACCCCAATGCCCATGGGGCCACCTGTGTCCCCCCAATATCTCTGGGGTCACCCATGTC
>VZRI01004758.1:113674-137256 GCA_013397515.1 Upupa epops
TTTGGATTGTAGTAGAAATAGGGATTTTATTTTCTGTTTCTTTCACCATTTGGGGGGAGGCAGGGACCAAAAAAAGCTCTCTTGGGTTTTTTCTCTGAATAATTTGATTTCTTTCCCCTCTTCCCCCCCCAACCCCACTCCAGATTTCAGCTTCTTGTGCTGCTCTCCGTTTCGAAGAGGTAGAGGAATTGCATTTCTGTGCTTAAAAAAAGCCATTATAAACCAGCAGCATGGTTTGATCTCTCCAGTAACCAGCAGTCAGCTGCCCTTTGCTGTAACTGCCTTGGCTTGAGGTTTGACCCCAAACTGGATAGTTTGGGGTCCGTTTCTCTGGTTTGAATCCTAAAATGAGCTGCACCCATTGTCGCCGCAGCAGGGGTGGACAGGTTGTGTCAGCGCCTGCCTGACTCCCTCCAGAGTTCCCAGATTGTTCCAGTGCTGGTTCTGCTGCTTTGGCTCTCTGTCTGGTTCGCACTTTGGGGCAAAGAAACTGTTGATTGCAGCTCTGCTCTCGGGCTATGGGGACAAACCTCATTCTGAGGGGTTTTAGGAGAGGATTTCAGGGACTGGGGTCTGTCCACGCCGTTCTGTGACTCACAAATGGTGTCAGTGGGTCCCACCACCCACCTCCCTGTACTCTAGCCTGCGGTGCAGCAGAGCCAGTGGTGGGGAGGGGCTACTATTCCCACTGTGAGCACTACCATTATGGGGCAAAACCCTTTATGGGGTAAGAGCACCCCTGACCCTGGCCACTCATTCTTACTGTGCTGTTCCCTGGCCTCAACCCCACTTCAACCCATAACCTATTTGTGTTTTTGCTACCAACGTCACTTCTTTTTTTCCTCTAAACCACAAAAAAGCTTCAAATCCCTACAAATGGAGCCTGTTTGGGTGTTTTCCATCACCCATCCTCATTAGGATGAATTATTCTGCTGGAGGGGAGGAAGAGGCTGCAGAGAGATCTGGACAAGCTGGGTCAATTGGCAGAGGCCAACGGGATGAGGTTGAACAGGACCAAGGGCAGGATCCTACACTCTGTCCACAGTAAACCCCTACAGCTCCAGACTGGGTGATGAGGGGTGTGTGGAGGAAGAGGCCAGGCTCTGCTCATTGGCACTCAATGATAGGACAAGGAGCAGGGGGTGTCAGCTGGAGCAGAGGAGGTTCCACATCAAGATGAGAAGAAACAACTTTCTGGTGAGGGTGACAGAACACTGGAAGGGGCTGCCCAGAGGGGTTGTGGAGTCTCCTTCTCTGGAGATGTTTCAAACCTACCTGGACTGTTCCTGTGCCACTGGATCTAAGGGATCCTGCTCTGGCAGGGGGTTGGCCTGGGTGATCTCTCAATGCCCTTTCCAGTGCCTGCCATTTTGGGTTTCTGGGATTTAGGGTTGATTCACATTCTAGTAAACAGCTCAGAAATCCTCTCCAGGTTTGTGTGTGCATTCACAGAGGAAAGAAAAACAGAAGAGGGAACTTGTGGGTTTTTTTGAGGGGACCCTGCTGTTTTCTTCAGCCAAGAATTGACTGTTGTTGGAATCTGGAGCTGATTTTTTGGGGTCAGGATCAATCCTGAGAAAGCCATTTCTTTTTAAAAGGGTTTTTAGGATCAGGATCAATTTCAGAAATTCTTTTGTTTGAGAGGGGTTTCAACTCATCTAGAAATGGGATTTTTTGGGGAGGAGGGAGTGATGAAGAGAAAATGAATCCATTTTATGTCTATGGATCGAACCCCTCCCCTTCTCCAAGCAGCAGGGCATTGCCCCACTTTTCCACAGTGGAGAAATTAGGTGGAAACAGCTTTTTCCAGGGCGGAAGCTCCTGGTTTTTTCCTCTGACCCCAGTGCTCACAGGTTTGATATCCAACAGTTTTGGAGGACACATTCATCCACAGCTCCGGTCACAGCCCAGAGGGTATTCCCCAGCTCCACTTGGGTCTCTAGAAGAGTTTGGGTGGTTTGGTCCCCCTTAAACAGGATTCACTCAGTTCCCAAGTAGCACAAATCCCCTTTGGATATGAGAGGGCAGGGAGGGGACAGCTTCCTGCTGCAGAAACTGGGTGAGATGGGACTAACTGGAGTGTTGCTGCAGCTTCCTGGTCTTGACTCACTCTTCTAACCAGCTAGATGGGGACCATTGTTGGGGTCTCTCTCTGCATGAAGGGATGGACAGGGATGCCTCAGGGGTGGGGTGGGAGGAAGAGATGGTGAAGCTGGTACTCTGGTCTTTGCTGAGATACTGGTTGGGGGTGACCTGCTTGGGAGAAGGAACTGAGGGAACTGGTGGGGCTCAGGCTGAGCAGGAGACAGTAACGGGATCTTGTGGCTCAGAGGCCAACAGGCTCCTATTGAGGATGGCCAGTGGGTCAAGGAGGGTCTCCTCCGCCTCTGCTTTACCCTGATGAGGCCACAGTTGGAGTTTTGGGCCCAGTTCAGGAGGGACTGGGAGCTCCTGAAGCCAACCCGGCGCAGGGACAGGAGATGCTCAGGGGGCTGGGGGAGAGACTGGGAGAGCTGGGGCTGTTCAGCCTGCAGAGGAGGAGCTGAGGGGGTGGGGGGGGATCTATTCAATGCTGATCCATAGTTAAAGGGGGTGTCAGGAGCTGGGAGTAGGCTGTTTCTGGTGGTGTCCAGTGCAAGGGCCCCAGATAAGGGGTGCTGGGCCCCAACTGGAAGCCAGGAGGTGAAGATCTGGAGCTCAGGGCCAGGCTTGGCAGTGGATTGGGCCAGCTGGGTTCAGAGTTGGACTGGATGAGCTGGAAAGGCTTTTCCAGTTGGAGCCAGTCTGTGAGTATCATCTGCCACGCTAGGGCAATGACCCTGTACTGGTTGCTCCTGGCCTTGGTCTGGCTGATGGTTTGGGGTGTAGATGTAGAGTACTGAGGGGCTCTCTCAGTCCTGAGGGCCTCTGTCAGCACTGGAGTGGAGGTCTTTCCTAGGACTGGGAGGCTCTGTCAGCCCATGACAGACAGGAACCCTTGTTTGATGACTCCAGGGTGCTTGTTCAGGACTTTCTCTGTTTTTTGCTGACTCATCATAATCTTTCCTGACTCTGGGTTTGTTCTTTCAACAGGGTCATCTACTTTCAAGAAGTCTCTCACCCCTGAGGTAGGTTGGTGACCCACAAGCTGGTTTTCTTCTTCTTCATTGGGCCCTCTTGTCCCTCTTGACTCACCTACTGGTTTATTTCCCCAATCCCATTCAAATTTGGGGTGAACTGGGAAGCCCTAAGTACCAGGAGCTGCAGGTTCTCCCTTGAGAAACAGGAGGGTTTCTCCTCTCCAAGGGAATCTCTGTATAAAACCTCAGTTTGTCCTGGAACCGATCTACTCTCCAGCCACCAACCTCCCACAGGGCTCTGCTGCTGTGAGATGCTGGACTGGGTTCGGCTTCAAAAGGCTGTTTGGCAACTGCCTGCATTGGCCAGATGATGATGACTCAGGCGGGAGTCTTGCAGGATGAATCAGAGGAGAATTTACCACCTCCCCAAAATGCTTCCTCCTAGACCTGCCCCTGCTGGCAGAGAGCACAGCCACTGGCTGCAGTTGAGTCCAACTTGCTTAGAGCCAGACAAAACCCCCCTTGGGGCTGTCTGTTGTGATCCTTGTGGCCAGAAGGTCCAGTGGTGGCCTGGGGAGGATCATGAATTCCCTGGGCTGGAGCCCTTCAGGGCTGAGGGAACTGGGGCTGTTGAGCTGCGGAAAAGGCGGTTCTGGGGGGATCTCCCAGTGACCTTCCCACCCCTGGCAGGGGCTATCAGAAGGCTGGGGTAGACTGTTCCCAAGGGAAGGAAACTACAGGATGAGGGGGTCCTGGTTTAAAGCCAGAAAAGGGCAGAGCTGAGGACAAAGCTGTTGAAGCTGGGGGTGGAGAATCCCTGGAACCCCAGAGAGGGGGTGGTTTGAGGCTCCATCCCTGGAGCCACTGAATGTCAGGGTGGCTGGGGCTCTGGGCAACCTGAGCTGGGGAATGCTGGCCCTGCTTGGATTGGTGCAGGGGGGTTGCACTGGATGCCCTTTGGAGGTCCCTTCCAGCCCTGACTTTGTACTCTGCCCTGGTGAGACCATACCTGGAGTACTGGGTCCAGTTCTGGTCTCACCAGTTCAACAGAGCCAGGAATCTACTGAAGAGAGTCCAACAAAGGGCTACAAGGATATGAAGTCACTGGAACATCTACCCTGTGAGGAAGAGCTGAGAGAGCTGGGACTGTTTAGTTTGGAGTAGAGAAGGCTGAGAGGGGTTGTTGCTGTCTATAGAGATCTGAGGGATGGGGCTTAAGAGATCTCTTTCCAGTGTCACCCAGTAACAGGACAGGCAATAATGAGGATCAGCTGGACCATGGGAAGCTCCACCTCAACAGGAGGAGAAACTTCTTTCCTGTGAGGGTGACAGAGCCCTGGCCCAGGCTGCCCAGAGAGGCTGTGGAGTCTCCTGCTCCTGGGCTGTTCCTTTGGGATCTGCTCTGGCAGGGGTTTTGCACTGGGTGATCTCAGAGGTCCTTTCCAACCCTTAATGTTCTGGGATTCTCTGGTTCTGCATCCAGCCTCAATCACACAGGTTGGTCATTTCACTGTCACTGCTGTCCCTGCTGTCCCTGCTCCTCATCATCACAGGGAGCTCTGCTCTAGCTCTGAGAATTCCTGAACCTATGAGCCATTGGGGTTGTCCTCCTCTTTTCTCACTGTGCTTTCATCCCATCCTAGATGCCAGGTTCTTCGGGGCAGCCGGGCTCACAGACAATAAAGAAAGGGCACAGAGGAGTGGACTCCACAGGCGAAACCACCTATAAAAAGGTCAGTTGCATGACTTGGTTGCCCATTGTTCCTCTCCTTGTGGCCCTGCAGAATGATGCTGGGTACCATCTCAAGATGATCTTGAAGCAAAAGGGAATGCAAGAACTGACTCTAGGCTGCTTCTGTGGCCTCAAAAGAGGATTCTTTTAAAGCTTTGCTCCTTAGTGCAACTTCATTAGCCTCTAACGAAGGGGACCTTCTGTGCTCTCTGGGCACAATGGTTTCTATAGATCTTGTGGTATTGCTGAAATTTGCTCTACAAAGGGGAGATTGTTGGAGGTTTTCTAAAAAAACCCTCGAAGTCTGGATACTTTATGGCTGCTGCTTTCTGTTTGGGGGACTTCCATTGGATTGGGATGACTTTCTGCAAAGTGAGTTGTGGATTCAGTGGGGTTTCAGTGAAGCTTCTACTCTGAAATCTTCAATCCAGACTGTCATGAACTTCTGCAGAAGCCACTTGCTGTTCCACTGCCCAGTTTGAAGCTGTTAGTGACTTCAGGATTGGAATGTGGCCCAGCAAAGTCAGAGGGAGAAGATTAAGTGACAGCAAGAGGAGAGAGAAGTAGGAGCCACTGGAAAGTACCCCAAATGTTCCTTGCAAGGGTCCTAGACATCTGCTGGGACTGTGCAGTGGGATTCATCTGTGAACGACACCCCCCCCAAGCAGGATTTTCCATCTCCCCTGTTGCCGAGGCTGCTGAGCTGTGGTTTAGGAAGATTTTTTACTCTTGGAACATGCTGGCAAACAAGGCAGGAGCTGCTTGAAGTGGCTAATAGGAGAGAGAAAGAACTGGTTCCTTGGCAACCTGTTAGGGTTCTGCCTTCAGCACCCAGGCAGCCCTGGGGATGGGGGGCAGTCTCCCTCCCCAGGGATGCTGCCCTGGGAGTTTTAAGTAGGGCCAGGTGAGCTAAGCGCTGAGGGGGTTTCAAGCAGTTTTAGCCTTTTCAAGGTTGAGGAAGGATAGCAGAGTCTGATTCTTCCTCCATTCCCTTCTACTACTCCAGTAATTCTCAGACACCTGCTGGGAGCTGGGATAGTACAGGAAGTTGCCACTCAGCTGGGGTCAGAGTTGGTTGTTGCTGCTTCCCAAGCACCCAGCAGCAGCTCAGTTGTGGCTCCACTAACACAAAACCAGTTCAGTGGGAGAAACAGTCTCGTTTGTTCTCCACAGCTCCATGGAGGAGGAGGAGTGAAGGAGAAAACAACTGGGAACTGTTTGCCGTCCCGGCCTTCCCACTCCAGATCCTGCTGCGTCCCTTGCTGGCCGCTTTGATCTGCTGTTCCATGGGGCTGGGCTTTGTTTAGCCTGAGGATCTCTGATCCTGAGCCCTGGAATCTTGTTCTGGCTCCAGTTCCTTTGATGTTGAAGCCAAGGCAGGCGTCTGCAAGCTGCCCTGAGCTCCCCCAACCCTGCACCTGCTCGGCAGCCATTCCCGGTCCCCAGAATCGAGAGGCTAGGGTGTTGACCAGGGCTGGCTGAGTCTGCTGTGGGGAAGCCAACCCATAGCACCAGTGGTGTGAGATGAGATTGTGAGTTCCCACACAACACAGGGCTCCTAAGGTGAGGACCTGTGACAGCACACATCCCCACACTGTCCCGGGATGGCTCTGGCCATGGGACACTTCTTAGTTTAACCGTTCCTTGGGATTAAAGGAGGGTGAAGAGAAGTTCAGGCCTTTCAGAGAGCAGCTGGATATTGATTCCAATTCAAGTCCTCAAGTGTGAGGATGGAGCAGGTTGCTCTTGGGGTTCTCCCTGCTCTGAGTTGATGTCCTTAAGAAATGATGGCAGCTTATACCAGTAGGTGTGAAACAGCCCAGTTGACATTGCTGTTTTAAATTGAGGGCTCCCTTTCCTTCCTTTAACTGCCTTCCTCTGCCTCCCCAGACCACGTCGTCTGCCTTGAAAGGTGCCATTCAGCTGGGCATCACACACACGGTGGGAAGCCTGAGCACCAAACCTGAGCGAGATGTCCTCATGCAGGATTTCTATGTAGTAGAAAGCATTTTCTTCCCAAGGTCAGTTCTTCCTTCTCCCTGCAGTGCTTTGGTAGCAGTGTTTGCTCCTCTAACCCTCCTTGCAATGAGGAACCCACTTCAAACCAGGACAGTTGAGCAGAGCTGCTCAATGCTCAGCTCACACCATTTCCAACTTCTGTTTCTGAAGAGTCACAGACTTAGTGAGGCTGGCAAAGCCCTTGGAGCTTCTCCAGCCCAGCCTAGCCCATGGTCTAATATCACTCTAGCAGCCACACCAGGGTACTCAGGACCCCATCCAGGTTGTCCTTCAACACCTACAGGGATGAGGACTCCCCCACTGCCCTGGGCAGTCCAGTCCAGGCGCTGATCGCCCTTTCTGCGAGGAAGGGCTTCCTAACCTAACCCTCCCCTGTCAGCCTCAGCCTCTGCCCTCACCTCTTGGTGCTGGGTGCCTGGGAGAAGAGCCTAACTTCCCTTGACCACAACATCCCTTCAGGGAGTTGGAGAGAGGGAGAAAGTCCCCGAGTCTTCTCCAGGCTAAGGGGAAGAGCCCCAGCTGTTCCCTGTAGTGACCAATGGTGGGTGGATGGGTGGGTGGGTGAACCTTTCAGATCCTTTGGGGTGGAGGCAGCAGGAGCAGCTACTAGCAGGGGCTTTGCTTTTAGGCTGAATTGTGTAAGAAAGGCTTCAAACGACAACCCTTGCTGTGCTTCTCCCTTCAGTGAAGGAAGTAACCTGACCCCGGCTCATCACTACAACGACTTCCGCTTCAAAACCTATGCTCCAGTGGCCTTCCGCTATTTCCGGGAGCTTTTTGGGATCCGACCAGATGACTACCTGGTAGGGTGAATTGTCCCAGTGAGGGTGGTTGGTTATCTTCTTTGCTCTCTAAGCTCTGGAGGGCTCTTGGCCCCATGGAGAGGGCTGTGAGCCCCATAGAGAGCTTTGGAGGACTGGGTCCCCTGGAAAGGGCTGTGAGTCTCAAGGAGAGCCCCATGGAGATGGCTGTCACCCGTATGGAGGTGGCTGTGAGCCCCAGGGAGAGAGCTCTGGGCCCCAGGGGGAGCTCTGCAAGGCTGTGAGCCCCACAAAGATGGCTATGAACCCCATGAAGATGGCTGTGATCGCTAGGGACAGCTCTGGGATCACCACAGGGTTGCAAACTCCAGGGTTTGCATCTGTTGGTGTAAAAGAGGAGGCTTTGTGCTAATGCTACTGCCCCTCTCACCTTGTTCCTCTCAGTACTCGCTCTGCAACGAGCCGCTCATCGAACTGTCCAACTCTGGTGCCAGTGGATCCCTCTTCTACGTTTCCAGTGACGATGAGTTCATCATCAAGACGGTTCAGCACAAAGAAGCTGAGTTCTTACAGAAGCTGCTGCCTGGCTACTACATGGTAAGTTGCTTCGATGAGGGTATTCCCCCAAAACTGGAGAAAGACCCCAGTTAGAATCCCAGAACCATCCAGGTTGGAAAAGCCCTTCCAGACCATCCAGTCCAGCTGCCTGCCTTACAACCTCCAATCACTTCCCCAGCTTCACAGACCCCCTGGCTGCCCGGTTGTGGAGCCCCTGCAGGGAATGTACCTCCTCCCCCACCCTGGGCAGCCTGTTTTAAGGCCTCACAACTCTTCTGGGAAGAAGTTTTTTAACAGATCCAACCTGACCTTCCCCTGGCACCAGCTGACCCCCTTTCCTCTGCTCCTGTCACTAGTCCCTGGGGAGAAGGGGCCGAACCCCACCTCACCCAACCCTCCATTCAGGGAGCTGGAGAGAGCAGTGAGGTCACCCTTCAGACTCCTCCAGGCCTAACAGTCTCCACCTTCTCAGCCTGTCCCCATCAACTCTGGTCTCCAGACCCCTAACCAGCCCAGTTGCCCTTTGCTGCCCCCTCTGCAGCCCCTCCCTATCTTTCCTGTCCTGCGGTGCCCAAACTGCCCCAGGACTCAAGGTGCAGTCTCACCAGGGTCAGGATCACCTCCCTTGTCCTGCTGGCACCCCTGAGAGGAGATTAACCCTGAGCTTTTCATGCTGTGAGGAAGAGCTTTAAGGCTTCTAGGGCCATCAGACCTGACTTCCCTAAACAGCTCCTGAACCCACTTAGAGTGTTGCTGCTGTTACCTTCACATTGTTTCTCTTTAAAGGCCCATCATGAATGCTCTGTAGGTGCAGGAGCTCAGACCCATCCGTCTCCTGTGGCATTTAGCATGAGAAGACTAAGCACAAGGTCTCCCGTTGCTTTGGAACCTCCCCAACTTTCAGCTTCTGCTTGAGCAAGCAGCAAACTCCTTCCTTCCTCTGGGCTTTCTCTGACCCACCCAGGACTGTGAGCACCACCCAGCTGTTCCCTATGCTCACTCACCCTTGGTCTGTGCTTTGGCAACGGATTTAAACCATTGCCAGCTCCTTCTCCTAGAATCCCAGAACATCAGGGAAGGGACTTCTGGGATCACCCAGTGCAACCCCCCCTGCCAGAGCAGGATTCCACAGAGCAGATCCCACAGGAACAGCCCAGGCAGCTTTGGGATCTCTCCAGAGCAGAAAACTCTCTGGGCAGCCTGGGCCAGGGCTCTGTCACCCTCACAGGAAAGAAGTTTCTCCTCCTCATGAGGTGGAGCTTCCCATGATCCAACTGATCCCCGTTATTGCCTGTCCTGTTACTGGGCAACACTGGAAAGATACCTCTTAACCCCCACCCCTCAGATCTTTACAGACAGCAATGACCCCTCTCGGCCTTCTTTTCTCCAGAGTAATCAGTCCCAGTTCTCTCAGCCCTTCCTCACAGGGTAGATGTTCCAGTCCCTCGTGCTCGTAGCCCTTTGTTGGACTCTTTCCAGCAGTTTTCTGGTTTCTTGAACTGGTGAGCCCAGAACTGGATGCTGTACTCCAGGTATGGTCTCACCAGGGCAGAGGAGAGGGAGAGGACAGCCTCCCTATGGCTGCGGGACACCCTTTTCTTGAGGCTACCTTCAGCCCTCTTGGTCGTGAGGGCTCATTGCTGGCCCATGAAGAACTTCCTGTGCACTAGGATCAAGTAAAGAACTATTAACCCCTCCAGCTGCCCCACAAACAACCCGAACAACTTCAAATCTCTTTTGTTTCTCTGTTGGTCTTTCAGAATCTGAACCAGAACCCAAGGACTCTGCTGCCAAAATTTTACGGTCTGTACTGTGTCCAGGCTGGGGGTAAAAACATCCGCATTGTGGTGATGAACAACCTGCTGCCTCGCTCCGTCAAAATGCACCTCAAATATGACCTCAAGGGCTCCACCTACAAACGCAGAGCATCCCAGAAGGAGAGGGAGAAGGTCTTCCCCACCTACAAGGACTTGGATTTCATGCAGGACATCCCTGATGGCCTCTTCTTAGACTCTGACATGTACAATGCCCTGTGCAAGACGCTGCAGAGGGATTGTCTGGTGAGGAAGGGTGGAGGCATGGGTGGAGGGTCCGTTCCTTCTTTTTCTGAGTCTTTTCCATAAAAAGGAAGTGATGGCTGCTGGCCTGGGCCCAGTTCTGTTCAATATCTTTACTGATGACCTGGATGAGGAGATCGAGTCTACCTCCAGGAAATTCATGGATGACATGAGGTTGGGGAGGAGGGTCAATCTGCTGGAGGGGAGGAAGAGGCTTCAGAGAGCTCTGGACAGGCTGGGTCGATGGGTAGAGGCTGACAGGTTGAGGTTGAACAGCTCCAGACTGGGAGATGAGGAGCTGGGGAGCAGTCTGGCAGAGAGGGAACTGAGAGCACTAGTTGGCAACTGGCTGAACAGGAGCCAATGGCATCCTGTCTTGGATCAGCACTGGTGTGGCCAGCAGGGATAGGGATGGAATTGTCCCCCTGTCCTAGGCACTGGGAAGACCTCCCTTTGAGGTCCTGGGGGCAGTGCTGGGCCCCTCCAGCAGCGAGGCTAAGAAAGGGGCTGGAGGGAAAGGTTTCCAGAGAGAGGCTGAGGGAGCTGTGGGGGTTCAGTCTGGAATAGAGGATACTTGGGGTGACCTCCTCCCTCTCTCCAACAAACTGAAGGGAGGTTGCAGTGTGTGTGTGTGGGGGTGTCTGGCTCTTCTCTCAGGGATCCAGAGCCAGGATGAGAGGGCTGGCCTGAGGCTGCCAGGGGAGGGTTAGGTTGGGTGTTAGGAAGACCTTTGTCTCAGAAAGGGGGATTAGTGCCTGGACTGGACTGCCCAGGGCAGTGGGAGGGAGTCCCCATCCCTGGAGATGTTGAAGGACAGCCTGGCTGTGGCCCTGAGTGCCAGGGGCTGCTGGGTGATATTAGGCCCTAGGCTGGGCTTGTGGAGCTCAGAGGGCTTTGCCAGNTGTCTGGCTCTTCTCTCAGGGATCCAGAGCCAGGATGAGAGGGCTGGCCTGAGGCTGCCAGGGGAGGGCTAGGTTGGGAGTTAGGAAGACCTTTGTCTCAGAAAGGGGGATTAGTGCCTGGACTGGACTGCCCAGGGCAGTGGGAGGGAGTCCCCATCCCTGGAGATGTTGAAGGACAGCCTGGCTGTGGCCCTGAGTGCCAGGGGCTGCTGGGTGATATTAGGCCCTAGGCTGGGCTTGTGGAGCTCAGAGGGCTTTGCCAGCCTACATCATTCTGGGATTCGTGGGGCTTACACTGGAAAGCTGCAAAATCACACAAGCACTTAGGCTAGGAAAGCTCATCCAATCCCACCCTGACCCCAGCTGTCGCAGCCCATCACTAACCCCTGGCCCTGAGCTCCACATCTCCCCAGTTGGGAAACTCAGCTAGGATTGGCAACTCAACCCCCTCCCTGGGCAGCCAGTTCCAAGGGCTGAGGGCCCTTCCCAGGAAGAAATTTATCCTCAGGGCCACCCTCCCCTGGGGGAGCTGGAGGCTGCTTCCTCTGCTCCTGTCCCTGGGGACTGGGGAAAAAACATGACCCACCTTTCTCCCCACCCTCCTGTCAGGCAGTTGCAGAACGTCTCCCCTCAGCCTCCTTCTCTCCAGACTGAGCAGCCCCAGCTCCCTCAGCTGCTCCTCCTCACAAGGTTTGTTCTTCAGGCTCTTCCCCAACCCCATTGCCCTTCTCTAGCTCCACTGTGGCCCCTCCAGGTCCTTCTGGCATTGAGGTGCCCAACCTGACCCCAAGGCTTGAGCTGGGGCCTGCCCAGTGTAGGAGGCTCAGTCTACCCTCATCCTGCTGGCCACCCTAGTGATGATCCCAGCCAGGGTGCCCTTGGCCTTTGTGGCTCCCTGGGCATCCTTTGTTTGCAGGGTTTCAGGTCTCTGTTGTTCAGTTTATTCCTTTCTTTGAAGTTTCTTGTAATGAAGGAGTTTAACACAGAAAACAGCTAAATAGATAAGTCCTGTGATTAAATGATCTGTCCATCACTCACAAAATAACCAGAGGTTTTTTGTGCGACACTAGATTTTAATTTGAATCATGAAGTCTCCTCCCCTCACTCTTCTGTTTTCCATGTGGAACCCCCTCAGCTTCTCCACAGCAGCTTTTCCCTCCAGTCCCTTCCTCAGCCTGTTCTACTTGTTTGGTCAGGAATCCCACTGGTGCATCACCTTTGGGGACCCTGGATTTGCTGAGTGTGCACAAACTGCCTGTTAACCACCATCAACTTGGGGTTCCAGGCAGATCCTCTGGTGTTTTCACTGGGCCTTGCAGAACTTGTCCAGCTCTTACTGAATCCTCACCCAGCTCTCGCTGAGTCCTCATTCAGCATTCATTGGTTCCTCATGTAGGTCCTGCAGAGCTTTAAAATCATGGACTACAGTTTGCTCGTGGCAATCCACAACATGGATCTGGCACAGAGAGAACACACGCTGGCTGATGGGACGTCCCAAGCCGACACGCGACGACCTGCTGCCCAGAAAGCTCTTTACTCCACAGCGATGGAATCCATCCAGGGGGAGGCTCGTCGAGGTGGCACCATAGAAACCGACGACCAGTAAGTCTGCACTGGGTGTTCTCTCTGGTTCTTCAATCTCTCCTCTTGTGTGAGGTGAGATTAATCCTCAACTTCAACTAAACTGCTGTAGGGAGGGGAAGGGGGGCCGTTCTGGGGAGGTTTCACTGATTTTTCAGGTCTTTTACTCCAGCTGGGTGTTGGCTGAGCACTGGGGGCCTCCTGCGTGTTGATGCCTGTTAAATCCTTCATGGAGTGCTCAGCCCAGGGCAGGTTGTGCGAGAGGAGAGCCGTTGGGGTGTGAGAATGCCCAGTTTGATGATTGTGCCCTGTTCTCTTCTAGGATGGGAGGAATCCCTGCCCGCAACGCCAAGGGTGAGCGGCTGCTGCTCTACATTGGCATAATTGACGTGCTGCAGTCTTACAGGTATGGACCTTGTCATGCAGGCACAGGCCTCTGTGCAGCCCTGTCTGCCTGTTTTCTTCAAAAAGAGATAAGACACAAACACATGGAATTGTAGAACCATCAGGTTGGAAGGGACCTCCAGAGGTCATCCAGTGCAACCCCCCTGCACCAAGCAGGGCCAGCACTCACCAGACCAGGTGGCCCAGAGCCATTCAGTGGCTCCAGGGATGAGGCCTCCATCCCCTCTCTGGGCAGCCTGTTTCAGGGATCCTCCACCCTCAGCTTTGTCCCCAGCTCTGTCCTCACTCTGCCCTTTTCCAGCTTCAAACCAGGACCCCTCTTCCTGTGGTTCCCTGCTCTTGGGAACAGCCTTCCCCAGCCTTCTGACAGCCCCTGCCAGGGGTGGGAAGGTCACTGGGAGGTCCCTGCAGAGCCTTCTCCTCTGCAGGTCAACAGCTGCAGCTTAACAGCCCCAGCTCCCTCAGCCTGTGCCCGGAGCCGAGGGGCTCCAGCCCTCTGAGTATCATTGTGGCCTCCTATGCCCTTGTTCCAACTACTCCTGCTCCTTTTGCTCTTGTGACCTCCAGGGAAGGGTTCTCCAGAGCTGAGCACAGCAGAGTGGGACAATCTCTTTCCTGGCCCTGCTGGGGACCCTTCTTGGGATCCAGCGCAGTTGCCCTTCGGGCCAGCAATGGCTCACTGGTGTCTCCTGCCCAGGTTTTCATCCACCAGTACTCCCAGTGCCTTTTCCAGAGGCAGCTCTTCAGTACGTCTTCCTCCAGTCTGGGTTGATACTGCTGGTTGCCCCAACCCAGCTGCAGGACCCCACCCCTGGGCACTGTTGAACCTCATGAGGTTCGTCTGGGCCCACTTCTCAAGGCTGTGCAGGTTCCTCGAGGTGCCCTCCTGATGAAATAAAGACATTCAAACAGAATTACTCACCCTATTCAGTTATTTTTCTCTTTGCCTCTTCCTGGTTTCTGGAAGTCAGGTTAT
Organism: Upupa epops; assembly: GCA_013397515.1. Taxonomy (NCBI): domain Eukaryota; kingdom Metazoa; phylum Chordata; class Aves; order Bucerotiformes; family Upupidae; genus Upupa; species Upupa epops. The sequence goes on from VZRI01004758.1 coordinate 127,725, forward strand.
TTTGGGATCAATTTCTGGGTTTTGCTTATTGCATTGATTTCACCTTGCCTGGAAGAGCTTTGCTACAGCTGCTTTTGCAACTGGTTGTGGAGGTTGTAGCCAGGAAGTGGGAAGGAAAAATTCACCCTTAAAATGGCCCCAACCCCCTTCCCTATAAATAGAAAAATCATTGTAGGCTTAAAAACCACATTGCAGAGGGTTAGACTCCTCAGGTCTCTGTTAAATACAGACACACAGAGCGTTATAGGTTTGGAAGGGACCTCCAGGGGTCATCAAGTCTGACCCTCCCTGCTCAAGCAGGACCATTGAACTTAGGGCAGGTCACACAGGAACCCATCCAGAGGGTCTGGAAAGGCTCCAAAGGAGACTCCACATCCTCCCTGGGCAGCCCATTCCAGTGCTCTTTGACTCTCCCAGTAAATAAGCTTTTCCTCCTGTTGAGCTGGAACCTCCTGTGTCCTATCCCAGGGTGCCAGTGAAAAGAGATTCTCTTCTTGGTTGACATTCAGCCCTCCTGGATTTATAGTTAGGGATTAAATCCCCTTGTAATCTTAACCTCTCCAGACTAAACAGCCCCAGGTCTTGCACCCTTTCCTCATAAGGTCGGTGCTCCAGTCCATCATCCTCATGGCCCTCTGTTGGACTCAATCAGATCTCTGTCCCTCCTGAACTGAGGAGCCCAGAACCGGATGCAGTACTCCAGATGTAGCCTCCCTAGGGCAGAGTAGAGAGGGAGGATAACCTCCCCTGCTCTGCTGGACACCCTCTTCTTGATCCATCCCAGGGTTCCATCGGCCTTCTTGGCCACAGGAGCACAGTGCTGGTCCATGGAGAACTGATTGTCCACAAGAACTGCAAGGTCCCTCTCCACAGAGCTGTTCTCCAGTAGATCATCACCCAGTCTGTACTGGTGCTTCTCATGGTTCCTTCCCAGGTGAAAGAAGGACTGCACTGATTCTTACTGAACCTTGTTCAATTAAACTTCATTCAGTTCCCCTTAGCCCTTCCCTCTAGGCTGTCCCTGTCCTCCTGAATGGCTGCACAACCAGCAGGGGAGTTGGCTAGCCCTTTGAGCTTAGTCCCAGGAGTAAACTCTCTGAGGAGACTCTCTGTCCCATCATCAGGATCATTACTGAAGATACTGAACAGAACCAGACCCAGCACAGATCCCTGGGAGACACCACTGCTTACAGGGCTGCAGCTGAACTCTGTGCCATTGATCACCACTCTTTGTTCTAGTGTCCGTTTGCAATCCAAATGGCTTCTTCAATCCCACACTTGCTCAGTTTCCTCACAAGGATGGGGGGGTCTGTGTGTTAAACCCCACTGCAAACCCAAAGTGGTTGGTGTTCTGGCTTTGGCTTAGTGAAACCTCATTTGGGCTGACAATTGTGTTCTGAATTCTTTTTGCTAGATTTGTCAAGAAGCTGGAGCATTCTTGGAAGGCCCTTGTACACGATGGGGTAAGGAGGACACGCAGCTTTTCCACACCGGTCTGTTTGAGCTGCACCTATTGCCTTTGCTCCTTTTGGGGTAGAAATCCCTGGATTTGAAGTCATTTATATGGTCACACCTTTGTTTTTAGAACTTGCTCTCTGAAATGTTGGGGTTATTCACCTTGGCCACCTCCTTAGTCCTGAACAGGCTCTTACAACTCAAACTAATCCCTCATTAACCCTCTTCTCTTACTAATTGAGCTCTGCCCGTTAATTCCTTTCCCCTGGGTTTCCAGGACACTGTCTCTGTGCACAGGCCCAGCTTCTATGCTGAAAGGTTCCAACGCTTCATGTGCAACACAGCGTTCAAGAAAATACCCTGTGAGTATCCCTGTGCAGCTGTTTCCCCCCTCCATCACTCCCCTTTCCCCCCACCATTGGCTGTCTCCCCCCTCCATTGCCTCCATCTCCCCCCTTCCATTGTCTCAGTTTCTCCCTTCCATCACCCCCCATCTCCCCCCACCATCCCCTCTGTTTGCCCCCTTCCATCTCCCCTGTCTCCCCCCTCCATCACCCCAATTTCAAGCTTCTGCCCTGCTCAGCAGATGTGGGTTGGGAAGGTGCAGGACAGCCAGAGCTTTAGGACATCCATTATGCTGTGTCATCTCTCTCTTCCTCCTAGATTGTTGTTGCCTCACAGATGGGACCTTAGAGGAGCTGTTTTATTGAGCAGCTTGTTCCTTGGCCACAAGGAACCTGTTCTTCCTCCCTGCCCTTCTACTACTCCACTAACTTGGATACCTGTGGGGATCTGGGGTAGAACAGGATGTTGCCACTCAACCGGGGTCAGAGCTGGCTGTTGCTGCTCCCCATGCACCTGGCAGCTCCACTAACACAAAACCAGTTCAGTGGGAGAAACAGTCTCGTTTGTTCTCCACAGCTCCATGGAGGAGGAGGAGTGAAGGAGAAAACAACTGGGAACTGTTCCCCCCTCAGCTCCTCCTGCTAGGCTCCATCATGGGGTTTTCACTCCTTTCTGACTGAGTTTCACTGGATTTTTCTTGTGTTTATTTCTTTAAGTAAAACCCTCCCCTTCTAAGAAGAGCCGGTCTGGCACGATGCTTCCTCGACGGAGCTGTCAGGGAGGGGTGACGTCCCAGTTGCATGGGTTGGGTGAAGCTAAAGCACAAGTCATGATGGAGGTGGATGTGGAGCAAGGTGGGTCCTGGGCTGAAAAACAACCCCAAACCAGAGGATGTTCGACTTGTGTTTGAGTGAAGCTTTCAGAGCTCATTTCCTGGGATCAGGTTTGGCACCTCATTGCCAGAAGAACCTTGACCTTGAAGGGCTGCAACGGGGCTAGAGAAGGGCAATGGGGTTGGAGAAGGATCTGGAGAACAAACCTTGTAAGGAGGAGCTGAGGTAGCTGGGGCTGCTCAGTCTGGAGAGGAGGCTGAGGAAGACCTTGCTGTCTGCAACTGCCTGACAGGAGGGTGGGGAGAAGGGGGGGGTTGGTCTCCTCCCCAGTCCCCAGGGACAGGAGCAGGGGAAGCAGCCTCCAGCTGCCCCAAGGGAGGGTGACCCTAAGAAGGAACTTCTTCCTGTGAAGGGCCCTCAGCCCAGGGAGGAGGGAGGCCCTGTTTCCTGGTCAGGAAGATGTGGGGCTTGAAAGGGTTGGATTGAGGGTTGGACTTGATGGTCTTGCAGGTCTCTTCCAAGCTGAATGATTCAATTATTCTTCATTGTGGCTTGGTCCTGGGGAGGACTGTGGGGCAGTTGCCTGTGTTCATAGGGTTTGTTCTGGGCCGACAGTCCTGTAGAGACTCGGATGTAGAGCAGAGAGCTGCCTGCAGGGCTGGTTCTTCACTGCTCAGGCTGCTGGACATTTCAGTTGGACCCAGCACCCTCAGCTGCTGTGGGATCTCGTGCCACATGATCCCACATGTTCAACTGGTGATGGAACAGTCTGTGCTTTAACTCAGGTTCCCACCTTGGTCGCCCAGATCTCCTGCCCAGGACGTTACCAGCAGACGAAGCCAACAGTGATTCCATTGCAACGACTCTGTCCACCTCTTCCCTGGGCAGTGGAGGCCTCAACTCTCCTGCCAACAGGTACTGCTCCCACTGTTTAGGTGCATGGCTGGAGGTCCCAAGCCACCAGAGGACTGGGGTGCTGCTTACTGCACCATTTGGGAGTGGGCGTGTGCTGGGGATTCCCCTGACTGCTCTGTGTGTTGTATGGAGTGAGCTGAGCACTGTTGGTTCCAGCATGGGGGACATCATGCTGTTGTTGGTGTGGTCTTGCATCTTCTGCTTGGGCTGACAGGGAATTTCTGGTGGCTGCTAGGGGGTTTTGCAGTAGCTTCTAGTTCTTTGTTGGCATCGTTTGGTCTGGAGTGTGGGGGTTGCCATGAGTTGGGGGCTGTGGCACTGCCCTCCTGGCCATGAATGTGGCAATGGGTGGTGCTGGAGATGATCTCTTCTGCTCTGTTCAGAGGGTTGGGCTCTGTTGCCAGGAGCTGGTTGAGCTCCTGCAGCTCCTGGGGAAAGGAGGCTGTCGGGGAGTTGTTGGAAAGGTCTTGGAAATGCATGGAGATCTCGGAGAAAGCTGCTGGCTGCCTTGGAATGTGGTGTTTGCTGCTGCAAGAATGGCAGGGACCAGGAGGAGCTGTGGTCAGAGGACAATCCCCTCCATAGAAGTTGGTCCGAGATCTGGATGCCGTCAGAAACTGTTTTGCCCAGTGCTGCCCCACTGCCTACCCAGCAGCATTGCGGGAGGCCCCTGCTTTTTGCTGAACTGCAAAAACTTTGTCCTGAAAACCACTTCCCACCTCTGTAGAAAGTGGAAACTTCTGGGTTAGGGATCCTAAACCAGAGCTGCTCCTTTCCAGTGCCTCAGCATGCCCAGAGTGTGCCTGTCCCCTAACTCTGAGTCTCTCTCCTCCAATCTCTGTGTAGGTCGGTGGGTGTGCAGGTGCATAACGCTGACAACTCAGCCAAGGATTTGCCTAGAGCAGCTCCCAGCAGCTTCCTGTCTAGGTGAGGGGAGGAGACTTTGTCCTGAATCCTTCTCCTGACCCCAAGCTTTACTCTGGGTCTAGGTGCCTCTGAGGCTCCATGGAGAACCAGCCCCAGCTGCTCTGTACCCTGCATGGAGGGGTGGAGAAACTGGACTCTGTTTCAGCGCAGAGTCCCCTGACCTGCAGCTCCTGACTAGTCAGACTGGGCTTCTCACTCAAGGGGCTGCTCATTCCAGCCTCAGGAAGAAAGACCTGATAATTTGGGTTCCTCAGCCAGCAGGTTGCAACCTTTTAGCTGGTGAAGGGTTTTGCCAGGGGCTCTTCCAAACAAGGCATCCCTTGTTCTGGAAAGGACTTGTATCTTAAGAGAAGGGAGTGACTCAGGTTCACCGATTCACTTGAGTTTGAATTAGGGACCTTAGAGCAAAGTTTTACTGCAGCAAATAAATTCTGAACTCAAACAGCACAGAAAATCTCCAGAATCACCCAAGATTGGACTCAGAGGGCACAAAACTCACTCTAACTGCCAAAGCCAAAGAGACAGAGAGGTGGGAGACATGAGTAGGAAAGGAAGAGCAGAAGAAAAGAGAGAGAGAGAGAGAGAGAGAGAGAGAAAGAAGTGACGGACAAAGTCCTAGATCACCCCCCGGATCCAGCCTCCAGTCGTTCAGATGATGAATCTGCCCAGTTTTGTAGAGTTTTCCAGTGTCTCCAGCAGTCCTTGTGCTGGTCCCTTGCCCTGGGAAGGGCTGATGGTGAAGCTGACACCTGGTGCCCCTTCTGTCCTTGGGTGCCACTGAGCAGAGCTGGCTCCTTCCTCTGGACACCCATCCTTCCCAGAGCTGTCAACATCCATGAGCTAGCCACCAGCACCCCTAGGTCCCTTTCTCTTGTGCTGCTTTCCAGCAGGTCAGTCCCCACTCTGTCCTGGTCCCTGGGATTCTTCTTGCCCAGATACCAGACTCGACCCTGTCCTGGTTGAATTCCATTCAGTGTCTCTCTGCTCAACTCTCCACCCTGTCCAGGTTGGTAGAACTCTGAGCCCTGCCTGCTGGAGGGGGGCACTCTCCCCTGTCACCCTGCTGTAACAATTTCAGTTGCTGAAACCTCCTCACTTGTTCACCAAGAAGGACTCCCAGAGCCCCCAGCTCTTGGTGGTTTCTTTACCCCTGGAGAAGGGGATAAAGATGCAAATCGCTGCTGCTGCTTGGCTGGACCAGACATCCTCCTTCCTGACATCTGCAATGGGATCACACAAAGGAGGATTTGAGGCGGGATATGGAGTCTCATTGCTTGTGTCTCCATGTTGAACCTGTGTGGTCCCTTGGCTGGGGGCAGCCCTGGACACTGGGACCCACTTACAGCTCTCAAAACTTTAAACCCTGCTTTACAGGTCTCCCTGTTCTGTCTCCCCAGTGGCTCCCCAGGTCCCTCCATCCCCGAGCACTCCGAGGACCTGAGAGAGCAGCTCGAGGACCTTCCAGAGACAGAGATCAGCTTTGTGAGTAGCAGGGAGAAGCACTGGAGCTTGGTGGGTGGGTGGTAACAGGGCAGGGCTGGAGTTTACATGGTCTGTAGTTGGGCTGGGAATGGGGGTACTGAGCGGGATCTGTGAGCAGGGCAGGATGTTTTCCGCTTGCTCAGTGTGCCCTGTGTGGGCACCCTATGTGCTCCAGCTGCCCCAGTCACCCTAATCTGGTCAGGATCTGGAATCCAGAGTTTCCATTTGAAATGATGGATTTATGGAGCAGGGATAAAGATGGCTAGAGGGAGCTGGGCCTGTTGAGCTGCAGAGGAGGAGGCTGTATCATGACCTCCCAGCAACCTTCCCACTCCTGGCAGGGGCTGTCAGAAGGCTGGGAAAGGCAGTTCCCAAGGGCAGGGAACCACAGGATGAGGTGTCCTGGTTTGAAGCTGGAAGAGGGCAGAATTGAAGACAAAGCTGTTGAAGCTGAGGGTGGGGGATCCCTGGAACAGTCTGTCCAGAGAGGGGGTGGAGGCCTCATCCCTGGAGCCACTGGGTGGCTGGGGCTCTGGGCCACCTGATCTGGTGAGTGCTGGCCCTGCTTGGTGCAGGGGGCTTGGACTGGATGCCTTTTGGAGGTCGCTTCCCACCCAGTACAATCTAAGCAGGAGGCAAAGCAGAGCTGTTCTCTTCTATTAGGACAGTGAGAAGCCAGGGTGGGCCTGACCAAGCCTTCTCACCGTCCCCCCAGCAGATGAGAAATCCCAACTGATCCTGATTTTGATAGAGGAAGGTGTTTGGGGGTCAGCCTGAGCTCGGCAGACTCCTCTGCTCCACATCTGGCAGGGTCATGGTGGAGTAGCTTTAGGGGGAAAGACCAGACAGAACACAGGTGGTTCCTCTTCCTCAGACGAAGGCAGACTCCTCTCCAGCATCAGGATGCTAACAGCAACCTGGCCTGCATCAGTACAGGTGTGACAAGCAGGACCAAGGAGCTGATTCTGACCCTGGTTAGGCTGCACCTCGAGTCCTGGGTGCAGTTTGGGCACCACAGGACATGAAGGACAGGGAGGGTCTGCAGAGGGGGCAGAGAAGGGCAAAGAGAAGGGTTGGGGGTCTGGAGAACAGGGCTGATGGGGAGAGGCTGAGGGAGCTGGGTCTGCTCAGCCTGTAGAAGAGAAGTCTAAAGGGAGACCTCACTGCTCTGTCCAGCTCCCTGAAGGGAGGGTGGAGTGAAGCAGGAGCTGGCCTTTTCTCTCAAGGGACTGGTGATTAGGAGCAGAGGAAATGGGGTCAGGTTTTGCCAGGGGAGGGTCAGGTTGATTGTGAGGATAAACTTCTTTCCAGAAAGAGTGGAGGCCTTGGAACAGGCTGCCCAGGGTGAGGGAGTAGTCAGCGTCCCTGCAGGGGTTCAACAACCAGGCAGCCAGGGGCTTTGAGGAGTTGGGGTAATGGTTGGGGGTTGTAGGGTGGGCAATTGGACTGGATGGTCTGGAAGGGCTTTTCCAACCTGGATGGTTCTGGGATTGTCTGTTCCCTTCTCTCTCCTAATCTCTCCCTTATCCTCTTGGCAGTGAAGTGATGCTGAACCCTCCGCCATGGCAGCATCGTGTCCTGTGATCTCTGTGGATTCTGAGGAACCATCAGCCCTCGATGCTGATTGCTGATTTAATTTTTATTTTTAAAAAACAACAAAAAAAGAGGAGTCTTTTCCAGATGGAAGTCTCCAGAGCCCTGAAGCTGGGCTGGGCTTAAGCAGCGAGAGACTGACCTGAGCCCCAACTGGCCTGAAGGCAGAGCTCCCCACCGCCTTTCTTCCCTTGAAGCAGAGGAAAAGGAGGATAAAGATGAAGAGGAGGTGCTCCATGTGAGCCGAAGTTCTCTGGAACAGGGATCTGCCTGCAGGGAGTTGGCTGCTGCTGCCTCAGAACAAACTGGACAACTCTTGGGGAGTTACTGGGGGGAACTGGGCATTAGAGCCTCAGGGCGGGTGGGGGGGTTTGTGCCAGAGCACCGGGGATTTCTTCTGTATTTTGAAGGAGTTTGTAATTTATCTCGCAGCTCCCTCGGTCACAGCCCTCTGGCTTTGTTTTTAATTCCTGCAGGAGAGGACACTTTTTTTGTAATAAATGGGTTTTTTTGGGGGGATTCCACCAGAAGATAATTCCTGAAGGAGGCAGGAGCTGCAGTGAGCACTCAGGAGCTCCCATCCCTCATGGATGAGCTCTGTTCCCTTATGGGTGAGCTCCCATACATCCATGGATGAGCTCTGGTCCTTTGTGGTTGTGCACAGATCCTTTACCAGTTCCAGAATTCCAGTTTCTCCATGGATGAGCTCACATCCTTCCATGGATGATCTCCAGTCCCTCCCTCCATGGACAAGCTCTTTTCCTTCATGGATGTGCTCTGATCCCTCCTGGACGAGCTCCGATTCCTCATGGATGAACTTTGATCCCTCCTTCCATGGACAAGCTCTTCTCCTTCATGAATGAGCTCCCATCCTTCCATGGACGAGCTGTCACCTCTCCAAGGACAAGCTTCAGTCCCTCCACAGATGAGCTCTGATCCCTTATGGACCATCCTTTCATGGATGAGCTCCAGTCCCTCCCTCCATGGTCAAGGTCTTTTCCTTCATGGATAAGCTCTGATCCCTCCAGGATGAGCTCAAATCCTTCCCTCCATGGAGAGGCTGTTTTCCTTCATAGATGAGCTTATATTCTTCATGGATGAGCTCCCATCTCTCATGAATGAACTCCGATCCCTCATGGATCCCCCCAGTTCCCCATCAGCCGCTCCTGGCTGCCTCCCTGTTCAATCTCCAATCCCCCCAAAAAGACTTGGAACACCCAACCCCTTTTTTCCAGCCATCAGGAAGGTTCTGGATTTCTGTGTTCCCCAAGTTTTTACCCTGAGCCCTGTCATCTCTCCTTTCCTCAGGGAATGGGGGATTTTCATGAGGGCTTCCCTTTTTTTAAGGGATTTCTTAAGCGAATGGACCAAACCCAACCCTCTCCAGCCCCTTCTTCTCCATCCTGCCATGGGGCCACTGCAGAATTCCAGCTCAGCTCCCTTTGGATGTGGTGATTCCTCATGGAACAGAACAGCCCTGGAAGGTGTTTCAAATCTTGTTTGAAACCCAGGAATAACCTGAACCCACAGGGATCATCCCAGTGCAGAGACACTTCTCCCGGAGCAGCTGTTGGACTCTGATGGTTTTTTTCCCTTTAGATGAAAGAGCTGGAAGTGACTCCTCTTCCCAGAGTTTCCCTGATGGGTTAGAAAAATCCTCTCCCTTCTTTTTTTTTTAATATGGAAAAGCCTCTCACACAAGGAATTCCAAGCCCTTGTGGCATCCGAAGGGGGGAGTTCTCTCCCAATTAGCAATGGATTGCTAAAAAAACAAGGAATGTAGTGGCAGAGTAAGGGAATTCTGGAGTGGAGTCCAGGCTCTTCCCACCTCCCACTTCCAAAACTTTTGATGCAGGTGAATATTTTTATAAGGAAAACCCTTTGTTGGGTTGAATTTCTCAATTCCTAACCAATTCCTTCTCTGAAAGACCCAACAATGGCCTTAATCAGGATCCCTACAGAAGGAGCCGTCACCGGAGGCG
>VZRI01004759.1:0-48267 GCA_013397515.1 Upupa epops
GAAGTTTAGGCTTGACATTAGGACAAGTTGTTTTTACTGAAAGAGTGATCAGATTTTGGAATGGGCTGCCCACGGAGGTGGTTGGGTCATCGTCCCTGGAGGTGTTCAGGGTTAGGCTGGATGAAGTGCTGTGTGGCATGATCTAGATGTCAGATATTAGGTTTACTTGGTTGGTTTTAGGTTGGACTGGATGATCTTTAAGGTATTTTCTAGCCTCATCATTATTGTGATATTTCTTGTGCTGGGGACTCCAGAATTTTGCACTCCAGGTGGGAACTCATGAAAGCAGAGTAGATGGGATCACTTCCCTCAATCTGCAGGCCCAGGATACAGTTGGCCTTCTGGGATGCAAGTGCATGCCGCTGGCTCACGTTGATGTTTTCATCAACCAGCACTCCCAAGTCCTTCTCCTTGAGACTGCTCTCAAACAATTGTCTGCCCAAGAGAATTAGCCATTCTCAGCTAATAGATGCAAATTTAGTTAGAGCAGGACATACAATCCTGTCAGAGAAAAGGTGGGTTTTACTCCCCTGTGAGGGAAGGAGAGGAAGACTCAACCATAGCAACCCTAAAATCATCTTATACCAAATGCAGTGGGATCCACTGAAGAAATGCAGATTTGTTTACACCATACAGTAGACCAGAGTGCCTGAGAACCATGAAGAAGCTCTGAGGAGGCCAATGTATCTACCAAGAGAAATGTAGGACTGTGACAAGAAACTAACAACTCTTCCACAATTAGCATACTTTCACTGGGAGCTAGAAGCTGCCCAATAACCAAAAAGGGAACACATTTGGGGGTTTGTGACAGTGTTTATATTTTGCCTTGTAAATCACAGTTCTATCACTGATTACATGCAGACCACTGCAAAAGCAACATTCATAATCCACAATGCCATAAGCAAAATCAGGAACCTCAGGCTCATTGCATAGACATTATGAAACTTATCCCAACCTTGTTTTCTTGAGTTCATTACCCTTGGTAACTGCTTTGAGACAAAGTGATACAGCAAAATCTCAGACAGTACTGTGTAAAGCATATTTTGCAATCACTTAATGCTGGTTTAAATGCTCTGTTTATCCTAATACTCAAAAGACAGCAAAACCAACTCAATTTTTAACTGAAATATTTATATAATTTTCATTTTATGTCAATGAACCATATTTATTTAAATACTGTGTCTTAGGTCTGAAGCATCTCCAGTCTGAAAAACAGCATGTTTGTAGCATGTCTCTGAGTAACTCTTCACTGCCTGCTGCTTGCAGAGCTCCTGTAACCTTTGTCTACCCTATAACTCACGCTGTTTCAACCTCATGCCATACAAGGCAGCATCTGGAGATAAGCAACAGCAAGGAGTATGTACCTGCAGGAGTCACCTCTGCAGCCTCCATATATCAACACTTGGTAGCATCCTCACCAGAGATACCTGCCCACAACACAGCTCTAGCACAATGAGGAACTGGTAAACAGCAGTCTGGTAACTGCTGTGCTAGATAATTAGTGCAGCAATCATGTGGAGCACAATATTCTAGAAAAAGTAGAAGGATCTAAATCTGCTTCCTGGCTCAAAACTGCAACCCTTTCATCATCTCTCAGAGAGGTGCCTTTATCTGTAACAGGAACAACAGTTTATGCCCATTGAAAATCAAGCCAGTAAAATTCCACCTGAAATCAGGTTGTTTGTAGGTTTTGTATTTTACAGTTGTCCCTGTTCAAAGGTTATATATAGCTGTAGAGCACTGACTAGACTCATTTCTGTATAAAATGTATGTCACTAATTTTCAGGTCTAGTGTAAAAAACAAAGGAGTTTAAAGTCTGAAGCCAAGCTCATAATCTAATCAAGATACTTAACAAAATTAAACTGCCTTACAACAAGGAAAGAAGGCAGAAATTTACTGCTGTCCCAGTACCAAATCACTAGGATGCATTATTCCACTTTGAGACAGGGAGTAGTTACAAAAGTGGCTATTCTGAGAGACTACACATGTACTTTGGAAAGGTTGTAGGTCTACAGTTCTGCATATCCTTTCTGTAAAGTCATCTCCTGAGGTTTGCTGAGCCCTCTAACTCACCACTCCAATTAGCTTAGGTTCTAGATCAATGAAGAGAGAATCCTCTGTAACCTCTGTAAGTTTAATAATGTATGTTGGGATGGGGGTGTTGCTTGTAATTATGGGCCCATGATCATAAATCTGTGCACTTAAGCAAGCACTTACCCATCCTAAGAAGTATCTGGTGGTAAAGCTGACACAGGGAAATCTGGCCTGCTACTTCTTTGGACACAGGTATCTATTATTCAGGAGCAGGCTTTCAAACTACTAATCCATCTGCTACACATGCTGGGGATGTGACTCTTGTTACAGGTCCTCCTCTATCCCAGACACACAGCTCCATCCCTTGAGGCTATCCATATGTGTGGATTTGGCCTCAGTATCCAACAATAAGGAGGAGTTTCATGTACCCTGTTCATTTAAGGGCTTCATCCACTTTTCTACATATCATGTGGATGCAGTGACTGTCTTTTTCAGTTACAGTAAAAACTGATGAAGTGGCTCTGCAGTGCTTATTTGCTGACTAGCATCAAATCACAACAAAGCCCAAAGTCTAAAATGGCTTAAAGTAGTATGAACCTTAGCTTGAAAGCACTTACAGCACACTTAACACCCAGAAACAGAGACATCCATGGTAGCTAGGGAAGATACAGAAGTTGAAATACACAGAGTACTATTAATGCATCCAAATTGGATCCAAGCAATAGCTACTGCATTACCCATGCAGCACTGTACTGCATTGTATGGATGGACTGGAGTTAGCCTGTTCGGCATGCCTCTACATGGCACATACAGGTTGTACGCATTGATAGGATAAACTCTTAGCATCTATTTATGTTTTGACAACACTACAAGGAGGTGTGATATCTTCTGCGTGCCTGTATATGCTCTGTATACAAGTGGACCCTTCAAGGCTACTGAAAAAGAAAGAAGTTCCTCACCCTTTCCAGCAAGCTACCTTCCACATAGCAAAAAAGTATAGCTCCAGTTTGAGAGGAAGGCTGTTTTCAAAACCAGTTAACCTAATATGTATTTTTGGCACAGAAATAAATTTTCCTCATCTGTGACAACCATACGTTAGACAAGTCTACTTCACTCAAACAAAATCAGTTTCAAAACCCAATGACAGCAATGTACCCACTCTTTTGGAAATTATCTTTTCATCCTTTAAAGAACAGCAGCTGCTTTGTGATCTCTTAAGTCTTTGTACTGGTAGGTCAAAGACCTTTAGTGCCATGGTATTTATCTTGCTGTGCACTCAATACAGAACCTGGAACACTGTAGTTGCCGTAGTCTCATAGAACTCTGCTGGACAGGCTCCCTTTCTGCAGCTTTAGTCTCAGAAGTTAAATAAGACTGGAGGAAAAAACAGTAAAAGTGTCATTAAAAAGAAAAATTAAAATCCCATCACCAGGAACTGTCATGAAATGCAATAATATTCAACCACAGTGTGAATACATATTTTTTTCCTAAAAAAAAAGTCATAATAAAAAAATAAAAATCAATGTATGTTGAAAGGATTACATTAGAAAATAACATTATGTTTTTAATGTGGAATTCAGTTGACCCTCACAAAACAGAGGAAATGTGCCTGCACCTTTCAACTCTAAGTCCACACTTAAAGGACTCCTCTAGGATATGGTCTATCTTGACTTGACTAAGGCATCTGACAGTCTCATATACCATCCTCACAGGCAAACTGAGGCAGTATGGACTAAACAATTGAGTAGTGAGGTGGATTGTGAACTGGCTGCAGGACAGAAGCCAGAGAGTAGTGGTTAATGGGAAAGAGTCTAGTTGGAGGCCTGTATCTAGTGGGGTCTCCCAAGGATCAGTATTGGGACCAGTCCTCTTCACTCTATTCATTAATGACTTGGATGAGGGATTAGGGTGCACTGTCAGCAAGTTTGCTGATGACACAAAGCTGAGTGTTGCTGCTGACCCCCCAGCAGACTGCTGCTGCCATTCAGCGAGACCTGGGCAGGCTAGAGAGCTGGGCAGAGAGAAACAATGAGGTACAACAATGTAAGGATAGAGTCTTGCATCTGGGCAAGAACAACCCCAGGGACCAGTATAGGTTGGGGACTGAGCTGTTGGACAGTGGTGTAGGGGAAAGGGACCTCGCGGTCCTAGTGGACAGCAGAATGATGATGTGGTCTTGGGGCCAGGAAGGCCAACAGCATTCTGGGGTGGATCAGAAGGGTGGTGGCTAGCAAATCGAGAAAGGTTCTCATCCCCCTCTACTNGGTGCAAGCTGGAACAGAAGAGGTTCCATATAAATATCAGAAGGAACTTCTTCACAGTGAGGGTAAGGGAGTACTGGAACAGAGTGCCCAGGGGGGTTGTGGAGTCTCCTTCTCTGAAGAAGTTCAAGACCTGCCTGGATATGTTCCTGTGCAACTTGGTCTAGGTGGTCCTGCTGTGGCAGGGGGATTGGACTAGATAATTTTTCAAGGTTCCTTCCAATCCCTAATGATTCTATGATAAGGAGCAAGGCTCCTTCACCGATTTAAATAACAGGTATTCACCTCCTATTAAAAAGACGAGAGTTCAGCAACTAGCTAAACAGGAGATCACCTTCTCTAAAGATGTTGTAGAAGTAAAAGATAAAGAAAAAAACCCTCTTACCTAGTGGTTAGTGTACAACTTCAGAGAAAGGAGTCAGAGTCTTGCTCCAATTAACAAGAGAACCCCCAGAGTCTACAACATTTCTTCTAAGTAGACATGCACTACACTGCTAACTAGATATGCAAACAAAAATTTGAATCAAAGATGTAATTTTTTTCTCAGGAAAATAGATGGCCTGAGGAAAAAGACAATTACCTCTGTTTCTTAAATTTAAAAGATCTGGTAGCCTACATAATTTTTTTCTTTTGTACAATGGCATCTCAAGAGAAACAAGTACAAGTGAATACACTGCAAATGACAGCCTCATAAAAGAGCAATTTCTCATCCTTCTCCTAACAGTATAGTATAATCATTACATACCAGGTACAATGAAAATATGTGCCTGTTTGTATATGTCTCTTGATCATTTATCATTCAGACTAAAATAACTAAAACATAAACCCTAAACTGTGGGATTGAGTTATGATCATACTCATTAATAGCGAGTTTTCCTCTGTCCAAGAACCCCCTCATAAACACATTATAGTTGATGCCAGGACTGTATCTGTTTGCCATCTTTATTCACAAGTTAGACCACTGTCAGGAAAAATTTGCAAGAGAGCTCCTCTGTCTAAAATTTGATACTTGATACCAAGATGCCAACTCCTTTTTTCTTTGCACAAGGACACCTCCTCCCTATACTGAATCAGACTGGAAGAGCTAAAATTTAGCTCAAATCGAGGTCAGAAGTAGCACTTAACCTCCAGGACCCCTCTGGCTTTTGGCTAAATACAGCATAAGTTGCAATTATGTGCTTACTATTAACAACTGTTAACACTATTACTCAAAGCAGAGGAAAAATACAAAGTCCTTCAAAACAAGCTACTTTACAATAGGTTTTTTCATACTTCTACAATGTTGAACAGGGGGAAAAAGTCATGAAAGTTTAGGATTAAGTTCTGATAAAGGTTTAAGTGACATACAATGAAGTATTCATGATATATATTCTCATATAAAATTAAGGTTCCACACCAATCTAGAGTTAAATGAGTAGTACTAACCAAATAGTTACTTCTAGGAAAATAAATAAAAATTTCATACAGACACCAATACCACTACTGTTATGGGAATCAGAACTTCTGCAATGCCAACTTTTAAACTAAGTAGACTCCCTAGTGAAAGGCTGGTTTCTCCTGGCACTAAGTTAGAGTACATTCCTAAATTTAAACACCTCTGAGGTGATTTCAGTCAACTTAAGAGTGTTTCCCAAGTAAACTTTACATTTAGAGTACTTCACACTGTAGGAACAACCATACAAGCATTTCCTAGCAAACAGGCAATCATTGCTCCTTGCGAACATGTAATATAGGTTTAAATTGACAGAGAAAGAGAGAGGAGTATAATTGTATCAATGAGGAAATACAGTACAACAGGGAAACCATAAGAATGGCACAGAAGATAAAACACAAAAGTTGAAGAACCATGACTGCAATATCCTTTTGCCCACATCTACTTCTCAGGATAAAACACACTCCAAAGTATCCTGTGTTTCCACCATCAGAATCTGTCATGTCTAAACAGACAAGTGATGATTTCTTCAACCTTGTCCATAAAAACCATGCTGTTTCTTTCAAGTAATCATTTCAGATCTATGAGCCTAGGCCAAAAACATCCATCTTTTTTGGAATGAGTCCAACACAACATGACCATATGCGCCTACCTATAAATTGATTTTTCCCTGAATAGGGAAGTTCAGCAGCCTCAGATCTGATGAGCCAGAAAGGAGTCTCCTATGTTTGAGACTGCAACAGTTTTAGCTCTGGAGAAATGGATCAGCACACTCCCTTCCATCTTTAAAGTCTACCAGATCTGAACACTCTAAACGTACCTCATATTGCCAAAGGCCAACCACTGGAACTTAAAATATAGGGTTGTACTGTCTAAAAGGTGCTTCTAGTATATGTTGAACTGAGCAAGTGAAAGAAAATTAACCCTCCCTAAGCAGAAGAATCTGTGATTTGACTCCTACAATCCAGAATACCCTAGCACTTAGGGCTCAAATACGTTAATCAAGAGGCTGCCAACAGACAACTTGTGATCTGCCTGTCTGTAACATCATTATTATACACTCACTATAGCACTAAAAAACATACCCACAGGCCAAATAGCCCCTGACCCAAGTGGATCTCCCCCAGTTCAAGAGCATGCATAGTAAAAAGTAGGTACACTGCTAATTTTAATATGAAGCAAGGAATTATTTAGCCAATGAGCTTTAGGACTGAAGCTGTAACCAGCAGGAGCTTGATAAAGAATGAATATATTCATTATGTTAATTTGGATTGTATAAATGAATGAATGCTTTGATAATTTGGGAAGCTAACTTTGTGATTAGCTCCCTCCTTTCTGCAAACCTGCAATACAGAAATGATTCAGCTGTGTGTGGATTGGCTGTTAGGGCACCCGGCAAAAAAACCCCAAATTTTGAGATTTCACAGATTGGGCTAACAAATGTGTTTAGACTACCTAATTTAAATACCTAGAATCTGGAACAGAGCCCATTCTTCAGCACAAAACAGTAGGGGTGTAATTGACTTGTCTGAAGCCAAAACATAATGACATTTGAAGTGCTCCAGCTGGTCCAGATGAGTGAGGTTGTTTTGCAGCTCTGGTGTCAGACCCATCTGCCCCATCTGGATATCTCAAGGACCCGAGCCCTTGTCAAATTACATGTAGCACCTCTGTTAAAATAAATGAATCACAGTCAAAGTGACTGTGCTACTCCATTAGGTATACAAGACATGCCTAAAGTTTGGTGGAATACATTTGGACCATATCATATTCCATTAATTCACATAATAAACACCTGAGACAAAAAGACAAGTTATTTAAAGGCAGACATGACAGAAACAGCTCCATGTCTGGATCTGGTAAATAAGACCAAAAACCCAAAAACCCAAATGTTACACAAAGAGATTCAATCATCCAGATATTTCTGTGATTCAGATGTATCTCAGTTAAGGCCAGCAGACATGTACTACACCAACCACTTCACAAGCATATGGACTCTGATGCAGAAATGTCATGTCTAACTTTCACAGAAAGATCAGCTACTAGCATGTGAAAAAAAAACACAAAACACACAAGTGTCTTGTTTGTCTCCATCCCAAGAAATGATCTTGGGCATGTAAACATTGTTTATAACAAGGTGTTAAGTGCCAAGACCTAACAAACAGGAGACAATTAGAATCTCCGAATGAAAGGCATCACAGCTATTCTTGCAAAATACAAAAGGTATTAAAGACCTGTTAAGTGTATAAAGGCACACTAACATTGCAAAGAATGAGATGACAAGTTTTACATTAGATTACATTTTTTTCTAATTAGTCGAGAAAAACTAGTATCTCCACACTCAGTTTGCTAATAATGGAGTGGAACAGGTTGGATGAAATCATAGAATCCATCATGGCTGGAAAGGTCCTCAAGGATCATTAAGTTCAGCCCTCATCCCAACACCTCCCTAACCCCGAGACCATGGCATTAAGTGCTCTACCTAGTAGTGTTTTAAACACCTCCAGAGACAGTGACTCCACCACCTCCTTGGGCAACCTGTTCCAGTGCCCAACCACTCTCTCAGTATAGAGCTTCTTCCTAACATCCAATCTAAACCTCCTCTGATGCAACTTGAGGCCATTTCCCCTCATCCTATCATTAGTAATTCATGAGAAGAGACCAGCACCAGCCTCGATACAACCTTCTTTTAGGTAGTTGTAGAAAGCAGTAAGGTGTGCTCTCAGCCTCTTCTTCCCTATAAATAGCACCAGTTCCCTCACCTGTTCTTCACAGGGCATATTTTCTAGACCTTTCACCAGCCTTACTGTCCTTTGGCTTCTTCAGAGTTTACTGAAATTAGAAAACCTAGTTGTCTGTTATTAAAGTTAATCATAACTTTTAGTACCAATAATTACAATCACTCTTTAATTACTAGCAGTTACCCTATTTAGCAGTGATTTATCCTCCAGCAGCTGCAGACAAAACTAAGCAAAAAGTTAACTGATGCAACAGAGGATACAACTCATTAATTCTTGCAATTGAATTTCTCTCACTATATGAAGACAACTTCAAAGTTAGTGATCTCTAGCTCTATGTATAACCGTTTTAGAAACACACTCCTCCAGGTACCAGTCATCTCATCCTGAATTCATAAGGTACAGGTAGCAAGAGCAATACTGATACTACATAATGAGGACAAACAAATCCAAGAGAAGCTGTCTTGCTTTCCAACAATGGGAAAATTTATTTATCCTGAGTTAGAACATATTTGCAATGCTCCTCCGCAGCCTGGGGAGCAAGCAGGGTTCACTAAGTTCAACCATCAGCTGCACTTCAATGCTCCTGCTTTCAGGAAAGTACTATCACAGAACAGTGTTACCGTACAGATTTCTCTGCTACAAAATGTGTATTGAGTCTTAGCTCAGTTAGGCAGGCAGAATCAGTTTTCAGGTACTTCACACTGTAGAATTGGTAATGCTGGTCCAAATTTGCATATTATGTCTTGATTTTCATGACTATAATTGCACTAAAACAAACAAACAAAAAAAACCAAACAAAAATCCTACGAAATAAATAACACTGAAATAATAAGCTTAGCATCACTTTAAAATCAGTCGTTACCCCATACCAGTACCCTGTAACATCTCATACTTCAAAAATAAAATATTCAAGAACACATTGAAATGTTCTTTTGAACTTACTTTCTAATGAATCTTTAAAATTAGTAGACATGTAATGTTTAAGTGGCTTTACTGCTGCAATTATCTTCAAAATAGTAAGTACCTAGATTTTAGCAGGTTTTACTGAGAAAATAAATTTTTAGTTTTGCCAACAGATTTCCACCTTTTTTCTAACTTGGCCTTCTCAGAAGTGTGTCATATAAAGCATTCAATTACAGGGTTTAATCAAGCTCCATCCAAATATTTCAAAAATGGCTCAGTAATCCCCCAAATGACTATTCCACAAGAAAACATTTTCGGTAATTACAAACTTTACAGTGTATCTCATCTATAAGTAAAAACTCATAGAAAACTATACAAAAGACTTGGAAATCTTATTTTTAAAAGACAAAGCCTGTACGGTCTATTTACAGGACTGTATGCCAGAAGTAAACTCTGAAAAGATACTTGGGAGTCACACAATAAAGTAATTTGAACAAAAGCCTCCCAGAAGATGCAGTGACATGTAGACAACCACCAAAGTGCTCTCTAGAAGTGAAAATACAGAAGTAAATGCTTTAGTAAAGAAATAGTGCTACCTCTATATACCACACGGGGGAGGCTCACCTATATTCTGAAATGTTATTCCCAGCTGTCCTCTGCAGGCATAAAAACCAGGCAGTGAAAGAAAAACACAATGTATATCCAAAAGCAATGACAAGAATTTGGGGACTAACAAGCAATGCGTAGTACACACTGTCTTCTGGAGCAAATAAGCACCACAAGCTTCCAGAATAGAAAAAACATATAATGAGAAGATAAACCTTCCATGTATCCGCAGGTTCATAAGGAAAACTGTGTTTAATTTTAATTTCTACCCAGGAAAGTAGTTGGGAGCCAAACTAGTAGTTAGTACTCTACTCGATAACACTATGACTGTATTTTTAGCATAACTGTCAATGTTGACGCTGCTACTTCAGACATATGGTGCATTATAGACTTTGAGGCTACACTGCAAGCACAAGTTATTCAAATAAGACTTCAGAAACCCTCATGTACAATTTGGCAGTTTCTAGCTATATAACCACTCATAAGGCCATGATAATTGCAGCTCAGCAGACAGTATGAATTAGTGTTTTATTCTAAAATAGTTCAGGTACCTCCTCAACTAAGGTAAGATCCAATACCACCTCTCTAGCATTCATTACACAGACTTCAGATTCCATTGTTTACATTGTAGTTTGTGCTTCTCTGCAAAAAAAAAAAAAAACAAACAAACAAACCCCCCAAAAAAACAAACAAAAAACCCCCACTTAAATTCTTCTCACTGCAAACCTAAAGACATATCTCTGCCCCCTCCCTCCTTCTCTCCTTCCCCCTTGGCCGTGAAATTGGTACTGCAGGGGTAGAAGCAGGGCAAGTCACCCCCTCAGAGAAACGAGTCAAGAGGCAGAGAGAGGGAAATTCCCCTTTAAAAGCAAGACCCATTTCTGTTCTGCCTCTTCTCCTGAAGCTCCTTGATGCAGCTTGCTTGCCTGTAGCCAGGGGCAGGTGTCCCCCAGGGACCAAGGCTGGAATGCTGTGAGCACAAAACCCACAGCTGGGACTACGGACCTTTGCTGGCAGGAAGCCCTTCCTCTGTCCATGCTATGAGTCGTGCAGGCACAGCACAAAACTGCCAGCACCAGTTCCTTTCCGCACGCCAAGTGGAACAGAGCTATGCTGATCACTGCAAACCTAAAGACACCAGAGTGGTGAGCTAACCATAAAAATGCAAGTCCCGAGACTCCCAGAAGGAGGCCCAAGCTGGTTTTCCATCATGACCACCAATTTTGTTCTCACCATGTATCTAGGCCACGTGGCTTCTGCCATCTTTGACCATGCAGTTGACACCATGTTGACTTACTGAGCAGCAGGAAAAGCAGCTATTGTCACAACTTGCCACTGAAAAAGACTAGGATATGCTTGAGTAAGCAGGAGTAAGGAGCCTGGAGGGGCATTTGCTGTTTGAACTGCCTGAACTGTCCGTGCAAGAAGCTGAAAGGACTTAAACCTTTGGCAGAACATCAGGAAAATGGGGCTTCAATGTCCCAGGACCAGCTTCCCCTTTTGCTGCAATGTGCATGTGTTCCTTTCCCTCAGGGGATCCTGCCTGAACCCAAAGATTTCTCCCATTCTTCTCAGAATGGCACTGTGATGAAGTTTCTTTTTGTGTGTTTTCACTTGCTTGGGTTTTTCTTCTTCCTGTTCTTAAGAGATAGGATCTAATAAAACGCTTTTGTTTCCTCAAGCTGCTTCACTGACTGATACATTCTCTCTGAGACCAGGTTGCCTTTTACTTCAAACCACAACCAACAACAAGCAGAAATCAAAACTTAACCCCCCCCCTTATATTTAATTGCAAGGTGTGCAACAATTAAACAAAATTCCTAAACAGTATGCGTATTATAATTTAGTAAAAGGCAGAAGTCACATTGAAGAGCCATATTAAAAAAGCAAGGGACATCTGTGAAATTAAAAAAAAGTGGCCTGAACTTCTACACATTTGTTGCTATAAGGTTTTCAACCAAACACTTCTACTTTGAAGTGTACTTGCAGAGTAGAAGTGTTCCAGTGCTAGAAAGAAATATTCTGTTTGAAATGCAAGCACATGCTTCTAAGAATATCAAAACCAAGTTTTCCTTCAATTGAAATACACAAATTATCCTCAGCAGCTGTGTTAGAAAATTCAGTGACATCAGCACTTGCAAAACCTCACAGAACTGCCTAGAATTATGCAGCTGTTACAACAGGGTATTTCAAATAAATATAATCTAGTATGAAATACATCCTCTGCATGTGCATGTGCGCTCCAAGCAGTAAGTCTGTACTGCGGCAAAGACTGCTATGTATCCCAACCTCCAAGATATCACAGGCCACAAAAGGAACTCATGCTGTCAGGAGTTACAGCTGCTAATCACTTTTTATTATCAAAAACATAGACAAAAAGGAGAAAAGTCAGTCATGCAACTTTTCTTTCTTTACAAAGCTTAAAAAAATGTTCTTACTTATTATGGACACAACAATCACCTGTAAGATTCAGCATGTTATGACTGACTGACCTGAAACTGTCTCACGTAACATTTTCGTCTCCATTACATATGAAAAATAAGGATGAGAGAGGTTTATTAAATCTTACTAATTCAGCCCTCTGATGTATCAATGGTCAGCAAGTAAATTTATAACTATTTTAGAATATCAAAAAAACCCCACCCCACACGGAGTGCAGCACTGGAGCCAGCTCAAGTATATAAAATAAAAGCTTTCATCCATTTACAGTATTTTCTGCTTGCATCTGTTACTAACAGACTAGTGCGTAAGAGTTCCTTATTACAGAAGTTCTTAACTGCTTACTTGACTAAATGTTTAGTTTGGAGTCTTTGATATAAAAAACCCAACTTCAGTATGAGCCATTAGGAAATGAAACAAAATTTAGGAGAATGAACAGAAACTCACTCCTTTCTGCATAATCACACCCAGGCAAAACTGCTCGAGTCTTTATCAGTTGAAATTTTTTTTTAAACAAGTATAAATACTATCATACTGTCAAATTAGATCTCCCACCTTCCACATCTAGCTTCTCTTCTGGATATGATTTATGTTTGGACATCTAGCTTAATTGAAATGTAACACTGGGACTGAGTATAATAGAAGCCAAAATGTCACTGGTAAGAATCTTGAGTCCGTGAAAGCATTTAGAAAAAGACTACAATGGATCTGTTTCACAACATACCTTGTCAACCCCAGATGCCATAACAGCATTTGTGCTGAAGCACATTACTCAATTTTATAAAGGAAAGAGTTTAAAGTTTAGACCATAAATTACTGCAGCCAACTGCAAAACCAACAGACAACTCTTTTTCAAGATCTTTTAAATTGTTTTTCTGACTAAGATTTCATATAAGCCAAACTCTGAATCGTGGCAATACTTCATATTCTCCAAGAGCGAACAGTTTTCTGGAAGGCTGGATTGGACAAGATATGCTTTGAAGCCCTGCATAAAAGTTGAGCTCCTACAGACTGACTCCTTGCTAAGCCTCTTAACTCCTCAGTTTATCCACCTGCCCACTGCACAGCACTTTACAGAAGCAAATCTATATAAGGTATCATCAGCCAGAGTGTCAGTCAACACCATCTCACCGATTTCAGGAGTTATATCCACCTACAAAAGGTAGAGAGTTTATAATTTGCATGTCTCTGCTTGCTGGGCTCTAGTAATGACATGTCTCAGCATCTCTAAGTACTACCAAGAAAATACAGAAGCAGCTTTACCACATCATTAAGAGTGATATATCCCTGTTGATGTGAATGTACACAACAGAATAAACACAGTACTATTAAAATTCAAAGGAAGAGGGAACTGACCCTACAATAGATAAAGAACTGCTGTAAACAAAGCAAATCAGAAACATTTCAAACAAAATATGATTGAAGAGCATAAAGTGATCCAAGTCAAGCCACAAAGGGAAAAATCAACAAGGCATAAATACTACTGCAACACCACTACTGCTTATGGAAAACAGGAAAAAGATAAACAAAGATCTTATCCTAGGAGGTTACATCTAACTTTCATCCTTCTTAAAGCTAACACTTAATCCACAGAAACAGGGCTTGTAGCAAGTGTTGTTCATTATAAAGTAGATGTAAGCTTTACCTACTTAGCGATAGGCCAGATGAATGCTGAGAAGCTTGTCCAAGTTCTCACAGGGGTTTCCAGCAGAACTACCCTCACTGTGCTTATACCCTTTAAGATTTATGCCAATATTAAATCTGACTTCCACCATTAAATAGTTAAGACAGACATTCTAACCAGAAAAGAAATAGGCTGGTAAACAAAGTAAGACAATAAGTTAGCTAACATCATCCAAGTGACTGTCCAGACTGAAAGACCAGACAAGTCATTGTATTATTTCATTGCCTAGGATTATTTTGGCAGAAATTGCTCACAACACCTTCATCCTTGTTATGAGCTATCCTACTGTTGGGATATTTCAGAAAATGAATGAACACTTTAGGAAAACCAGCATATCATGTAGTAAAAAAAATAAATTACACTAGCAGGAATAAACGGGCACAGATTTCAAAAATCACAAGAACAGAACAAGAATTAGTTAAAAACTCAGAAAAACAGTCTAGCAAAATTTTACTTCTTTTGGCTCACAGGGTGCACTTACTCAGATACGCTGACTTACAGACAAAAATTGATTTTTACCGCTTTTAATTTCTATCTACACGATAGTGGCCAAAAAAACTATGACAAGCTGAACCAGATTAATTTTTGGCTATTCCACTAGAGACAAAATTGCTAAACAAGTTCTACTTCTAAGCCATTTCAGCAATTGCAGATTTGCACTGCTTTTGTGTCTGGCAGGGTTTTGGTCATATAGGAAAGGGGTACTGGAACAGCTCCTGTAAAAAGCTTCCAGAAGCTTCCCTAGCACCAAGCCGGACATACCTATGACAAAGGCCAAGCCAACAGGTCCCTCCGATAACCTTTTTAAAAAGGGCAAGTTCCTGTGCTTTGAGAGTTCTTCGATTTTGGAGAAAAGTGGGATAGAAGAAAAACAGTCATCCAGACATCCAGGTCAGTGAGGAAGCTGGGAGGCATGCCAGAGCATCCATTCCCCTTCAGCCGGAGATGGCAGGCTCAGCCTTTGCAGCTTCTGCACATCAACAGTAAAGAAGAATCCCATCTGTAGTCACTGGAGGACCACAAACTGGAGAAGGGGACTACTCCTGAAAGGGCTGTGACTGGGAGGAAGGCCTGCACCGATTCAAATGAAAAAAAACAGTAAATTTGCCTTTCTAGTGTCATTATATTCCATTAGAGTTTAATACCTGTAAAGGAAAAACAGACTTCTTTCAACACACATACACTAATGACTTGATTCAGCTGCTCCTACCTAGATGCCTTGAACCATCTGGAAGGCCTTTGGGAGGCCAAGACAGTATCAATGGAATGGCACCTATGGAAGGTCTGTATCTATCTGGAGTGGAAGCTGGAGGTCTGCCAGGATAAAAAAGGTCATCTCAAATGGCACTAGATACCTGTGTGGGACAATCTAAATGGTGATTATGCACTGGGATTCAGCTCTAGAGTGGGATGCTCTACACCAGCAGATATACTTTAAAGCACATGACCAGACAGAAGTTAAATGCTAAGCACCCATTATTGTCAGCAAGTATCTACATCTTATCATCTGAATGGCTCCCCAGATTCAACTGTCTCTATGGACAACACTCCCACTGACTGCCAAGTATGAACACCAAGTTCACACTACAGACAACTAATCAAAAATGTAAAAATCACTAAACAAATTCCACTCTAAAGCTAGGTGGGATGATTACCATCATAGGAACCACAGCTTGGTCAATCAAACTTTAGGCAAATGAGCTCAACTAACCACTTTCTAGCACAGTAATTGTTGTAGAACCTTTTATAGTCAAACCAAAGAGACAGATGCCTTCACAGACTGATACAGCTGAATGCCTGACTTTGGATAAGACTAATCCACAGTTACCCATGTCCTCCAAAACACAGAAACACAACAATCTCTCTTAATGATGGCTATGGCTAGCTTATACAACCATATGCTCACATCATCATTTCCTTCTTCTGTCACCTTCCAGTATTGTTCATTTGTTTCTTCTTTCCAGAGTTATTAGCTTCATGACAATCTCCTACCTTAACAACTTATTTCAACAACCTATTATAATCTTACTAGGACCTTAAATGGTTACTTAAAAAAAAAATAAAATATTTATTCAGAACAAAACTTACCACACATTGATATAACTCTACAAGTTCACCAGCACCAAAACCAGCCAGACTGATCCCTGTACTTGCAACTACCAAGAACCCAACAGAGCATTGCAGCACTTACGTTAAAGCCCTTCTTTGTCTGTCCAATGCTTAACATGTCCCAGTACTACATCAGCTGTAGACAAAGCTGCCTTTAAATATTTAGAGCACCATAATTTTAGGTTCTATAAAAACCCAAAAAGAACGTTTTTTTTCAAATCTCTAAGATACTAACAGAAAAGTTAGCATCAAAATAGTCAAGCATCAAAGACACAAGTTACACACAGAAAGAAAAGGATATGAAAACACTTAAAAATGTCTCATTGCAAAAAATTTTTCAAATAACTTATCACTTATGTAATGGATTAAGACCTATGTACAACAGAAAAAAACAGGTCTGATATACATAATGCTTACTGAATTGTGAAACACAGCAAATACAAGACCAAAAATGCCAGCTTGCTAGTAAAGATATTCAAATAAAATTACCTTGTTCCAATCTAAAGCACAGGGAACGTTTTGCAGCCTCTATCTCAGGACTTGGATGATCCAGAATACGTCTGCACCACTGCAGAGGACTCAGTGATTTCTCATGAGGAGTGACAGTCTTGGTAGGCAAGACGTACAACCTTAACCAAAATACACGCAAGCATCAGCAAGATACATAGCACACAAAAGTTTTCTTCTGTATTACCACTTGCCTGCCTGCTAGTAATGTGTAGCTGTGCTAAGCCCTGCAAGGTGGCATCTAATAACAAAATATATTCTGAAATAGCAGAGTTTACATTAGCTTTCTTCCTTCCTCCTCAGGTAAGTAGGTAGCAAAATAAAAGCTTTACAGGTGTGGCATGTCAAAAAAACTCAAATTGACTTCTGATAAACATATTCCATAGTCATTAACACTGTCTAAATTTCAGTTCAGGCCAAAGTGTAAAGACATGGGGTGCTGTATATATATAACAGAGATGCTACCAGTTTTCTTGTTACTATTTCCCTTGATTGTAGATTAGATAATTTCAGTATTTGATTTTACATTTAGGTAATAATTTCACTACCTACTTCACTCTTTTACCTATAATGATTTAATCAACCTGTCAAGAGTGCTGATTATAATTTAGCTTTCATACACAGTATCCTGACTCAGATTTTTATAGATTACAAAACACTTTCTGAGAAACAATAAAAATCCAATTTCAATATTCAGCTCCCACAGAACAAGAAAAGCTATGATATATCATTATTCTCAGAGTACACAATTAATCAGATGGTCAAAGACAGGTATCAAAGCAGATTTCATGGTAAAATTCTTGAAGCTGGGATCTGCGTTTCTGTTGCCCTTGCTGATTAGCAGACACAAGCATATGCCAGTTCACCTGGAAGAGCACAAATCGCCTGGAAAGGAAGCTATTCCTGACCACCTGAGACAGTTGGCAGCTCCATGACCTGACCATATCTGATTGATGAGGCTACAGACCATCAGAGGGAGAAAGTCAAGCATCAGTAAAACACTCCAGAGACTTGCAAAAGGTGAGACCAAAAAAAGCAAACCACCGGGATTGAACAAGGGACCACTAACAGGTAGCTACAGCCTTTCACCTTTAGGGCTTCGGCGATATATCTACTCCAGTCCCCTGCAATCAACTGCTCTTCCACGATAGTTCAGTTGTTTGTTTGTTTTTCCTTGGTAGTACATCAGCACTCTCTAATCAGATCATAAGGAATAGATATCCCCTCTGTGATGGCTATCTCCCTTGGCAATCCCTACTGAATTTCTCTGAGAAGAGGGCTCATTTCCACCCTGACCTTCTGCAGCCACCAGCTATGTGTTGGTTTTTTTTTTCTAAAAACTATACTGAGAAAAAGAGAAAAGATTAACAACCACAAAAAAGCTTTTAGCTTTCCTGTTAACTGGCAGAAGTGCTTCAAAGGCTAAGCATCTGACTGATGATCAACTGTTTGTGTAAAATGCTGAACTAGAGAGATAGATTTGACTTGATACTATCTGCAGTGATGCTAATTCTATGGGGTTTTCTGAGTGACGTTAAAAAACCCAAAAAGCAAATGTATTGAAAGCCTAAAAGTACTAATTACCTACTCGGATACACACTGGTCTCTGCTCTTCAAGATAGCAGATCGATTACTTCACTTGATCGACTTACATCACAAACAATGAAACGAGCAGCTTGGCCACCACACAGCTGACTTCTCTTGGACAACGAGAGTTATTTAGCCTTGAACTGAAAACGTTCAGCAGATAAAACAACTCACTCTTGGTAGAACAAATCTTCTAATTAATCCCTGACATGAAATTATTTCCATAGACACATGTGTGACATGCAGGTGAAGTCAGCAGCCAAAAAAGGAATTTAGCAATTCGTTCCAGGAAGCAAATTCAATAGGAAATAAATTAACGGTAACATTTTGTTTAACAGGACAGGATCAAACAAATTTCATACTCCTTAATATGAAAGAAAGCTACAGGTTAGGACCAATGTAAAATCTGATTGAAGTCCAGACTGAAAACCCCTAACTGTCCTGCGCAGACAGTACACACACACACACAATGAAACAACACTAACAAAAATGTCCACGCAGTTCGTTGATGATTCTCAAGGGCAATTTTTCCAAAACTGCCGCATAGTATTATTTGGTACGATGAAATATGCACAAGCAGCATTCGATAAATATTTATGACATAGATACTAATTTTTCTACCAAAAATAAGGATGTTTACCTGCATCCCAGCTGCATTACATTTTATTCACAGCAGGTACAAACTTCAACCCAATTCAAAAGATGTGCAAAAAACTATGAAGCTGACAGATACTTAAACCAGCTATTTATAGATGGACAACTTATACTGTAGTGTACCAACACTTTAAAACAACCGAGCATCAATTAAACAGGATAGTGTTACGCAGCCAATTATTTCCATGGTATTCCAGCAGTGCCTCTAAGGTGTTAAGTCAGTGCTGCTGAGACAAGTTTTAAGGCTCCAGGTGCAGTTATTTATTTTTATCTCTTTATTTGTTTTCAAGTGAGCGTAATCATTCCTCTAGGTCGATTCCATTTTATACTCTATTCATTTGCTATTCATTTCGGGTTTTATTCGTTTCGCTAGCAGCCAGCCTTGCCTCTCAGGGCTACGTGGGCGCTGAAGATTCACAACGAGCCATTCAGATCAATATCTAAAAAGACAAAAGCCGTCACAAATCCCTGATAATGGCAGACGATTGGGCAGAGATTTTTTAGGATGGGAAGAGACACCGCTGTTCGCATCAAGGCTGTCTCGGCACAATTCCGCTATTTTTAATTTCTTATGTAAACAGGAGGCTGAAACTAGGCTGAGACCTGACATTAAACTAGAGACTATGCTTCCTCAACGGGTAAAAACAAGCACAAATGCCCCGCCGCGGACAAGCAAACTTGGGCGGGGCAAAGCTCCGCCTGAGACCCATCCCGGGCACGGACCGGCCAGTAGAGCCGACCGCACGTTTGAGAGAAAAGGAAGGTACCAAAAAAGATTTAAGTTTAAGCAAAACGAGATCAGCTGGATGTGGGGGCTAAGGCTAATTAGAGCCAGGAGATCACGGGCGGAGGGGTGCGCTGCGGGTGGCGCCGGGGACCCCCGGGTACGGGGGTAACAGCAGTGGGTCCGAGCCGCATGTACCATGTGTCGTCGTCCTGTCCGCAGCCTCCGTCCTCCAGCTCCAGCACCGCCACCTCGTCCAGCACCGTGCCAGCCGCGCCCCCTGCAACACCGCCGCCGCTGCCCTCCAGCCCGCCGCCGCCGCCGGGTTTGAAATAGGCTAGTGGTTCTGGCGGGCCCAGCACAGCTGGACACAGCAAGGTGGGCACCGGGCTAGGCAGGTTCGGCACGGCCCCACCGACCGCCGCCGCGGCCGGGGGGCTNCCTCCAGCTCGGCACTGACAGCGGGGCCGGCGCCGTTCCCCTTCACCTCCGCCATCATCGCCGGTTTCAGCAGAGCAGCCTCCATCCCGCCGGACCGCCGCCGCTTACCACCAGCACCTGCTCCGCCGCGCCGCCGGAGGGCAGCGCCCGAGGAGGCGGGAAGAGCGACCGGGGAGCACTGGGGTCCTGGCTGTGGCCCTACCCTGCCGCTGCCGCCCCCTCCCCGCCGCTCCCGTATCTCCCGACAGTGGCTACGGGGACGCGGGCAGGAGGCAGATCCCCACCCACTCGGGCAGCCTGTGCGCCGCGCACTCGCATAAGGCGGGAACAAAGAGGCGCTAGACTCCCCCGCGAGCGGCCTGGGGGAGGGAAGGGCGGTGCGGGGCGCCTCGGGAGGGGACCCCCGCAGCTAGCCCCGCGTTTGGAAAGCAGGAAGGCAGCCCGGCGATAGCGATTCAAACAAAGGTGCAACCTCCCGCCCCACCGCAAGCTGGATCCGGCCCAGGACGCCGCTGTTCTCGTGTAATTAGAGCCTGGTGGTGTCAGGGTTGTAATTATGCAGATTGAAAGTGTGATGGGAATGTGAATTATAAATAGAGGCTTTGTTGGGTTTTTAAGGAAAGGATTCCGAGAAAACCAGGCGTTTATGGGTTTGAAAACGTGCTGACTCCTTGGGTTTAGGCGCACCGCGAGAAAAGCGACGTGTTTTACACAGTGTATCACTGGGGGAGCTAGGAGGTTGGACCGAGCGTAGTGGAAAGCTGCATGATTTTTTATGTATGGAAGAACCCTTTTGAGATGGAGGGTGCCGTGTCCTCGTGTTGAAATGTCTCCCTTTGCCACAGTCCAGATACCCATATGGGTTTGTAACGTTCAAGCCTTTGAGAGACAGATGTATAGAATTACCTCGAGGTAGTGTTTTTACGTTGTCCTTCATTGCCCAATAGTAAATCTTTCCTTGTGTGTCCCTTCCTCCCACCTAGCAGATGAGTGAGTGCAACACAGAAGGTTAATCATATCCTGGGCTGTATAAATAAAAGCATGACCAGCAGGTCAAGGGAGGTGATTCTTCAGCACTTTTATGCTCTCATGAGACCTCACCTGGAGTACTGTATCCAGTTCAGGACTCCCCAGTATAGGAAAGATTTGAAACTGTTGGAGCAAATCCAGAGAAGGGCCACAAGGATGATCAGAGGCCTGGAGCACCCCTCGTGAAAATAGGCAGAGGGAGTTGAGGGGTTCAACCTGCAGAAGAAAAGCCTCCCAGGAGACCTTACAGTAGCCTTTCTGTAGTACCTGAAGGAAACCCATAGTAAAGATGGAGAGGGATTTTTTTATGAGGGCATCTAGTGATAAGGGGCAATGGATTCAAACTAAAAGATGGTAAACTTAGATTGGATTTTAAGAAGATGGTCCGTGTTATGAGGTCAGTGAGGCACTGGAAGAGGTTACCTAGAGAAGTTGGGATGCTCCATGCCTGGAAGTGTTCAAGGCCATGTTGGATGGGGCTCAGGTCAACCTAGTCCAGTGAGAGGTCTCTGTCCATAGCAGGATGATCTTTAAGGTTCCTTCCAGTCTAAGCCGTTCTATGGTCTATGACTGAGCATTACCCAGTGCAGCTCAGACATGACACAACTCTGGTTAAGTTTGTTTCCCCTTGCTACAACTAAAGGGAACAACCTCCTAAGTTACTGTACCAAAGTCTCAAAAAGCTCTGATAACAAAATAGGGAACCAGTGGAAGTGTGGAAGTCGCTCAGCCACCCATTAATAGTAGATACCAGTTGATCCCTACCCAATTCTTGAGCATCAGCTTTCAGCATAGCAGCAGCAATAACAGTCATCTGCCATTGTGGTTCTTCAGTCACTACCTCAGGTTTTTCATCTAAAGAGAAACAGACTAATTTTCTGCTCAGGACATGTCAACTTTGAAATTGTCCAGCCTGCCACGTTTAGTCTTGTTTATAGTGTAGAAACTTTCTTTTGCACGTGCACGGAACAACAGCTCTATTGTTGTCAGACTTTTATGTGCTCTTAGAGGGGGGGAAAAAACCCCAACTGGTTCTACAAGAAGAGCTGTAAAGGAATATAGAGCATGGGACAAAGAATTAACTTAAGGATAATGTAACTTTTATCACTGAAAAGAATAAGTACAGCCTGTTTGTGTACTACATTGTAAACAGATAGCACTTCTGAAACTTCTGTTTGGACTCCTCTGTCCCATTTGAAGAAAGAAGTCGAAAAATGTTGAGAACATAAAAACAGTCTGTCCCCAGTTCTACTATACGTCATCAGAGTAACATAATACGGTATTTACTACCTTTGGTAGTAGTAATCTATTCCCACTGGTGAAAGAAGAATTGAGTTTCTATGTGTTTAGCCCCAGGCAAAAGGCATATCTTTTAGGTTGTTATTACTAACAATGGTGCTGGCAATAACTCATAGAAATACACATGCTAATGCAGTAAGGTAGTAAAGTGATTAAAAAGATAATTAGCAGCTTATACAATATCAAGGGTATTGAGCATCGATAATATTCAATGAAAAAAAAGCCAGTAAGTTCGTGATAGTGTCAGTGTTGGATAGTGCAATGAGATAGAGGAAATACTTGAAAGATATTCAAAATGGAGGAATTTTCTCTTTGAACAAGGCACAGAAAGTTATTTAGTGGGACAGCAAAAAAAAAAAAAACAAAACAAAAAAGAAGATCGGAAGAGACTTTTAAGAGATGATTGAGTCCAACCTTGGACCCAGCATTGCTATTTCGCCACGAAACCATGTACCTAAGCTTCAGAGGTTTAAATCCCTCCAGAGATGGGGACTCCAGCACTGCCCTGATACAGCAGGTAACACATTTGAGGAAACACTGCAGCCTGTAGCATCATGCTGCAGGATCTTAAGTGTCACCGTGGAAATGTTTGTCCTCAGTTATGAGTAAAATGCATTGCAAAATTTCAACTGTCTTTACTGTTTGTGTTACCTATGCAAATGTTGCAGGCAAACACTGGTTTCAGAGTCAAGTTCTCCAAAAGAAAATCTTTAGGACTGAGCAGGGTGTCCTAGCATGGACACAGAGGCACTTCCAGGCAGCTCAGATCAGGCTTATTCCATCTTATTCCAAAGAAGATGGTCCATAAAGCTGGCCCTTTCTTGAGTAGGACTACCTTGAGCTTAATTTCCAAGCACCAGTGTGAGTAGACAATAATTTAGACTTACGCACACATCAGCACTGTGCTCATACTGAGAGAGAGAGACCCTGTTTTTCCAGGTGTTTCCTAAACAGGGTAAAAATGCATTTTACTGTGTTGTATGTGTTACTGTATTTTAAATGCATGTACAATTTCATTGACAGTGTAGCTTCTTGTAGAGATGCTGGTAAATAAAATGTGTGTTCAACATGCTGTCTCATGGTCTTCATCCTGGCTAGCTAGTTTTCTGCAAAGATGGTTTTAACATCTTAATAATTAAAATATTTTACTAAATTGGTAATTTTCTTAACACTAATTATTCTCCTTGCAGTATATACACTACTAATAAATTTTTAATGAGCTCCATTCAGTACCCCAACTGTAGCTGAAGGGTTTGATCAGCCCAGAACTTTGTAAGCTCTTTACAAATCACAATGAAGACTTGATGGTTCCTATTCTTTTTTTAAAAGCATTGGTAGAATGTGCTTAATGACAACCCCAAACATCCCAACACACCCATGAGACCTGTTATTGCTGGACCTGAAAAATTATACACCCTAAATCAGTAGAGATCTACTATATGATGCTACTTCGGTGGTGTCATATAGTAGAAATTTCTGAATCAGTGTTATTATTAAGAGGCTCCCACTGCAGAGAACAAAGAAGCGGGAAGTCTAAAATCCCATCTGCTCTTCTTGTATAATAAGCCTGTTGCTTTGTGCTGCAGTAGCTGCAGGCTGGACCTGCCTTTCAAGCAAGCCAGCAAAGAATTAATTGCAGTAATCCAGTCTGGGCTATACAAAAGATGTGCTACAGTAAGGTCAGAGCACATATGGTAAACTCCAAGTATGGTAAGATTATTCTTTTTTTAAGAGCAGTTCCAATCTAAGAACATACTGTAAAAGTAGTTTTGTAAAAATAAAGTCACTTCCATGCCAGCACAAGTCCATCTAATTCAGTATTCTGTCTTTAACAGAGTGTGGTAGTAGCTTCATAAAGAAAATATCTCCAAAAGAGGAAAAATATTGCAGGATTTTCTCCAGTATTCAGAAGTTGCCGAATTGGGACATCTGGACCATTTATTTTTGATAGACACAAATGTGTAATAATATTACATTTGCTGAGCCCCATTTTTAAACTATTTAAGCATTAGGACTCTACAACACCCTGTGGCAATTAGCACTGCAATTTAATTATGTATTGTAAGAAAAACTGCTCTCTATTATCTACTTTAAATCTGCTGCCTACTAATTTAATTGAGTATCCCTCAGTTCTGGCTTTCTGAGGAAGACAGAATGATTAATCATCCTCTATTCAGCTTCTCTTTGTGGTTTATGACTATATAAAACTCAGTTACTTCTCTTGCAAGCTGACAAGCCCTAATTTATATAGCCTTGCCCCCACAGAAGTTGGGTGGAATCTCCCATTGTTTCACATCTCCCTCCATAATAAAAAATGAATTTTTTAACCTATTGTTTCCTTTCTATGTCTATCCAGTGAGGGGTTTTTTTGGTGATAGCTTAGGGAAAGACTAAAAAACTACTGTTGTAAATCAAAACATGCTCAGTTAAAAGTATATTGGCTCCTTCAGAAACACTGATCTATTTAAGAACATAACTTACTTTATAAAAGTTATATGGACTCTCCTCCAATGCATACATACCCAGATGCTTCTGTATTCTGTTATTTATTCTCATTTGTACAAATTGGCTAGATAGATAATCATACTAACTAAAGTGTAATTCTCCAGGGCAGCGTTCATGTTTTTTTTCCCAAGATTGATGTCCCAGCTGATGTTTCCAATATAGTTGGTACCAAACCTGCTTTGAATAATGGGGTAAATGTGAGAAGTTCATCAATGGTGCAGTTCAGCTTGTGTGGAGTTATTGCACAGATACCTCCTGGTCCTAGCCATTTCTTATTATAAATTTGTAAATTTATGGACAAATATTCAGGAAATTAAACATTTTCCTGGAGGTATAGTATGGATTTTTCATTCTCCTTGTGTCTTGCAATCATTGTGACTTCCTAGCTGTTGCTAATTTCCTGCTAATTGACTTTCTGGGTTTTATACAGTTTCCTTTTTTAAGGATCCCATCTGTTTCTTTCCTTATTGAATTATTATTAAATTGAAATATGCTGTAATCACTGTTAGAATCCATTTTTTAATAGGAAACCCTCCAAAATATCATTTGCTGTGAGCCCCAGTTTGATTTATCTTCAGGGAAACAATGATTGTTGACACAGGATAAATGCTATACTTCATGATTACATGAATATACTGAAGGGCTCAACTAATTATTTTTTTTCCATATTCTGTTATCTTTAATTGTGTCTGCATTTAGTTGAAGAAGCACATTCAAGACATTCAGCTTTGCAATAAAGTGGGAAAAAAAAATGTACTACCCAAAGCAGCAGTCCCCATCATATGGATAACTAAGTGATGTTTGCAGTTTGCAAAATTTTATTGTTTGTTTTCCAGAGACTGAATGCTTTATGATACTGTAAAATGATTGAGAGGTTACCATGAAGAAATGTAAACTGCAATATGCTTAGCATTGGTTATGTGATATATCTAGGAAAAATTAACATTACAAAATCCTTCAGTTCAGCAGTATGTTTTTGAGGAGGCATATCTGAATGGCACTGATACCGTGTCAGGAGACCATGGAACATCTGCAGTTACTTGGGAAGTTTTTCTTATGCTCAAGTGAATGTGTTAAATTTTCAGCAGGGCAGCAGTTTAAAAAAGCAGCTGACCTTTCATCTAAGCTCAGCTTGATAAAATAGAAAATCTCTGCTGAATATCTACAAGTCCCTGTGTAATTTATTTGTGTGTTTTCTTTTTTTCCCATCAGATGGGACCTTATAAAAAAAGTCAGGCATGCAAAAAGTTATCTATGACCCACTCAATCACAAAAGATCCAATAAATGGCAAAGATACCTAGAGGGAAGTTTAGATACAGTTAGGAAACCTTAATCCAAACTTGTTTTTCATATACTCTCTTCCATAACTGGCAGAATACTTGAGATCTTTCCTGCGACAGATCATTAGACCAACACAAAAACCTTTGCCATTCCTCCTGCCACGCAGGCCTCTGGTTCTGCATAGTCATAGATCTGTGAATCTTTCTGCCCATGGGTCCCTTTTGTCCATGCTGCTGGTGCTCATTCAGTGTGAGACACACCTCCAAGACTGGAAGAGAGCTGCTCTGTAGTCAGCCCTTTCTGGGACAGTCTGGAAATAGAAGAAATGTGGTACAGCAAAGGCCTTTCTTAAGTACACTCCCAGGACTGTTGAAGCATGTGTGAATTGTGGTTCTACAAAAAGAACATATTCTTGGCTAGACCTTCTGTGTTTGTTCCAAGCCCATTAAGAGAAGCAAAGTTCCTTCTACCTCCCCTGTTTTGTTTAAGTTCTACTGAGGATATCCAGATTCTGCATTAGAAGGAAGGGGAGTTTTTAAACATTCCTGGTGATCTCCAATTTAAAAACCCAGAAACTGGAGTTTTCAAAGTATGTGCTCTCCTCCGTCTGAGTATCTGGGGTGTCTTGCGCTAGAGTGGAAGTGGTAGAAAAAGCACTGCTCCTTCCCTGCTTCTTCAGTTTTCCACAGATGCCAGTCATGTCAAAACTGGTACACTAGCTCCCAAGGAGAATTTCGTTGTGAGAAAACTGGTATTTTGCTACAGAAGGCTTTACTGTTACTCTTATTTGTTACTTTGGCAAATAGATAAAAGTAGTGTTCAAATGCATTATCGACAGTATAAACAGATAAAAGCAGCGTTGAAATGCATTATCAATCCTATACTTCTGTGTGCATATTTTGCAAATACTAGTATTTTACATGTTTAGCTGTTTGAGATTATAATGCTACAAGTACGGTTAGCTGTATTCTCATTCTTAATTCCAAGATTTGAACTACATACAGGAATAGCATAATTCAGAGTTCCATGGATAGAGACTCCCTAGAGAAACCAGAAGATAGGAAGATAGACCAATATTTTTTGGAATATTACTCTTACGATCAGTTTTACTGTTTCTTTTAATAGCACCATTATTTATGATAATATTTTTTCAATTCCTATACCCAGTTTTCAAAATAGTGACTCTACTTGATCTTAGTTGGCTTCTTTGCAAAATGGCTTAATCTTTTTCTTAATATTTTCTCTCTCTTTGCACTTTTTCTTGGTTATTTTGACATGTGAATGCTATTTTTTTGTTGTTTCCCTTATTATGAAAATTGATTTGAATGGCAGAAAACCTTTACGTTTTCTTTCCAGAAATTATTGTATTTCCTTTTTTTCCCTGGGTAGATACTTTTGAAAAGTTGAGTGCCCATTGTTTAGACCGCAGTAACTCGCTAAACAAATGCCTGATGACTGCACAGGAAAGACAAGACTCAGACAAATAAATGCTTTTGTCGTGATTGCACTCAGATATCAACAGGACAAAAGCCACCAGTTTTAACTTTTGCACAGACAATGAGCCTCCAGATTTTAATTTATTACTGACACTGTTGCAAAAGCTCAATGAAAAATAGTACATTTTTAAACAGCTGATTGGAAACGAAGGTGGAATCTGAATGTCTCTTGAACCACTTAAACAGGTGCAGCAGTACCACCCAGAGGCCACTGCTGTGTTGGACGCAAACAGAAAGAGTTGGTTCCTGCCAGAAAGAGCTCAGAGACTGGAAAGGCAAAGAAGAATCTAAGGCTTAGAAGAGATCGTCATATGAGGACATTTCTAGTACTCTCTCATAAAAACCCTTCAACTTCCATTCCCTCACTATCGTATTCCAACCAAATCTGAGTGCAGACAACTCCTATGATCTTGCTAGAAACAACAGCATTAACAGAGATAAACAAAGAATCATTCTGGTGGATTTTACGTATTAATTAAACCACTGGGATGAGATGGAGAAATTCCAGGATGTAGTCTCGACTCACAGGACTTCCTCTATTTTCTGTCAAACAGTCATTCCTGAAGGGTCAATAAGCTCATAGCAAACATGCAGGCAAGTGCAGATATCCTGCAGCCATGGGCTGCAAGGATCCACCCTGCACAGGTCAAGGAACATGGCAAAAATATTAATGGCAACATCTAGCTCTTCCAGATACCTGCCTGTACCACTGTGTAACACAGCTTGATTAATACACAGATATGTTGGGTGAGAAATTGAGCTTGGCCTTCCTACTTTATGTGGCAGTGATGTGTTCAAAGAAGGTAACATCATCACCATGATTTTAAAAGGAGTAGATATCAGATGGGTTTTGAGAAGGTCTGATCTTAGTAATGTGTGTCAACCATGTTCTGAGAAATCTGCAGGTTCTTCTCCCTGAAATGCAAGGAATATTTCTAACTCCTGGTTTTACTGAGCTGCTCAGACCAGACAAAGCCCAAAACAGGACAGTAGGCCTTTGAAATCAAAGAAGGAAGTATCTCATGCGTTTAAGACCCTCAGTGATTCTGCAGTGGTTAAGCAGCTACATAGAGCTATTTTTGTCAATAATTTGAGACTTGGGCACATCAAACCTACCTAGGTATTGAGTGTCTTAATCCTTTGTCTTTATGGAATGAGGGATGTCTCCACTGCTATGCTTTGTGTGAAGAAAAAGCAGGAGCAGAAGGAAGAAAAGGAGGGTACATTTCTCCTTTGTAGTCTGATACCAAATGATACCAACTTGACTGGAAGCTAAAACCACTTCCTAATGTAACAGTAGCTGCAGTGAGGAACATGCAAGTATGATGAGAAAGCAGAAACAATCGAGAAAGTGTATACTTTTCATTCAAAACACAGGATTATGTTAAAATACTGAGTAAAGCAAGCAAAGTGACCTATATATAATCCAAATAAATAAACTGAACACATGAAACTATCCAAACAAAACATGCTCCTCCATACCAAGGAGCAAGGAATATAGTTATCTTATTGCATTAAAGCAAGGCACCTCTGAATTTGACCAGTTTTTTACAAACCTAACTAAGGAGGCTTTACAAAATAAGAAAGAGCATCTTGCCAATTGCACAGAGGTGTTTATTTCAAGAGGAAGATGGTGAGAGGACAAGGTGAAGTTGTTTGTCCCCTGTGTCAAGCACTGCTAGGGAGGGGATGCTTGATCTGAGTGTACTGTAAGCACATACACAGGATACATCAGAATATATTAACATAGGAAAGCTGTTCCAGTGACATTCCTTGATCTTGTAAATATGAGTACTTAAATGCATCAATATGTATTATATGCATTGTTCCACTCCTTTCCTCTTTTTCTTTGATTCTCCCCCCTGTAGAGCTATGCCCCAGTTTTATAAAGTAAAATATCCATTACATACTGAAAAAATGGGCCTGATGAATCACAAAACCCCACATAATTTAGTACATCATCTCTCAATTCAGCTTTTCAGTTTAATTTAATGCATTATTGAAGATAACACGTTCATTAAAACAGCTGCCAGCAAACTGTTCATTTGGATTGTTTCACAGAAACACCAGTCAAAGACAACTACAACACCACATGCTAATGATATGCAAAAAGGACAAAAAACAATTAAGTTTTGATACTTTGGTATTGAGATGATAATATGATTTTTTTTTTTAATGAGTACTGCCATACTGGCTTTTATGTGGTAAATAACAAACATCACAAAACCAGTGTTTCTTTTCAGCAAACTTACAACATATTATAAAAAACCCAGAAAAACTCCACATGGCAAAATTACCAGGGCTGTTCAGCAAGGATGAATTAATGAGAACAGAATTATTACTTATTGTTTCTTCTTGCTACTTCTTTGTCAGTGAACATTTAAGTAGTGGATATTTGGATCCAACATTTGCTCCAGGTCTCTAGTGGAGTGAACTAATATCTCTCATCATGCTCTCAAACATTTGGAAGCTTTGCATTGTAATGTGGTGGCTCAAATGAACACCTGAAACCTTTCATTGTAACTGACTAATAACTGTTGGCCTCTGAACAGGGCCAAATTTGTGACCCCAGCTTTGCACCATTACCTTTTTCCACCTCACATGGAGTTTCCTGAAAGCACAGGGAAATTACAAGTGCGGTTGAACTAGAATAGTCATCAGCAAGAGACACACACCAGAAAAACTATCTGTAATAACAGGTTTATTAAAGCTACTACATTAATTCATAAGAAATTTTCATAAAATTAACAAAACAAATATACTGTTTCATGGCTCCTATGCATGTAAGTCTGAACATCCTTTAAGCCAGGCAAGACATGACATCATTATTCAATTGCAGGCCAAATGGTTTAAATTACACAGACATCCATACCTCCAGTCTCCACTACTGCATGTGCAGATAAGGAGAGAAAGCTTGACTGGGACAGTCATTTAACAATCTAATGTTTAAGTATGGCTTTGGCACTTTTCACCCTTTTAAGCTCTTGCTCAGGTCCAGCAGCCTCCCAACACTAACTTTTTCATGATTATATCCAGAAGGTTCTTTTAGGCTGAGACATAAGGGAGAAAAATCAGTTCTGAATAACCATGATCTAAAATAAATTCATGGCAGAAACAAGTAGTGAACACCTTTATTTGCCCAATAAACTACTGAACTATTTATTATTTTAGGCAAAAAAGGGCAGCTACCTATTGAGTATTGCAGAAACCAGTTAAAACAAAGCATGACCTCTTCTTTCCATTTCTGTGTTTCAACATACATACACTGTCCAAAAGGAAAAAAGTGCTTTGTTTGTAGCATCAAATGAAGGTATTTATCTGGCCTAATTTAGATGTCTAGGAATCTGAACTATTCACTCCATGTTCCTTTTTTAAACCATGGGAAATAAGATGTGCGCTCAGAGCATGATTAGCGTCACAGTTAAACAGATGTCTGAAATCTGACCAATTGAATCACTTCCTTAAAATGCCTACTTCTCTATATGACTATAAAGACAGAATAGATCAAGTATCTTAGAATTAGATGTCTACACTGGAGGTGGGTTTAGTCAAGATGAATCCATTCAAGGTGTTTAGATAGTCAGCTTAATAAAGTAAGAAAGATAAATACAATGTAATGTCATGCAAAGTATGTATATTGTAATTTCATGGCAAACATAAAGTGTGCACTTCTTAAAAAATTGGATACACAATAGTGACTACAGTTGCAAACACGGAGTGCTGTACTTCTAATTAAAACCCTCTAATAATTTTTGTTTAGAGTTCCTCTGCTGTAATAGAGATACATTTTCAAAAGGCGATTTGCTCCATCCTAAAGTTATAATTTTAGTTACTTGGGAAAAATCTTCCTCTGGAGATTGAAGTCTCACCTCAAAAGTACAGAGTCACACCTCACTTTATATGAAAACAGTAGTTTAAACAGAAGAGCTGACTTTTAAATGAGTCATCTGTGATTAAATTAATTCATTCATGCCATATAAAGATAGAAGTTCTTTATATATGAGATGTGGTTTTAGTAAAAAGAATAAAAGCCCCTTCAAAATGTATGTGTAAGCCTGTTGTGCTGTTTAGAAGATGTCAATAAATTATTGCTAGTTTTACATACAGTTTAACAGTTTCAAAGATATGAATATACTGAACAATATCTTGTTTTGCTTTCTGGAATACGTGTATGAAACTTCATGAAGTAAATTCCTTTGGGAATCATACAGTAGGACTGCATTTAGAGCATTTGCACCTAGCAATAAAAATTAATGATCTTCCATAGTGGTTTGCATTAGTAGGCCAATGCACTCAAAGACTACTGCAACTTCCGTATCATGCTTTCTTTATGTCAGAATTAGTAGATCCATTTTTCTGCAAGAGAGAAACAGTTGATCAGAAATGTTAAGCAAATCAATATTCTCTAAATATCACAGAAAGAAACTTAAAACAATCCCTTTTTATAGAAAGGAAAGTTTTGTAGGTGTCACAATGCCTTATTAATTTTATAATTATTAATTTTATAACCTGATTAACTGTACAATTCACTCTTCCCATAAATTTTTGCAACGGTATAGTAATACAAAGTATTTTAACAAAATAAATTGATTAATATCATTTTAGTTAACACAAACTTTTCTCAGAAGCACATAGCTGAATACCATCTTACCAGAACATTTAATCTGTTTATTCATCTGTCTCAATGTGGTAAAGAGGTACTGATTTATAGTATTATTAATAAATAATGGCTGTGAACAGAGAAGATCAAGGAACTTCTAGAAAAAAAACTAATTAAAAATAAAGCTTCATTCTTCACTATTTTGCATATTTGCTTGCTCACTATGATCTTTGCAAAGAATGATACACACAGTATAATATTTTCATCATGATTTAATAGATTTTGCATCTTTTCTGGTCATAATGACTCCATTACATAAAATTACCTGTGAACCATGGCTTACACTAGAACAACGTGATTCTCAGCTGGCCTGCAGTTTTTTCTTGTCACAGCAAGATACTGTTGACTCACTGCAGGTGTCTCTATGGACTGCAGAGATTACAATCAGAACTTAAGAGATCATAATAATTATTCCACCTAGAATCTGGTGTGGATATCATCCAAAGCAACCCAGTCCTACCAAATGGAATACTTTGAAAAGATTTAATTACACAGAAATGAGCAAATTCAATAGCTATAATATTGAAATTATTTGAATGAAGGTCTCTCTGTTGCTTTTCTTGCGTTCAGTATAATACATCTTGCATCTTACCTTTAACTTTGGAGTAGCAAGGCTCACAGTGCACAGTTTGTCTATAAATCCAAATGCTGTCTCCTGCTTTCAGATCTTCCAGTGGTCTTTTACAGACTTCACACTTTAACACACAAGTAATTATAACATGAAATATTAATACTCTGGTATTTATTCCCAGCAAGGTGTCTTTTAGGAAGTAAGCAAGTGCAGAGCAGAATAGGGGTTATGAATAGTGCAATATCATTGAATCTGAACCTTGAAAGGGTAGTTTTACTGAATATTAAATGAGACTTCTGAATGTCTCACCCTTAGACATCTAAAAATCAGATACCTAAATCTCTAGGTTCCCTAAGTTCTTGTTCTTCCTTCCTTTCCTTCCATCAGATATTTCCAAAGGGTACTTCCTCTGTCTTAGCTTAGAAATTCATTTTAAAATAAGATGAATCACCCTTTTGAGATCCTTTTGTTTCTTCATTCAGTAAAGGAAGCCTGATGGACACTGCTCTCACAATCCTACCAAAAAACTCAGATTTTTTTAATAGCAAAGCATCACCCGTGTTTCTTATGAGAACAAATACAGATACGTTGTTATAGACTTCCCAAGATGATAAGGAAAGTCTACAGTGGATCAAGAAGCAAAGTAATTCCATCTATAAACCTGAATCTTGACAACTGGTTCATTTCTTCTTATTGTAATATAGTAAAAAGATAGCAAATCCTGGTTTCTTTGGGTATTTCATCTACCAATAAATTACAATCAGCATTACTTCTACAGTGCCATTTAGCAACTAAATTGCCAGCCATCCCAGAAAGGTATAAAATTCCATAATTTTCATAATGTCTGTCTACTCAGATAAATTTGGACTGAAAATCTTTACAAAATTAGAGATTAACTGTCTTACCCAGAACATCCCATTACAGATGAATTAATAAGTTGTCAAAACCATGAACTTAAAGAAAATGTGAATGATTCGATCTAGTATTCAGACAATACGTAATTGCCTTATGTAACATGTGCTCACTAGGACTAATATGAAATTGCTCCTGAGCATTCAGTATTAATTAGTAAAACACTAGTACTAAGATTTTTTTTCCTCAGTTTTACAGAATTGTTTTTCCATATTTTTTCTACATAAACTGTTAGTATTAGCAAATTAATTATTTGCTAATTATTAAAAGAGTCTCTTCTCTCATTTCATGTGTCCTTGTATAACTCAGTGAACAAATGGGCAAGTATTCAAGGCTTTGGTAACTAGAATTAGGTAGCATTTTTATGCAGAGAAAAAACCCTATAATTTGAATGATTTACTCACTGAACTTTTGGTATGGATTTCTACAAGGAAATAGGGACCTTCTACTGCTGTCAGCTACGTGCAAATCTCTAATGAATACACGGTATTTGTAAGGAGCTAAATTAATATTAATGTTGAGAAATTACACTACTTAACTAAATACATAACTACAAGCATGAACCATAAATCTATAGTAGTTTAATTTTTTGGCAATGCTTTCATAAATGTGTTGTTACACAAAATTTCAGCTGAATTGTACTGGCCAGTCAGGTAAACACTCAATCATAGGTAGAAAAAAGAATATAATGTAACAAATAAGCTTAAATATTTAACAGCTGATTTACTCAGTACCCACATGTTAACACACCAAACTACTTAACAAGCTCATTCCTCATTATGTGGGTTGATCTGTCTAAGAAGAATGAAAGCAAGCCAGAACTTGGATTTGTTTGCAATAATGGTATTGAGGAGGCATGACATAGTGACTTCTATAGCAGAAATTGCATTTCTAATGTTCGCAGAGCTCAGAAAAAAAGTGTATTT
The DNA here is from genome assembly GCA_013397515.1 of Upupa epops. Taxonomy (NCBI): domain Eukaryota; kingdom Metazoa; phylum Chordata; class Aves; order Bucerotiformes; family Upupidae; genus Upupa; species Upupa epops. The sequence goes on from VZRI01004759.1 coordinate 34,804, forward strand.
ACCTTCAAGTATAAGCTTACCATTCTCTTCTGCTTTCTGTTACTTCTCATGCAAGAGCTAGATACAAGAACCGCTGTCAGAAGTAAAAGCCATGCAAGTCTGGGCAGAAAAATGAGCTACACTAATGTGGTGATTTTGTCAAGTATTGTTTGTTAGGATAACAAACTGTGTGGAAAAGCAAGCAGAATTAAGATAAATAAGGCAGAAAGAAAACAGACTAGAGGGCTGAGCACTGGTAGGTTTACTCTTAGAAAAGTTTAAGAGCAAATTTTAGAGAGTGGGTTAGGCTTTGGAATGAAAAGCAAAATATATTCTTCTTTAATTTTTATTGGCAACAAGAAAAAATGTTGCATAATTTTAATTACGGCTGAGGCAAAGGCATCTCCAGTTTCAACACTGTTTTATCCTACAGAAGAAACTGTCCTTAAGAACAATTTTTTAACTAAATCTTTGATACCAGTGGGTAAAACAATTTCACCTCTATGACCTAAACATCTCTTGCAAAAGCCCTTTGTGTGGCTTCTGCAGAAGCTATGGTTTTAGATGTCACTTAATCAAGAACACCTCCAAAACTTTATAAACACAATAGAATAAAATTTTACAGTATGAAGAAAGTACAACTAGTATATAGCTCACTGTATCAGACTGGAAGTGTGCATAAATGAAAGGTTATTAATGTGTACAACATTCAGGACACATGCCAATGCTCCCTTTATCCTTGTGGTTGCAAGAGAAAAAGAGGAGGGGCAGGAGGAGAGAGGGGGAGTAGAGTGTGACTGGGAGAGAGAGGTGGAAAGAAAGAGGAAGGGACTGTGTAGAGAGCAAGAGAGAGTCTAGCATTTCTTACATTAATGTCCAGTATGCAAGCCTTCCTCTTCTCCCATATGGAGGAGGCCTAAGGTCTACATATTCTGTTCTTATATGTGCAGTATAATGCGGGTATTACCTTGTAATTATATTTCTTAGTAGCAAGTAAAACCTTCTTACCTTGAAGCAAGTTGAATGACAGCAGATTTGCAAGGCATCTAGGATCATTTTGGCATCTATGCCCAAGGGCTTTCTGCAGTATGTACATATATCTTTCCCAATTATACTCCTGTGTATATAATATAACATCAGCTGTCAGAAAAAGAGCTACCCGTGAAATCTCAAGGAGAAAATTGTTGAGATTAGTGCCCAACAAGGAAAAGACATTTGTATACTATAAAATGCCCATAAATGGAAAAATGTTATGTGTATATTCTCTCCATTCTAGTGACAAGTGTAATATACATCCTTCTGTGATGGGTAAGTTGCTGAGCATAATTATTGACAGCAAACTTAGCATGAGTCAGCAATGTACCCAGGTGGCCAAGAGGGCTAATGGCATCCTAGCCTGCATCAAGAATAGTGTGGCCAGCAGGGTGAGGGAGGTTATCCTCCCCCTGTATTCGGCAGTCTTTAGACCACACCTGGAGTATTGTGTTCAGTTCTGGGCCCCTCAGTTTAAGAAGGATGTTGAGGTGTTGGAATGAGTCCAGAGAAGAGCAACTAGAATGGTAAAGGGGCTGGAAGGTAAGCCCTATGAAGAGAGGCTGATGGAGCTGGGTCTGTTTAGCCTGGAAAAGAGGATGCTCAGGGGTGACCTTCTTGCTGTCTGTAACTATCTAAAAGGTAGATGTAGTCATGCGGTGGTCGGTCTTTTCTGCCTGGACACTGGAGACAGGACAAGGGGTCACAGTCTTAAGCTCCATCGGGGGAGCTTTAGACTTGACATTAGGAAAAGATTTTTGACTGAAAGAGTGACCAGATTTTGGAACGGGCTGCCCACGGAGGTGTTCGAGGCTGGATGAAGTGCTGAGTGGCATGATCTAGATGTCAGATGGTAGGTTTACTTGGTTTGTTTGGTTTTAGGTTGGATTGGATGATCTTTAAGGTGTTCTCCAACCTTATCATTACTGTGATACTGATACTTGATAGAAAGAACGGTCTTACAGAATCACAGAATGTTAGGGATTGGATGGGACCTTGAAAGATCATCTAGTCCAATCCCCCTGCCAGAGCAGGATCCCCTAGATTGCTTGGCAGACTGATTTAAATAATTTGTGAGGCTGTGTTAAGCTGACAAACATCAAGGAGCATGTATATTAAATTGGGATGAGGATGAGAGAAATTATTTCCTTGTTTTAATCACAAGCATAAATAGGCATTTGAATTGAAACTGCCATAATTTGATCATTCTTATATAGAAATCTCCTCTATGTTTTGGAAGGGCCTAAATTAAATTAATTATTCCCAGAGTTCCTTAGACTCGCACTGGAAGGAATTCAAGTTTTTTTCTGATTCAGTAATTCCAAGAAATGGAAGTATTCAAATTGCCTGAACTGAAAATAATGTGCACATGTAATTTAATTTAATTTCTTTCATCATGAGGTAATGTGTTATTGGCTGAGCACATATTCTTCTTATACTTGGAAATATCTTAACTGTTGTGAAAACGTTTTTTAACAGCGTTGTCATATGAACCTACTCCCCCATATTCATACTTTCTCACAGAGAAAGGCAGTTTTGCAGAATAAGTGGCTGTCTGAGAGAAATCTGGAGTCATCTCTGTCTCTTTAGACATTTGGTATTGTTTCTACAGTTGGTTTTTTAAATGTCAGCTGTGACAAGCCTGAACTGCTGAACTGTGGTAATGATTTGATGGCAAGATCCCAATGGAATGGCGATTCTGTATGAAAAGCTGTCTGACGAGCCTCATATTGACTCCCACTGCTCTCTTTTATCTGAACACTTACACAAAATGACTGTGTCCTTTGTTACTCTGCAATGTCATTAATGTGTACTTACCGATCGGAAGTAGAGTAAACAGTTCTGATAGTATTTCCAGCTATATTTTCTTCGTAGGCACCATATGATGATTTGCTGTGAAGCAGTGAGTGCATAGCAATCACTTAAATGCACTTTTTATTTTAAAGGTTTCGTAACACTGATATTAATATGCACGCTAAAGTAACATGCTTGTAAAAAAGTCATCATCCTCAGCATTGTGTTCTTTTCTATATTTTCAGTCATGAAGAAAAATGTCTCCAAAAAAAAAAAGGATAATTAGAAATACAGTGCCCACAGAGTGTGTTCTGTTGTTGAATGATTCTTCCATATTTCAAAATCCATTATTCCGTTAGGCAAAACTAGCAAAAGCTACTTGATGGTATTGGTTTTGAGTGTGATGATCTCCCAGCCTGAATGACGGGTGTCAGGAAATGGTGACACACTGCTTTTTTTTCCTGTCTTTCCCCTGCTTTCACTAGTCCTCAAATAGCTGTCAAACAGCCACAGAAAATTACAGTATGTCCTTAGAAGTAGAGTGAGGATCTTTATAATACAGGCTGCTCAATATGTGATTTGTATTCACTACAGTAACTGCATTGTTCCTTGTATCACAGTGGGAACAAATATGCTGAATTTAATTATCAGGGAAGTTAAATCTTCCTCTTTTAACAGGCATAGTTCTTATTGCTTATCTGTCAGTTTTGTTTGCATGGAAAGGCTAAGCATGTAAGTGACAGCTGAAGAAGTCATCTTGCCATACATGTTTTGAGCATTTTGAACTTATTTAGTTATCCTATTCCTCCAGAAATTCATAATGTATATGGTAATTCTTACATGTTTCCTATCACTCTTGAATAATATTCTGTGATGTTAGGAACAATTTTTTATTATAATGTATTTGCAGAATATCGGGCTCTTTCAGGAAAGTATAACAGACTGATAACATGAATATATGTTACACAACCCAGATACACTTATCTACTTCTATCTCATAACGTGTATGTGTTGTATTGATTTCTGTGCAATACCAGAAATGCATTAAAATTGCACAGTTATTGAGAAGCTTAAATGATAAATTATTTATGTGTATTTAGTTCGAACATAACAATGTGCTTGCTATAGAAGAGTAATGTAGGAAACCTAGGTTTGCTCACTACAAAGTATCTCCTCAAGTAAACACCCACTGTTCTATTTACATTTCAGACAAGATGAAACTAAGCTTATTAAGTCAATAAACTTACTAAGTCAAAAAAGCAAACTGAAGTTAAGTAATCACCTTTTTAAAGGTTTTTTCTTGTCATGTTCCCATGAAGTACCAGAGTGTGACTATTGTGTCCCCTATTATTAAGGTTCAATAGAAGATTCCTTCTCTCCTTTCCAAACTGTCAGCCTTTACTCAATTAATGACCACTATACAGCAATACACCTTACGTATAAGACAATGTCTTTAAACAGTCCCCTGTATTAATCCTTAGTTCATCCACTTAGATAGGTGGGTTGTTACTGATAAGAGGATTTCCTAACCCAAAAAGTTCTTTGATTTAGGAATTGTGTTTTATATTTTTGATGTCATATTTCTTGAAAATGCATCCTAAAGAAAAATATATTGTTTTCTTTTATATCAATATACTTGGCGTTTTATTGGTTCTATTCCTACATCACATTTTTCACTTGAATTTCCAATACATATGTTCTGCTAGATCAAGAGTTTTGAAAGAGGAATCATTTTAAAAATGGGTTTTATCTGATCAAAAAATCAGAAATCCATGGTAAAGTTTCATTGACAGGGATAAGAGATGGTGTGTGGGTTCATATTCATCCCATTTAGGTTTAGGAACTTAAAGGGACATTTGAGTGATGAGTGTACCGTTTTCCTTACTGTCTCAGAAAGAAGAAGGTTTCCTGAGAGCCCTGCTTGTCTAACATACAGGAAACACCTTTCCACTATTGTTTACATAAACATTCAGACTTAGATGCTCTCCCATTTCATGCCTCAGCTACATCTTTTGAGCCACACGGTCTGTCAGGTGCTCCCCACTCTATGTACTAGAGTTATCTTTTGTGGGCTTCTACGCATGGGATCCTGGAAGCAGAATTTGGAAGTAGGCTGGCATAATTCCAGAGACCAGTGTGAAGTTTCTAAACTTCCTTGAAATTTCTCACATAAAGATGGTTTCTCTCAATATTTTGCAAGAAATGGCATTTCAGACCTTATGGATCTCAATCCATTGCCCACAGTACCTGGTCTTTCTTTCACTGTCACTGGAGTAGTTTGTTTCTGGAAGAATATTTGGAGTTCTTGGAGGCTTTTCATATGCTCGTTCAGTTATTCTAAAAAAGAAAATACATAACATATGCAAACATATTTAAAAAGTCATTTTCAGCTACACAGCTTTTGGTTACACTTACATATTCATACCAGAAACTTCATCTAACTGCCATTGAACTCTAGTTTCCTCAAAGTGCCCACTGAGGTTTTCAGCTGCACAGTGATGACTCAGTGGCTGAGAGCATTCTGCGTTTACTTGGAAGTATTCTATAATGATTTGTTATTGCTTTTACTATACTTAGTTCAAATTTTTCTTCTTGTGGATATATTACATTTTTGTTTTTATTAGAAATTACCAGCTATGCAGAAACATAGACTTTTGTTTCAAAAAGCAGGGTTACTATTCAAGCTAAAGAAGCCTTGTCTCCTTCAGCTTTCCCTGACAAACATGACACGCAACCAAACATAAAAATAAACCTTGTCAGATAAATTCTAGGATTTAAGGAATATATGTTAATAATGTTTTTGATGATTTTACAGGGCAGCTTAGATAAAGGCTTTGGATCTGCCAAAGGTTACATTCTGAAACAACATGATGATTGTAAGTCTTAACTCTAGATGCTTACACTGCAGCTTGATTTATTTCAGTAAACTTGCCAAGGTCTAAAGCTCCACTAAATGAACCTTGCTCAGTGCTGATCACTGCTTTATATGCATGGCATGATGCCTGAAGCAGCACTCTCCATTGCACTTGACTCCTAATCTGGCAGGCCCCCTTTCAGAACTAAAAGAGAAACTGATTCACCATGAATATTCTGTGTATGCTTCTCTGGTCAGACTGTGAAGTGGGACTGCTAGGATAAAAACATTTTATATTAAAAACTAGGAAAAAATGTTTATGTATGCATAAACATATGCATAGCCATGCAGATGGCTATGCTCTAGCAACTAAATGGATGATACAAAACTACACAATCAGAATGGTACCTAAATCCGTAATATAACTTCACTTAATTGACCAAAATGGTTCTTAGTTCTTGCAAATAATGAAGCCTAGTAGTGCTGACACTTTTAAATAATGAATGCGTTCACTTAAATTTCTCTGATATGCTAACAACTGAGTTCACAAACCACCTAGATAAGCACAAAAATACTTGTGAAGGTATAGTCATCAGGCATCTCCATTCACTACAAGAGATGATGGGTTTGTGTCAGTGGTTATTATCACAACACATGCAGCTATATTTGGTTAATCAGGCACATTTTAGAAATATTACAAATATCTTAATGACGTCATGCTAATTGTGTTTGCTTGTATTAGGAATTCACATTTTCTGTATCACACTGAACACCAACAATTCTTGATACTGGCTTTTTACATTTAGAGAGGACTGTGAATTGCGTCTCACCGCTTTTTACTTTGATCATCAGCAGACTTCACTTCAGTCTGATCACCAAGGTCCTCATCTCTGTGAAAGTGAGAAAACCCTCAGAATTAATAAATTTATTTGATTCAACCAAACATGTAAATGGGGTTGTATTATAAGCATTTCACAAGGAAGATTCCTTACTACAGTACGTATCACAGTTGTAATGAGTAATTCGTTTTGAAGTAAAAGTTATCAGTTCAAAGTTTGATATTTTTTAATTTCTTTTCAGTGTGGTGCTACTAAAGAATTACAAATGCCTCAAAAATTCATTATTGTATTATAAATCTCCAATGACAGATGTTACACAAACTCTTCAGGCAATCTGCTCCCCTGCTGCAAGGTTCCTCAATTCTAGTCAGAATGTCTTCTTTCAGTTATGACCACTGTGTCACATTGTATTGTCATGCTACAGGTGAAGGGCCTGCCTACATCTTTTAAACTGACCATGCTTTTAACCTGATAACATAATTTTATTCACTTCAGGCATCAGCACTATGGAAAATGGAAATGACTGCCAAAGTGTGTTATTTGCTTTTTTGTTATACCCAGCCCAGGTTCCTCTAATGGCTGCTATCTAGGGTTGTACACAGTCTCTAGGACCATAAGGCCATATTTATGCTAGTAAATTCTAAATGTCTGTCTTTGAAGAAGCAGATTTTGTATTATAAATGTAACATGTATGTATTTTATATATTACTATATTTTAACATTAATATTTTATATCAGATAATCTGTAATTAAAATGATACATTTAATAATTATTTCAAACTAATAAAAGGCACACAGCTTTTTATTTGAAAAAGAATAATAATACTACAAAAACAGAAAAATGAAAAATTTTATTTAACGGCCAATTTTTAACTTGATTGATCATTACTGTGAAATTTCACATTATGTAAAGAATAGTGATGGCCATGCACTGACTATGTAGAGTTTCAATAAGAAAAGACAAGGCCTACCCGCATTTCTTCCACGGTGAATTATTTATATTTACTAGTTTTAATTTAATGATTATGTCTAAAAAAGTTAAAATTATATGATTTCAGTCAATATATTTTTTACATATAAGAACTTATTAATACCAATATCCAATCAAAAAGAAACATTCTGCAAACTTATAAGGGAAAGATTATGACCACTTGCCTCTTATTATTCTGAGTAGCAGTATTGATGTCGGTTAAATCCTCAAGGTCTTTTCCTCTGAAAAAAGAAACAAATCCAGTTGTCAAAATATTCCCCCTATCTGAGAAGAGGTAAAGTGTAGTTAAAGGAAGACATATATTTATGCACACATTAAGAAGTAAAAAAGTAAATGGTTAAACGTATACTCAAAAATTGGAATCACTTGGAATCACAATGTTATTGACCATAATAAGAAAAATACATAACAGTTTTCCACTACCAAGGTAAAGTTCTTACAATGAAAACAATAAATTAACTAGCATCGTCAAGAAAATAAAACCACTTTGCTTAATTGACCTATGAAACTCTAATGTAAAAACCATTCCCCTGACTCTCTTTAGGTAGAAACAGAGACCCAAAGCAAACGGCTAAGTTATCTCTGTATAACTATTAACCCTGTCATTTTAATCCATCACAGGCCTATTAATGTTAAAACTTTGGATGCCTCCTAAAATTCAGTACTGTCTCAAATGTACCCTAATAAATATAATGTGATTTTAAAATTAGCAAAATATTATACTCGGGTAAATGCTAAGTTTCCATGTATGTATGTTTATATGTGAGATTGTCTTTTGTAAAACAGATAATCACTGGTTTTGTGTTAGGTGTCTCTTACTAGCATAGCACTCTTGTAGGTTTGCCCTTTCTCTATGCTGAAGGGATTCTCACAGAGTATAAGATACTTGGCCTGAAATACAGTGAACTGATGTGCTGTTCAGAAGTGCAAGTTCAAGCTGTTCCTTATGGATCACTGCCCTTGCTAGCTGAAATGTTTTGTTACATGCTGTCGAGGCAACACTTACTATCCATCAACTCTACAATATTTTATTTAATGCCCCTTCTCTAACTACATGAAAATACTTCTTTAATAGCTTTATTGAGGAAGCATGTAAGGCATGTATGGAAACTTGCTAGAGATACTACCCGTTCATCTGATGCCAGTTAATGAATATGTATTTTATATTCCTTATTAATCTGTAAGCATATTACAGATTCGTAACATTACCTTTGCTAACGGTCTCACAGTTAGAAACTACTCACTGCCTTAGAAAAGCAGGGCCTGAGAAGCTTTGAAGACTTACTCCTTGAGACTTGTGAAAGAGCTTGAATTCACTTTGATGAGGTTATTGTGATCTTTGTTCCTTTAAAGACAAAAAGCAGATCACATCACAGTTGATACAGCCAGTTGTCAATTAACCAAATTATTCACTTAAAAAGAAGTTGTAATTTATACGTACTTTATGAAAGCTTAAACCAAACTGATGAAAAGTTGAAAACTTGTACCAGTTCAGAAATTCAAAGATACTTATTAACACAGCCATATGCTCTCCAATATCCCTAGAATAAATCTAATACTTCTGTCAAAAATTGTAATTCCTCCTGAACACGCATCACGGACAACTTCAAAGAGTTCCTGACCCCTAACATGCTATGACAATAAATCTTGACCAGATAATACAGTCATCCAAGTATTCCTGATACCTGCATGAAATATTTCTTACCTAAAAAAGAAATTGTGTGGTGCAACAAAAGAACTGTAACAGTAGCTAAGTTGTGCCTAGTAGGCCAGTACACTCCTATACTGGATTTTCAAAGGGGTGTAAGTATTTGGAGAATCAAAACCCAATATGCTTTTTATGGAAGAAGGAAAACAGAGGCATTTGAAATTTTACTCATGGTATAGATATAAAATAACAGCATAAAGTATTGTATTCCAATTTTTACACTTCTCAATTTAATTATTTTCAAAAATTCCTGGGCATTCTTCTGCCAGAATTAGATCAAGTAATCAAATATACCTTTCTATGAATAACCAGATATGAATCAAACAAAAGTATGCTCCTACCTTAAGGCTCAAATACTATACATATTTATGCTAAACTTTTTAAGAAATATTAAAATATCGTACTGTTTTTCCATCAGATGCTACATAATTGAGTTAATAATGTTATAGAAATTGATTGTAGAACACTGGGAATTATATCACTTATATACTTGTAGGTAACAAGATCAGCAGGGAAGATTCTTGCTGAAAACAGTGTGTTTTTAAGTCTTCACATGTGTTTTAACACTTTTCCCAGGTAACTTCAGATTTGCTTGACTTTAAATTGCACAGAGTTTTCAATCGTAAAAAAAAAGTGTTATATAAAATAGCTTAACCTTGACCTACTGCCTATTTGGAAGTAATAAAAAAAAGATGTTTACAAAATTCCATTGATTTTAGAATAAGTCTTTCAGAAAGGTGTGTAATTTACCAGTAGCATAAACAAAATTTCAATTTAGGTTTTTTTTGAGAATTCTTAGAATATTAAAAATCAACAATACCTTTTCTAATAGTTCTAAAAAATATGTCATTCAAGTATGAATGAAACTAACACATATTAATAGATTAAAGAAATTCCTTGTGTATCAGAATATCAGAGGCTGTTGTGGCAGTCTTTTCAGTGCAGATATACTGGTCATTTGAAAACAATACACTTTCATTGCCCAAGGCTGTCTGAATGGAATTCACATTGCTCAAGTTTGTCAACAATTAAAAAAAAATGTAGGTGATGATGGAAAACAGCAGAGTGTAACTTCTACACAGAGCAGTTTAGAGAAACATGAGTATCTTTCAAATACGGTAAGATGGCTTGTAATAGACGCTGGTATTTTCATAGGTTATTCCAAAAGATGCCACTTCCAAGTAAAGCATTTTCAGAGACAGCCGTTACACCACTGTGAATATTCTGCCTAGGGTATTTGTTTGAAATGTATAATGAGGTAGGTCAGACAGCCTGCTAGGGGGAGGATATATAATTTCTTGTAATTTCGGGAAGATGAAATACTTTAACACCACCACAGGATATGGCTGGATTTTTTTAGGAGCACCTAACTCAGGATAACAAATGTAATTACTCTCTACCAAAATACTTGAAACAGTAGTACAAATGATTTTGCATAACATTTTGTACAAAAGGATAAAGTAATGAAAAAATAAATTGTTATCAAATGAAAACATTTAGACTTTGATTAAGATGTAGGTGTGGTTTTTATCATAACTAAAGTACAGAAGACAATTCTATTGATTCATTTACTTTCTTTTTTTATAAGCAACCACCTCTAGAAAAACAAGTCAGTTCTCCATTTAACATCCCCTTGAAGAAAATGCTTGAAATCTGCAAGAAAGCCTCACTCTGGAAGGCAGAAAAACCTTTGTCCGCAACTGAGCCACTGTGGGACTCATGCTATAAACTTGTTAACCATGAATTTTGTTGCTTCTGTCTGCTATGTTTCCTCTATCTGCCTGTGCAAAATAGGATTTGACAACTAATGAAGAGAGCCCAGCAGAATATAAGGCCAGCAAAGAGGATAGGTAAAGTAGGTTTACAAAAGCTGTCAAGGCAGACTACATGCAAAATTTATGGCTTAACCAGACACTCCTTTTGCAACATATCTTGAACCCCACTGCCTCTTAGACACAAACAAAAAGGGAAGTTAAGGCTTGGGTCACAAGCTTTTCAGAAATTATCTAAATTTCAAAAGGTTAATATGCCTGACCCTGAATCAGTATCAGCAAATATGTCTTCATTTACAAAACATTTCTCATTTTTTATCTCATTTTATCCATGTGGGTATTGAAAGTCTTCCTTGAATTAATGAACAAAAGACCTATGAACATGGTCAGTAATTAATCTTCATAAGTAAAAAAATCTATGTAAACATAATCACAGAACATGACATTTCTTCTTTTTTGTACTCCGTATGAAAACAGAAAAATTGAGTAGTTTACGTTTTGTTTTGACTTTCAGTCTGCATTTGATTTCTAACTCAGTTCAGTTGAGATGAAGATCTAATATTTTTCAGTCCTTCTGCTCTGTAAGATGTTCAGTGGATAATAGTTCTGTAATTCTGGTTTAACTGGTGACAAGCCAGATCATCATCAAAAAGTAAACCAGATTAATCCCATCCAGACATGCGAGCACAGCTAATAGTTTCAATTTTTTTCTTGAAAACACTCAGATAATAAAGTCTGAAATAGCATAGAAACAGAAAACATATGCATCATGCCTATAGAAGAGCTTCAGTGGTGTCATTCTTTGATGACAGCAATAAAGACCTAATTGTGAAATCAATGAAGAAAATAACAAAAATAGATTTTAAAGAGTTTGCTCACATTTTTCTGACTGTTCTTGTGCTGAGGCCAAATTGAAGTTGATCCTAGACATATGTGAGAAATGAAATTTTAAACAATCCCCAGCCATGTTTTTGAACCTCAAGTAGCAGTCAGGAGAGTATGTGACCACAACTCCATAGTCAGTGAATTATTTAACTTGTAAAAGTATTACTAAGCCCATTTATGGTTTCAGATGTTTCCTAATCCCTGAAAACCTTCTTGCATTGTTGCTCAGAATGATTAAATCATTCCTCTTTGCTGATACACAGAGAGTTCACATAATATCCCAGCACCTATACTACAGGTGGTTTTTTATGGCCCAGAAAACTGAATGACAACAAATTTCAGAAGACTTGCTGTAATGTCTTTTACCAGTGGGACTCTTCGTGTTACATTCCAGGATACTCTTGAGGTTTCATGTCTACTCATTATGCCATCATCATCAATAGCAAGCCAGAAGCAGATTTATTAAAGGAATCATATGCAGGATTTTTAATAGATCTCCATCTGTTTTCTGATTAAAATACTTAGCAGGCTTAGAAAAAATACTAAGGTGCATTCCTACTTCTAACAGATATGTATAGGTAGTATGTCTATGTGTGATACAAAACAAGTTGCATCTGTTGTTGTTTCTTCAGTGATCTCTCCCCACTGATCTCCCATAAAGCATTCTGTTCCACAGCTGCTGCTTCTGAAATGATGGAATACGCAAAGACCACACTAACCAAACCTCAAGGGCAATTCTGATCTAGTCATGTCAGCACAGAAGGCAAAACTTCCAACTGCCAATAGGGCCTTTCAAATCTGAACTAAAAGAAGTTGGTCTAGAGTATGTTAAATGCATCGGGCATCTCATGGGAAAAAGCTTAACATCATGGGCCCAGCTGAATTTTTATCTGTCATCCATGGCTGCTTTACTGTCCCTATGTCAGACTTTGCCATGTGTAACTGAGAGTGAATAAAGAGGTTATGTGAGAAAAGAGTGGCCTTAATTCTGAAGCAGGGTGCATTTCCTTCCACACTGCTGTGGTCACTAATCAGAGCCAGGAGCCCTCATCAGACCTTTCATAAGTAACAACCAAGGATGAGAGAAAAGGTATGCAGCCAACTGTGAAGGCCAGTTTATACTGTGCCAGAACCAGTGTAATGCTTACCCGAGAGGGTTTTGAAGTTAAATACAGAGGAGGAAGCTGTTAACCATAGTGTTTTAGAGGAGGTGGACTGGGAAAAAAATCACTGAAAAAAGGACAACTTATTCAGTTTTGCTTGGAGGAGATGTATGACCCTACAAACACGGTATTAAATTTTAGTTAGGCATAATGGGCTTGGATGTCTGGAGAGATGGGCAGACTCTAATTGGTGTACCTAGATTTCAGTAAAGCATTCGACACAGTCTCCCATGATATACTCCTGGCTAAGATGGCAGCAAGGGGCTTTGACAGGAATATACTCTTCTGGGTCAGGAACTGGTGGGATGGAAAAGCCCAGAGAGTGGTGGTAAATGGTGTTGCATCTAGTTGGCGACCTGTTACTAGTGGTGTCCCCCAAGGCTCAGTGTTAGGTCTAGTCCTGTTCAACATGTTCATTGATGATGTTGATGATGGGTTGGAATCCAT
>VZRI01004759.1:49233-80307 GCA_013397515.1 Upupa epops
GGGCTGCCCATGGAGGTGGTCGGGTCGCCGTTTCTGGAGGTGTTCAAGGTTAGTCTGGATGAAGTGCTGAGAGGCATGATCGAGATGTCAGATGTTAGGTTTAATTGGTTGGTTTTAGGTTGGCCTGGATGATCTTTAAGGTCTTTTCCAGCCTCATCATTACTGTGATACTGTGGTAAACTCTACAACAGCAAAGCATTGATATCAACATGCAGAAAAGCTGTAAGCCAACGGTCCACTAAATGCCAAATCTGTCAGAATAGGGAAGCAGGTCTCTGTCACTAAGAAGTGCCTTCTGTTGAGAAGTGACTTTACATTTTCTAAATTGTCATTGTAACCAAAGCAAGATCTAGTTGTAGTTAGGACTACTGAATTACAGGTATGCCTACATGAGTTCTGGTTTTGTATCCTGGCTTCCAACATTCTTTAGTGACCCAAGTATTTTCCTGAAAATCTTTGAGGTCTGCCAAAGGTCACACTAAGAAGTGAAAGCAAAGAAAAGAGACATCACAATGAAAAAGTCACACTGGAACACACGGTGTAGAAGTCCTGCTTTCTAATTGAAGTTCAACCTAAAATAATTCTGTAAGATATTTCTAGTGGCTTTTTGGAATTGTCTGACTCTCTTCAAAGATCACACTTCTCTTTCTTCATATAATGGGTACACGTAGTTGGCCAAAACCTTGAAATGCACCTACGTGTTCCTTCAGTGCTTTGCTCATTGCAGCTCTAGAACACTAGAAGTTTTGTCAATAACTGTTCATCTAGGAGACCTGACAGGATGGTTTAAATTCCATTAATTTGGAAAATTTAAAATAGATTACAAAGTTACTTATGCCCTGTGATCCTACAGACTAATAGTCGTTCCCCAGTAGCAGACACATTCACTATGGATGCTTCCAATAGCTGAGTGACATGTTATCACTATCACACCAGAAGTATGTCCAACACAAATTCTGATATATTTTTTGAAATACAAGATGGAGTCATGAGTCCCACATATTATGAATTCTTGAAAATACGGCTTTTTGGTTGTTCTGCATTTTCTGGTGACAATATCTTGTTACTTCACTGGTAAATGTGTCCCACTGTGCCAAATGCTATTATTTTTTGTGTAGCTCATATGCAAGGAGGCAGCACACAAGGGAACCATTTTCAAAAGCATATATATTTTGCATCCTGACTATAACTATTAATGGAAAATTAATTAAGGCTGTATTAAACATCCTCACTCTGTTTGAAGTGATTTAATGAGGTTGCCCACAGAACATGATTCTGTACAGAAATGCAGTGTTTTAACATCTGCATTTAATGGCTGCTAGAATTCTGTACTTGAAAAAGGGTGAGAATCTTGGATCTTCAAATGGAAATTGTGCTATGGAAAATACATAATTATTAGACAGTGGTTATCTTTACTTTTTCAGGGTTTTAGCATATTTATGTTGTCTAGGGTACCTCTAGAAGCCATAAGTTCTTTTAAGAACCAGTATTGATTCCTACCCAAAAAAGTGGAGGTCCACAAGTCCATGCTTTCAGATATGCTATCCAGTATTTCTGTATACTCTTATGTTTTAATGTGGGTGCTATGTCTAACTGTTTTACCTGAAAACAGTGCAACAATTGCTTTTTTTTTTGGTATCAGAATCATTGTCAGGCTTTGCAAGGAACAGTACAAAATCCAGCTTATACTTCAGACAAAAGAGACAGTATCTGATGACCTTTTCAGATAAATCCCTTCCAGAAGGTTTTCCTTGTATTACTGACCAGTCTGATAGAAAGCAAACCGCCATTTTGATGTTTCTATTTTATTTCCATTTTTATTTTATACTGAAATTTTAATTATTCCTTTAACATCTGTCAGAATCCTGAGTGAAAGACAAATGATCAGTTCAAAATGATTTTAAAAAGCATGACCTGAAAATCTTTTCATTCTAAGGAAAAATAAGGAAAATCAAAGGAGGTAAGATAAAATATTATTCTCACAAATGTGACTGTTACTAGAAATATTTTTCTAGTAAGAATAATTTTTCCCAAAGTGTAGCATTGATATGAAAACCTTAACAGAAAAAGGCACATCTGCTGACAGCTACTTAATGCATTTTTGGTTGGCATAAATGTAACAAAAATCTGTAGTTTTGTGAAGCTATCACAGCAGCAGCAGATGGATGATTTCTCAAGCACCAGCCAATTGTAAAGGAATTACAGCAAGCGTAAAGAGGGCTGAATTTTGCCCACTAAGATTACAGACTACTTACAGTATATATACTGACACAAATAGCTGCAGCAGTGCAATGTTACCATAGAAACTTGTAGACCAGAAAAATATCCCTCCAGCTCCCCTCCAATGGAAGGACAGGAATACAGAGCTTGATATGGTAATGAGAGAGACTAAGGGATGATGAATGTGAACTGATTGAGGGTGGGGATTCAGTAAGACCTTAATGAGCCTTTAGGAGTAACTTTGTCTTTAGGACCATGAATTCCTTAGTTAATACGTTGGAGGGTTTAAGTCTCTCCCACATTTTTTGACAGGAAAATGTTTCACAGAAATACTGCTTTTTTCCTAAGGGTTACATTAGCAGACATCTTTTGAATGCCTTTTCTAATTATTCTGTGCAGTTTTTACATACGGAGAGCTTCGGGGGAGGGAGGCACCATTTATAATAATATAGACTGTGGCTTCAGACCTCAGAAAACTGTACTTTATAAATGCAATTAAAGATAATTAACTAATTTAAAATAATTGTAGTGTCTGAACCATTTAATATTTCCATGTAAAAACTGAAGAATTAACTACTGTAATTCTCAATGTACATCTAGAAATCTGTTTCTAACTTACTTTTTAATTGCATATACAGACAATTTGCTTTGGTCAAGGTCACAGAGTGAAATTTTTTGTATAGTTATTTCTGATTGTTTTGAAAATTGTGACATCTCCATCAATGGAGAACCTTACAATTTGATGGAATTTCAGTAAAAAGTGGTAATTAAATTGTATGTCTTTTCAACCAATAGTTTTCATCATGCCTTTTCCACCAATAATTTTCATTCTGTACATTTTCCAAGACACATTAGTACATATGCCACCAAATTCATACCACAAGAACAAGTCCATCTGTTTAAATGAAGTAATTTTGTCACACTAAACGGCATATGTTGGATTTTCACTATTTAAAATGGTAACAATACAATGTACAAGTTGGGGTGTTTTTTATGTACATAATATTGTGTAGCTATTATCTCTCCCACAATTTACTGAAGACAAAAGATCATATACTGTAAAATCTGTAGTACTGCAATTCATCTGTTTCCAAACATTTTCAGCAACTGACCGTATGCTGCTCTTTAGGGCTCGTTTCATCCTAAACTATCTATGATTTTGTAAGATGCAGGCTAGATAGACTGAAAGAATAAAAAATGAAACTTCTGCAATATCTTAGCAAGTCAATGAGATGAAATTCATAGTTTGTACTTATAGGCCAACTTTTAGGACTAGAGGGTTGTTGTGTTTATCACATACCATGTTCAAATGAGCTGCTGAATATGGAAATCAAACCAATATCACATTTACCAATGTTTTAAAAAATGTTGTGATTAGAGCTCTTAACGTTACCTTGCTGTAGCTTGATCATCCACATCAGTCTTTGATTTCTGAGGGGTCACCTGTTCTGATGTAGACCTGAAACAGAAATGGTTGAAACCATACTGACAACACAAGAAGATATTTAGAAACACATTATATGACTTATGTTTATTGTCTTTGTAGATGTAGATATAGAGTGTGGATTTTCCTTGAGAAACATTTTTTTCCTGGGTTTTTCCTCAAACATATATAAAGAAAAATTATATAGATTATATATATATATAGTATATGTAATGAATCTATATAGAAAAAGCTATTTAATGCTCTAATTAATTCTATTACTGCATCCAATGAGCCTTTTGAAAAACTAGCATTTCAAGATGTATTGCTGCTATGTATATAGTAAAAACCATGGAGTTTCTTCACTGTCTCAACATTGTATTAGTGTTAAAGGAACTTTCACATACTTTACAACTATCTTTATTTATTTAGTAAAGGAAAAAGTTTTACTTTTATTGCACAGTGCTGATTTATAAGAAGTTAAGCATTACATTTCCCTGTCTATTTTTGCAAGGAAGGAAGTTTTATTATCATGCACTTCTGTGACATTTACTATGAAGAAACCTTCCCAGATAAATTATACAGTCTTTGTATTATAAATAAATGTAAAATACTAATAAAGTTTTGTGCATAGGAGCCTGATGCATTTCTAAATCTGTTTAGAAGCAAGGTAAACAAAACATACAACCTTGGAGCCTCTGAATCTTTTGAAGTGGACCTAGAGAAAGAAAAGAGTAAACATTTCAGAAACCAGGGAGTAAAATGCTAGTATTGAAGCAATGTACAAGATTTTGGATGAGTCAACAGCAGTTAATTTTACTGTTCCTTCCTTCCAAGATGATTCTTTTCTGTTTCATAAGGTGGAACAGATGTTTAACTCAAGTAGTATAATATTTGGTTCTAATCATATTATTTATATGTTAGTAAGAAAATCATTCTTCAATTAAACATTCTACAATCTATCACTGTGATCAATATTGTTTTGTATTCAGCACACAAACCACAACAAAAAACTCAAGTATAGTTATATTCCTCAATTGCAGTTTCTTTTAACTGTTCTGTGAAGTGTGTGTAATCAGCTTGGGACTGAGACAAAACGCTCTAGAAGTTTACAAGTCATGCTTGATTAGTCATGCTTGATTAAAAAAGGCTAGAATTAGGTCTAAGAATGAGAAAAGGTATGTGTATGGTAAAACTGGATCATGAATGCTGAAGTCCCTTCCTGAGGACAGAAGAACAATCAATTTGAAGACAATACATAGATCAATTCTCCACCCATATTTAAGACTGATAGTGACCTTTTAGAACTGTGGTTATTAGCATCTATACTTAACACTATTTTCTGAAACTCACAGGCAAGCAAAAGACTTTCCTTTGGTGACTATTACTGGTTATAATAACATTCACAATTTGAAATAACTTTCAAAGATCTTTTAAAAGACACAGAAATTAGTAATTTAATGCTCATCAGTATTTAACTGACTGTTCTAGGTAATACTATTGTTCAATCATCCAGGAAGGATCATCTACAAAAAGAATATGTCTAGATTAATTATCCAGTTGCTGCTCTAGTAATGTTATAAAGTCACAGGAATTCAAGCTTTTATGAAAGAAAATGCCCTATACAAGATGCATCCTATACTATACTTTCAAAACTACCAGAATCATACCGAGATATTGAAATAAAGGCAGATAAATCACAACTGAACTATTAAAAATATTTAGTATACACCAACTTAAAATAAAATAAGTATTAATATCTAGGAGCTCTCTTTCTGCAAGGTGGAGAGTGACTTTCAATCTTGGCCAAACGGATGGACAGTGGCAAACACAGAATAAGATCAAAAATCATTGCTTAACTTAGTTTTAAGGATCCATCTTAAAGCCTTCCAGTGACAGAGATTCCATAAAATCCATAGGCAATGGTCTATCAAGGAATTACTTATAACATGACAGCATATCTACTTCTGTTTCATGCACAGGTATGCATGAGGGTCATATTGGAAGGTTCACAGATTAAAATTAGGAAAGGACAAGGCCCTGCTGCAGCCAATACAGACCCAAGCAGAGACTATCTGGAAAGTTCATTAGTATTTTAAATCATCCATATTCTGGATTTAGATAGAGTGCAAGAAATGTTCTCTGTTCTTTCCTAATCTGCCAGAAAGCAATGACAACTTTAGAAATAAACATTCATCATTCATCTGCAAGTAACTTTAGCATGAACTTTCCCCCTAAAGGATTTTTTGCACATCCTACTGAGAGTTTACTAGGCAAATCTTGAGGTTTTGTCCACACTAATAACCAAAAGGACCCAGAGATAGCCCCTGGCTATCACACCAAATGGGACCAGTAGATTCTTGCCCTTAGGGATATTTTAGTAGATACGTTATGTGGGGAGCTAACTGGAATACTCCAAAGCAAAACCATGAAGAAAGCATAACAAGCACTGTAGAAAAATTTCGAGAATGCTTACAATAACCTATTGGGTCACTCCCAAAATAAGCTCCAGACAAAAATTAGGAAATAACGAGTGATCATCAGTATTTACCATTTGGTTTCTGCTGTTTCTGTTGTGGTCTTATTATTTGAAACTGGGGGAGGCATCCAAGACTGTCTGTCAGATATAACAAATATATTTTTTTAATATTAGGTTAATCCTGTGGGCTGAACAGCATGCTATGAATGTTAGAACGCTCTAAGTGATGTAGATGTACCTGGAAGTTTTCTTAAATTGTTAGCTTTTTGAAGCAGTGCATGCAGCGATTTTTTAGATTTTTTTTTTCCCCAGACAGATGAATGGAATTGGAAATAGTACAGCAATTTCAATTATTGTTGTGAAAAATTGATTCTCTCTCCGTGGTCTTTTCTCCATTTATTTATACCAAGATGGTACTAGCAAGTGGATTGTTCATGGGAAGCACAACCAGATAGAATTAACAAAGCAAAGGGTGTCGGGTATCAACCCTGAATGCATTCACACTGGTGTTACAGCTCATGCAACCAACACAAGAACTTTTAGATTTTTATACACACCCCCCCCCAACTATCAATCCAGTAATTCCTTGTGAAGAACCCTACAAAAAGTGCAATTTAGTGACTGCCTTTTGCATCTTCAGACTGCCTGAAGAGATGTACGAGTCTGAAAACAAAGGGCTGTTAATATGGAAACCATGACACTGTAATTTCTACTTTCTTAATTTTTCTAATCACAACTTTGATGCCTGGAATATGGAAGAACTTGCTAAGCAATGGTGGCAAGGGATACCTTTTTTTCTTGATTGGAGAAGTTGCAGCAGTGTTTGTGGATGCTGCATTAGGAGTCCAAGATTGTCTAAGAGAAATATACTTAATACATTAATCTTCAATAAGACCATCACTTAAAATAAAAACAATTGTAAAAAAATGTAGATCACAGTAATACAACTTTGTACAGCAAATGATACAATTATGTTTTACATACTGAAACTGAAATTTGAAAAATACCTCAAAGGATGCAAGATTTGTGACATCTTAGAGTATTCTGATGCCTAGAAAGCAGATCTGGTTTTCCTTTGTGTCCAAGGTAATTTCTGAGTTCTTGAAATCTTGGCTTCTGTACCTAACTTCTGTCTCCAACCACTAAAATGCTATTTTTAATTCTTCAAATGTTAGGTTTCATAATCAATTATGTCAATGCTGTTCTATTTTATGCTACACCTAGAAAAGGAGCCAGTATTAATTTTATGAGATACATCACTGGCTTTGAGTTTATAAAGTTTATAAAACAATTACTGTATTGTCCTCTGCAATTATTAGTCTAAAGGGAATAACTGAAGAGCAGAACTTTACAAATCATTTTACTGCTCTCTGGCAGGAAAAAGTATATACCATTTTAAATACCACTTCAGTGCCACTTCTGAATTCATGAAGATTAAAAAATCTCATCTGTGGACAAAATAATAGAAATCCAATTGTATCGTGTTTTATGTGTCATCATTACCATGATTTACAACAAGATGGTGCAAAATCTGAATGTAAAAGAACGAACCTACTTGAACTTTAAATGCCAGAGAAACTCATTTGCTCTTCAGAGCAATATCTCAAAGCTTTGCTAGATGACATTTAATTGCTGTGCTCAGTCTTCACTATCAACCCTATTCAGTGTAATTTATTATTGATAGAACACAACTCACATTGATAAAAGTATGAATAGGTATATTGGCTGAGGTCTGACATAACTTTTGAAATAAAACTTTCGGTTAGGTTAAGAGCTGTAATTTGTCTAGAAAACAAATTTTCAATGGTGTATAGTCACATTAAATGTATAATATGGCTGTGTCTGAATCATAACCACTTTCTAAATATCATCAGAAATTTTGATCTGTTTATTTTAAGTTAAAAATTGGTTTCAACCTGTTTTAAACAAAAGACTGACCTTCTGGTAGAAGTAAAGCTTTCCCTTGGAAAAGTCAGTTAGCCTGTCTATCAGAAAAGCATTCTTTATGTTCTGGTACTCATATCCTTCATTGGCATTTTTCAATGACATTTTCAACCGAAAACGTTAAATACAACATTTTTCATTTAGTTTTTCCTCAAAAATATATATTATATTTGCTAGAAGTCATGCACATGCTAAACTGTTTTCAATACATTTTCATTCTTTCTTTTTTATACTTAAGGTACTGTGTTTCTTAAATGATTTCTGTGCTGAGTTGCAAGATCTGAGCTGCTTTTCATCTATGTGGAGAGAGAGGCATTTTTATGGAAAATTGCTCTTCTTTTAAACAAAATATCTGAAAGAAATGAATTGACCTCCAAAGGACCTTTTTTCTCCTCACTGGCTATAAAAAGTCTATGATAACCTAGATACAGATGTCTGCATTCCAGCTACCAGGTGATGAAATGAAACCTACTGTTAGTCCGTAGGCCATACAAGTAGTTTTTCTATGTATTCTTGGTATTAAACGCAATCAAAACTTATGATAATATATGATATTTAGATGGCAATGCATGATAAATGATACATAATAAAAATCATAATAGATAAACAATAAAGTTTCCAGAATTCATACCTGTTGCTTTGCTTACTATTCAGAGTTGGGGACTTAGTTATTTTATCGCTATCACTTCTGTCTGGAATTCTGTCAGAAACATAGAAATAGTTAATATTACACACCCTTCAAAAAAAAACACCAAACATATTCCACTTCCAATACAGTTAAAAGATGGAGTATCACTGTGCACTCTGTATAGATTAAACATGCCTTAGTATAAAAAAAAATACAGAACAGAAGCTGAATTAATATAAAAGTAGTGCATTAATGTCTGAAGAGCCTAAGTAGTTCACTGAAACAACTGCTTGAAATGAAACTGTTTTAAAAGTTCCGGTTCAAGCTGTAATCGATATACTGTATCAGGCCTAGTTGTTAATTATAACTGCTTTTGTAGTAGTTCAGAATATGAAGAAGAAAGCAATGTTCAGTCAAGCAGTACATAACTATCCCCTTCTTCTACCATCCCTTCAGAGGTGCAACAGTCTCATTTTCTTTACATTTGGAGATCAACGTGATTTGCAAATGCTCTGATGTAAAATCCCTGACAAACAGTGGCAGTGACCTTCGGGAATAGTATCTGTCAAAGAAGTTAGATTATTTATGCTGTTTGAATTACTTATTTACATATTGTTTATTAAGACATGAAATTTACTCTAAGAAACCACATGATTTTTCAAGCCCTTTATGGATTTTATGGTCATTGCCTAAAATCTTTCTGGATTTTTGCTCAAAGCACCATGTAGCTTTTGTAGCTGGAACAACTTATGTACTTATTTTATTTTGGCTTTCTTTCCATGTATGAAATATCCTCTAGTAAGAATGGGGGAGACTGAAAAGTTCCAATCTACAGTCAATATAGAAATTACTTAATTATCTGAAGCTGTAGGTAAAAGGGGAATCATTGAACTACAATCTAAGCTTTTGCACAAAACAGTTTGTTTTCTGCCTTCAGTAAATTTCAAAGAATACTGCAGTATTTAATGAAAAAACTTTAAGGTATCCCTGGGAGACAAGCTGCACTAGTACATGCTCTGTGTCTTTCTCAGATCTTAAATTTAATTGTACAAGTAACTATCTCATGTCACAGGCAGCTGGTGACTGTGGCCAGCAGTTACATTTACTCAGAAGTTCACTAGAGGTCCCACTAAACTAGCTAAACAGTAGCACTGAACAGTTACTGTGGGTGAAAAGAGGAGCATTTCTTCAAATTTACAACTATGCAAGGAAGGGGTTTCACATTTCATTTCATATTTTTAAAATTTCAGCACAATACTTAAGTAGTTCTGTATTTCTCATTTTAAACACTACAATGGTCTATCTGCCATCCTACTCCACTACTGCCTGATGTAGGATGTAGCAAAAACTTCAAAAAGATGGAAAGATGAAAGGTATGTGTAATGTTAACTTCTCCTTGTACAACTCTTCAGCTTTTGTCAGGCAGTTGCTGAAGAATATCCTCTGTTTGAACCCAGAATGCTCTCAGACACCTGTAGTTCAATGATCCATTTACCCATCTAATGTTTTCCAAACCAATTTCAGTTTCTGGCCTCCACGATATCCCATGGTGGAAACCCCTACAAATAACACAGGCATGAAGAGAAAAAGAAATGCTTTTCCTTTTTTTCCTTTCTCTTTTTACTTTTGTTTATTCTTTAAATCATAACCTAAACATTTTGTAGGTAATTTTATAACCTTTTGTACAAATATAACATTTTGTACAAATGTTTTATTCAACATTTGTATTTCCTTTTTGTGCAACAAATACAAAATATTTCTTTCTTATTCCCTCTTGCTATATCACTCTTTTCCAAGCTAAGGAATCTTATACACACAGACAAAATCAATACACACAGACAAAAAGCCCTACCTGTCCAAAGTAGTGTCAGACCTGTATCGTCCAAGTACAGCTTTCTGATCTTCCTTTTCACTTGTGCTACTACTATAGAAAAGGTTAGAAATGACACTTGGTAACTATTTTTATTAAACAACTAATTTCCAATTTAAAAATATGTGTCTCAGTTGAAGATATCATACAGAATTTCAGACTATCCAGGTGCCAACACTATCCGTATCCAACTCTGCAGCCATTGCAATGATCCACTTAACAATGGCCTGCATTAGGGATAGATTTACAGTGGAAACATGCATAGACTAAAACTGAACCAAGCAAACTCTTGCTATAAACAGGATACATAGAGTAAATGGACACTCAGTTTTCTTTGGCAATGCCATCAAGATGTTCAGATAGTCTACTGTACCTGTGTAGGCTGTCTTGGGATTTGTACTGATTCAAGACAGCCCTTCCATAGTTTTCATCAGCACTTCAAGCAAAACAAAGATAGTGATTAGTTAAAATATTAGCAGTAAAATTAGAAAATTGTTTATTGGAAAACATTTTTTTGTCCTCAATCAAATTTCACAGCTGTCCACTATCACAGTAACCACACCATAGTATCACAGTATCATAGAATGGTTTGGGTTAGAAGGAACCTTTAAAAGTCATTTAGTCCAGCCATTCTTAGTGAGCAGGAACATCCTTAACTATATGAGATTGCTCAGACTCCCACCCAGCCTGACTTTGAAAGTTTCCTGAGATGGGGTCTCTACCACCTCTCTGAGAGGCAATGTTTCATGACCCTTGGTGTAAAAAAATCTTACTCATGTCCTGTCTAAATCTGCCCTCCACTAGTTTAAGACCAGTGCCCTTTGTCCTGTCACAACAGGCCTTGCTAAAAAGTCCATCCTCATCTTTCTTATTGGTCTCTAAGTATTGAAAGGTTGCATTAAGGTCTCCTCAGAACTGCCTTTTCTTCAGGCTGAAAACCCCCAGCTATTTCAGCATGTCCTTATAGTACAGATTCTCCAGCCTCTGATAACTTTTGTCATCCTTCTCTTGACCCTCCTCCAATAGGTTAAAGTATTTCTTATATTGAGGACCCCAAATGACTCCAGACATTTTGGAGAAAGAATTTTCTCTTCCTACATGCTGTTCATGGATCATATAATAGGACCCCAATCTCAAGGTGGAGTTTCTACTGTTATACAAGTCCTGGTTTGCATTAAGGTAAATTTCAACTGATTCTGTCCTAAACTCTCTAAAAGAACTTGACAAGATTTATGTTTGTACATGTAATGAGAAAAACTCAGACCATGTTCTTGCAACATAAATACATGAAATGTGGGAATTTTATTGGTAAGAGCATAAGCCTGGCATATTAAATTGTCTGAGCTTGAATGTCACAATGAAAAACATAATTGGTGAAAGCCCAACAGATTAGCACCTTCAAAAGACAATCAATGCTTAATCAAGATATATAATAAAGTATATAATAGTTATTTGATTAAATTAATGTAATTCTGGTTGATACCATTCATGAAAAGGTAGGCACTCTAAGGAAATGTACGTGGCATACTGAACTAAATTCAGAATAAAATATATTCTATATATTTCCTACCTTTCCTCTTTTTGTCTCTTTTTTATCCAGCTGTTATCTTGCAAAAGTGTCCGTCGTTTATTATTATCATGAGTAGCCTGTTGTCTGCTTTTAATTGCAACAGAGGGGCTTCTATTATCTGGAAATGCAGATAAACATGTATGGAAAATGAACATATAAGGAACCTTTGGAAACATAAATTACTACTAGAGAAGCTGAAATATGGAAAAGCTTGGCACAGATTGCATCTTCAGCTATCATTCCTGTTTTGTGCAGACCATTCTTTTGACCCTGAAGGGACTGCAGAAGCCAAATTAACCAAAATAAATTCAGTTTCATCCTTAATATGAAACAGCTTTGTGTATTTTTAACGTAAACAAATACCACAGATCTGATAAAGAAATTAAGATATATAAATCAGCGGTAATTGCAGCTAAGGCAAACTGGTGAGCTGTCTGGTTTTTGTATTTGCAGATGTGTGACATGATGCAAATTTCCAACTAAATTTGCATCTAATCTAATCTTGAAATGCTCACATGGCCCTCCACCTACATCTAGCCCAATATGTATAGATTTTCAGGTTTCTCAAAGGGATCAGAGTACCTTAGAAGCATTTTTTCTCAGTGGATGAATGAACACAGTCTTTTTCCTTACCAGCTACCTAGTTTTATGGAGCTTCTATCAAAAGCAGTATCTGCAAAACTAAATTTAACTAAAATTGGAGCACGGTTTCAGAGATTATTGGGAGGGGACAGCACATCCACACACTATGAATATAGAAGCCTTATTTACTTATGAAAACAATCTGAAAGATATTTGTTCAAGAAAGTTGATGTTTATTATATTGAGGAACCATCAAGAAAGTGTTCACTTGAGTTGTGAGAATGTATGGGTTTCACTGTATTAGAGAGCTGATCTCCTTTATTTTCCCTTTATGAGGAATTTGATATAGAAGCAAGCAAAAATATTCAACAACTACTGTCCATTATTAATTTT
This sequence comes from Upupa epops, assembly GCA_013397515.1. NCBI lineage: Eukaryota > Metazoa > Chordata > Aves > Bucerotiformes > Upupidae > Upupa > Upupa epops. The sequence goes on from VZRI01004759.1 coordinate 62,343, forward strand.
AAGTTCTTTTTCTTCCCAACTGAGTTTCATATGATCAGCCTGTTGTTGTGCCATTTTAACATTTCCCTTTAGAATAGAAGACTAGAAGTTGAGTCCAAATAGAAGCTCCATATTAACATTGTGATATATGCCCCAAACTTCCCTAGAGAATGTGAAAATTAATTGTGCAAACCCTTTGTCAATAGCAACCAATTAATCAAGAAACTGACTGTTGCAGTTTGATAGCTATAAAATTTTCAAGTGTTAATTTTAGTGTTTTTATGCTGATAAAGCATTTTGTTTTGAAGCTAGGTATAGCTTTCCCAACAGACCCCTGGGTCAGTGTCTTGACCCTACAGGTGATTGGTGGACAAAGTCTATTAAGCTTGCCCTGCCACAGCACCCTGCCCTCAAGGGCAGAATGGGGTGCATGCAATGGCTCTCAGCCTACCTGCCACAAAAGTCCAAGCATGGCTGCAGCTCTGCTGTGGAGTCAACTATAGCCCTCTTTTGCCTGAGAGCTTGAACACAGAAAGCCAGCACTAGTGTGTCCTAGTTCCTGACAGTGAGCCAAAGAGAAGAGCAGCTCCTCTGCACTGCTTCTCCAGCCTGACTATCTTTGATGATGCTAGATAGTGGTGAGCATTTAACCCTCTCCCTAATTGGAGCCTTAACCATAGGGCAGAGGAAAAGAGAGGAGCAGGACCTGTAGCAGGCCCCTGAAGAAGACCTGCTTACTACAACAGGCGTGTCCCCATGTGACCGGCACCATGTTAACTCTGTCCCCAGCTGGATGCTGTATACTCTACCACTGAGAGAAGCTTTTGATAAGAGAGAGATCCTAGGTACCTATCTCCTGAGCCTTCGGCAAACAGAGACTAGGCATCTATTATATTCTTATATTTGACACTGCTATAGCCTCAAAGAAGAGCCCCCCAAGTTAAGAGGTGCTAGAAGTATGCCCGAGGTCTACAGGGGAAGCTCACATTTGCAAGAGGACTGGAAAAGGAACTTTTCCACAAGCATCAAATGTGTATTTTCTGCCACCCCACCCCCACCCCTTTCCCTTCTGGAAGTGGGGTGCAATTGTGTGTGTGTGGTGACTTTATGGTTATGAGTGTTGGTGTACAGTCTCTTTTCCAGGGCTCTTATCTAAAGCCAAAACCTGATGTGCTAGCTGTCTCTCATTTCTCTCAGAGTGTGTATAAAGGCATTGTGATACAGTTTATCTTTTTGATTCTTCTACTTATTTGGGGATTTTTCCTTTTCTTCTTGGTGATGGGTTTAATAAATTCTTTTCTTTTCAACAAAGTTGTTTCATTGCCTGTTGAATTCTCAGCAAAAGCTGGTTGCTGTGCTTCAATTACAGGCACCAACCCAAACTGATTTAAACCCTCACTCTAACCCATTACACTGATTGATGAAGAATACTGAGTTTCTTGAGTTTTCCTTTAGAAACCTTCATGATTTTCTCCAGAATTCCATCAGTCTCTATGCATGCATTCCAAAGTAGTTCAGCATCACCACGTCTCAGGAAACATCACTATATGTTTTTCAGTAAACTTTTGTATAAAAAGACCACAATGTTGTTGTTTGTCAGAGCTATGTTTTGTCATTCTGCTATGATTTATAAGAGAACATAGTTCCTGCTTTTAATACAAGAATTTCAGCTATAGTGATAACATGAAAAATGTCAAATGGTTGGAGTCAACAGAAGCCCAAGTCATAATAAAGAACCACAACATTAATTTTAAGTGACAATGGCCAAAACTGATTTTTTTAAATACAGTTTTTTCCTGAAAGAAAACCACTACAGTGCAGAGATAAAAATCAGTCTAAAAATGTGTATTTGACAGCAATCCACACTGTGTCTAATCTTATCTGTGGCATTTTTGTAGCTATGTCCATATTGCCAAATAGAAGAAAGCTAGTGAAGGAATTAATGTATTGGACTCATCATTTATGTTTGCTTAGTTACAAACATCCTCTGGCTCTGTGTTTGACTAGCTCTCTCCAAGACTGAGGTGCTAGAGGTGACAAACATTTTAAAAGTACAGCTATAATAGCATATTGATGTGTGTTGCTATGCTTTGACCCTGATGTCAAAGGTCTGTCTGTTGTGTGTTTTTTTTGAACAGCCTAGAGGAAGCCCATTGAGACCATTAAGAAATGAGTAGGCACATCAAAGATGAGCTACGTAAATCTACTGTGATTGTCAGCACTTTCTTAAGAACAAAAAGTAATCAACTATCTTCACTATAAGATTTCTGCATCAGTCTGTTCACTGCCATTTGAATCAGATCTTCTCTTAAAAATACTCAAAATTGATTTTAAAGACTTCCAAAACTGAAGACACTCCAGCTTATCCATCATAGCTGCAGTGATTCATCAAATTAGCTATTAAAGTAAGCACTTTTTGCAACCCAAAAGCATAAGGTCTCTATCAGTTTAAATGAAAGCTTTGTCTCAGTCACTGTCAGGAACCAAGCTGTAGCTAGGGAAACATTAAGTGGATTTGCTCTAAATATTTGCTATTTTGAGTATACTGATAATACTAGCAATGGCTAGGATGTAATGAAGAACTAGATGAACATGTATAAGTAGGAAAAAAGTTTCCAACATTTAGTAATCAAAAATCAATGAGGATCCCAGAGCAAAAACTATACCTTCCCATTCCTCTAAATATTGAGATGTATTTCATTTGCATTTTAAAAAAATCTTCATTTACAAAAGTAGGAAAACTCTCAGTTCAAGTATATGCATTCCAAAGATAAAACTTCTCTACAGCAAGGACAGCTGACAGCAACTAGAGCTGGAAATGATTCCAGCATTCCTTTCATACTAACAGTTTTAGCCAAAACTGCTTTCAACTGTCTGCAATGTATTTTAACTGCCAGCCACAACCTCCTCTGGATCTTGAAGAAAAGTTCCTCAATGCCATGAACAGAACATAAGCATTTCTACATGTTCAAGACATAGTATATTAACAACTATTACAATTAAACTCGTAAGTGCAATATTGGGCTTTTTTCTAACAGCACTTTCGGAAAATTGTTACTATTTTTCAAAAAAAATTACTTGGATTTCACAGAAATCCTGGGTTCCTTAATTTGCTTAATGCAAACCAGGCTTTGGGAAATCTGTAAGGCTGGCAGGCAAGGAATATTTTGCCCGATGTTTTCAAGAAACATCACAAGCAATTTGTCAATGCCTGAGGTCTTGTGCTTGCTGGAATAGTCATTTCTAGTCTAATGAAGTTTCAATTAAAAAGTTAAATATAAATCTGATAGAGCAGTTCAGGTCACATGAGCATAGGCAGGTGGAGATTATTTCCTTCCTATTCCGGCAATAAAAATTATGTCCTTCATTTGGTAAAGCCAGGTGTTCCCTGCAGTCATTTTTGTGGACTTAGGGATGACATGTACCAGCTAAACCAGGCTCTTGTTTGCCTCAAAACCTTTTAGTCTTCAGAAATATAAGTTTTGATTAATTGGAAAATTTCAGTGTTTCTAGTTTACCCCAGTAATTTCTCCACAAAGAAAGCAAACCCCAACCCTTCTAAGTTTTGCACTTTCAAAGGAACAAAAAATTCCATCTGACAATAATTCAGTAGATATTTTTATCCCCTTCCCTCCTGTGAGTTTTACTCAATGTCTGCTCACCTCCCCTGAGCAAATCAAAGGGGCAGTTCTGAGATCAGTGTATGCCCAGTCTGCCCACTGCCTCCATGCTCCCATGGGGTTTGCACATCAACTACAGGCCTCAGTGGAGAGAACCATAGTACTGTCTCACTCCACCACACTACAGTGCCCAGTGTGGTGTTTTGGCCAATGCCATTGAAAACTAACACAGTATCACAGTAATGATGAGGCTGGAAAAGACCTTAAAGATCATCCAGTCCAATCTAAAACCAACCAAGTAAACTTAAACATCTGACATCTAGATCGTGCCACTCAGCACCTCATCCAGCCTAACCTTAAACACCTCCAGAGACGGTGACCCAACCACCTCTATGGGCAGCCCGTTCCAAAATCTGATCACTCTTTCAGTGAAAAACCTTTTCTTAATGCCAAGTGTAAACCTCCCCTGAGGTTTAGACACCAAAAGCTTTGCAGTCAGAGCAGGATGTACTGTGAATCTAATAATGGAATCATAGAATGTATTAGGTTGAAGGAATCATAGAATCATTAGGGATCAGAATGGACCTCAAAAGACCATCTAGTCCAATCCCCCTGCCACAGCAGGATCACCTAGACCAAACTGCACAGAACAGGAGGGACTTGAACATTTCTAGAGAAGGAGATTCCACAACTTCCTTGGGCAGCCTGTTCCAATGCTCCATTACCCTCACTGTGAAGAAGTTCCTTCTGATATTTATATGGAACCTCCTATGTTCCAGCTTGAACACATTGCCCCTTGTTCTATCACTAGATGTCCTTGAGAAGAGCCTGGCTCCATCCTCCTGACACCCACCCAGCTCCCTCAGCCTTTCCTCATAATGGAGGTGTACTTCCTTCATCATCTTTGTTGCTCTATGCTGGACATCGTCCAGCAGCTCTGTGTCCTTCTTGAACTGAGGGACCCAGAACTGGACGCAATACTCCAGATGTAGCCTCACTAGTGCGGAGTAGATGTCCAAAGGTCATCTAGTCCAACTCCCCTAAACAAGCAGGGACATCTCTAACTAGAACTGCTCCTCAGGCTGAACAACTCCAACTCTCTCACTCTGTCTTCATAATAGAGGTGGCTCCAGATCTCCGATAATTTTTATAGTCCTCCTCTGGACATGCTCTAACAGGTCCACATCCTTTATATGTTAGGGGCTCCAGAGCTAATAACCAGCCTGTCACTGCTAAAGCGTGGTAGTGTGCTGTCAGAGGAAGCTGTGCAATGCGCATGGAGATGCTTAGAACAAGGGAGTCTGTGCATCAACATCTAAGTGCCCTGAGAGAAAAAATTAATAAGATTCAATATTACCATTTTGCTTAGGAGATTGTTTTCGTATGCTGAAAGTTGACATTTTGTTCAGTGTCTTCTCCTTCTGTGGCGATCTAAAAGAAACCATGAAAAAAAGAAGGTGGTGAGATCAGGAACCAGCCACAAAGGCAAATTAAGCTCATTTGCCACCTCATCTTTGGTCACGTCCTCATATAAGTTTAGTCTGATAGAGTGGAATGACTTAATACTAGCTATCTTGGAACTGAAGCTCAGGTCTGTGTGTTCCTGCTTTGTTCCTCTGCCTATCATACTGCTTCTCCATCCTGTTCTTTGTTGCGTACTCCTTTCCTAAGAACATGTGGGGTGGTGAGAGCCTTTGGAGTGCAAGACAAACTAATGAAGAAAGAGAAGAGGTAATTGGTTTAATGGGAAGATGGTATCAGCCTGCGGCTCACAGCATTGCCTCAAGCATACATGGATTCACCCAGCCCTGATGACAGGTCTCCCAGCTTCAGTGGCCTGCAGCTAACACATGAGTACAGGAGAGAGGTGTGTTTCTGCCCTGCACCAGTTTTACAGTCAGTGATTTTGTCTCCTAAATCGGGCCAGGTTTCTGTATTATGGGTTGAAACTGGATTTTTGAACATCAGCTTTCCTAAAGGAAGCACTGGGAAGAACATTAGGACATTACAAAGACAAACATTCCCTCTTCCGTTAAAAAGAAAGCCAACCTAACATTGACCTAAGCGTGCGGACAAAACTGACCCTCTTTAGAAAATGGATCTTTTCTCGAAAGGCAGCATTTTCCAATAAAACAACATTAAGCTGGAATTCTCCCAACCAGCTTCACTGGTCAGACTGCTAATATTTACAGAAGCACCATAAGAGATTTTTTTGAGGCAGAAGCCGTTGTTAAAATTCAAACATGCTCACTGGGTTACGCTGTTGTCCTGTGTTTTTTCCAGACTGAAGAGTGTATGGCTCACTAACCTAAGACAGAGTGGGTTGAGAGACCAGAGATTGTGACTGTTTCTTTACTGATGAAACTTAAAGATGTTGAATTTTGGCAAAAGCTTATTAAAAATACTAGGAGTAATATTGACAATCAAGCATATAAAGCTAGTGGGAACCACTATTAACCACACTTAGAGCAGTTTTTTCTTTTCTGTGTGTTTTACTGCCAGACAATTGCTAAAAATGCTTATGATTACCAAGAAAATAAAGCAGGAGCCAAAATCTGGATGTAAACAAATACAGATCTTTCTAGAAAGTACAGATATAAATGCAAAAAATAGTATTGGAGCACAATACTATTTGTGAAATTCCAGATGTTTATAAGAGTTGTAAATTCTGGCACGTTGATTAGAAGGCCGTGACCTACACTCCTTTCTTTTAATCTTGGTTGCTGTTATCAAATACTCATTGGCACAGTGTCTGTAGAAAACATGTGACTACTGGATCTCGTTCCCACCCAATAAAAATATGCTCAGGGCTCTGGTAAGCCTTATTTATTTTGCAGTAGGTTATAAAATCTCTCTCAAAATTACTGATAGAAGGATTTAAGCAGATATGCACTGAATTTCCTAGAAACTGTCCAGGTAACTTATTGAGCAATCAGTCTGAGATAATGACCAATCCTGCTATACATTTTCCTGAATTGCCACAAGATGATAGAATTCTGATTTATTTGAGGTTTCAGCTTAGCAACAGTTGGGCTTCTGGTACTGTTTTTAATTTCAATTAGTCCCAGGGTAGTAGGAAGCTCGACATTTCAGCGTATTTCACAAGCAATGTGTGCTGTTATTTCTTCATTTAGGTAAGAAGCAGTAGTTTGTGTAGAAGGAGCATGGATCTCTTTTCTAATAGAGGCTTTTAAGGCCATTTCCTAAGGGAAACAAAACATGAAACATTGCAAAACAGAGCTTTCTTTTGTGGAAAATAAACCAAATGTGGTCATTCCAAGGCTCAAAATGAATTGTAAAAACCCCACGTTTTACAGCTTAAATATTTCTTATTAAAAACAGCAGGAAACTGCAATGTATACTTCATATTATACTCTAGCCTTCCTTTCCACATCTTCATGAATGAGAACTGAAATGTCTCACAGAACTGGCAAGGAAGCATCATGCAATTTTGCCAAAAATAAACAAGAAAATGTCAGATGCTTTTCCTGAAAAATAGATTATAGCCAAAGTGAAAAAATACATACATTTTGAGGCTTGCCCCTAGAATTTACAGAATAACTACAAATGCATTGATGACACTGAGGCACTTTGTCCAGCAAGTGTATGTCTTTCATCCTCCATCTTTTAACTAACACTGCTATTTAATTAAAAGCCTTGTCATATACTCCTTTTTAATGTTTTTAGGGCAAAACTGTATTTCAGTTGCACATCCAGTATAAACTACCACCTAGTCTGCCAGACCCAGCAGTATGCATAAATGAATACAAGAAACATGCAAACTCCCTTTTACAGTCAGCATTGACATTGTGCCAGGTATTCTGAAGTTTAAAACCCAGGCATTTTAGTCTTACAGAATACTGGCATATTGTCCTTAAGGTTCGCTTATTAATTCCAAGCTTTCAAGGCATATGTCAAAGATTAATCTACTGAAATTTAAAGTTTAAAAATTCCCTACTTTAGCACAGAAAATGAGTTATCATCAGAGTAAGATTTAAATTTTGAGATTGTAGAAATGAAAAAATCCCATGCAAAGAAGCATTTTTCCATCAGTCTTCACTATTGCAAATAAAGTGTGTGTGTACCAGTGTGTGTGGCAAGAGGAATGGACAGACCATGGTGAGGATCACATGGGTTTAAAAACTTCAGCCTGTAAAGACCTGGAACCATCACATTTTTCACACAGGTCAGTGAATTGCTTTAGAAAAAAAAAAAAAAAAAAAAAAAAAGAGTTTTTAACTTTGTAAATGAATTTGTGAAAAGAAGAACTTATACTGTGATAGTAAATTATGTTCAGGCATTCATTATGAGATCTCAATCACTGAAGTGAAACAGCTCAGCTGGAATGCAAAACAAAAACAAACAGGAATGCCGATCCAGCACAATTTGAATGTAAAACCAGTGTCAGCAAGCTCAAAGAGAAATTTAAAACTGTCCCAGCCACTCTAATGAGCAGTTCCCCTAAGGTCCCTAAGGTTTTAAAACATGCCAATACTAGATTCAGACCCTTCCCCATTTCTGGGAAACAGCAAATAGCACAAAAAAATCCCAAACAACAAGAAAAAGCTTCAGATATGAGTTCAAATGCCCCTCCAGGCTAGTAGCAAGTTACCCAGAAAGCAGCAGAAGTCTCCACTTCTATTTTTAGCACACAGATATATTCACACTTCTAAATTCCTTTCCACATTCTACACTTTCAGATCAGTCCAAGACCTCAGGCCTGCCTGAACTTTTTAAAGCTAGACCTTCTAGTTTTCAGCTAGAAACTAGCTGAACACACCCATTCTTCCAACACAGAATCCTCTTGCTTCACTCTGTTCTCGCTGTATCTGAACAGAATCCTCTCTGTTCTTGGCTGTAGTTTTCTGTGTAGTTTTCTGTATGTGTTTCACATAAAGCAGTGCATATATTAAAAAAGTGCATAAGAATAATACAAAGATTTCCTATAAGAGTCATGTTTTCCACATTAGACCAAACTAGTTACATTCAAAAAAGTCTTTGTTCTTTGGCCTCTGGCTATGGCAGTGATTAAGACCTTATTTATAAATATTCAGTTTATATGTATTTTGTCTTTAATAAACATTATTTCTTTCCACAGCTTAGAGGTACTGCATATCATCACACTGTGTAAGAAGCAATTCAACATAGTAGATGTTGTGGGAGTGTTGAGTGAGGTAAGCCTTCTTTTCTTAAAAGTCAAAACATTTGTTCTTGTACTGATGTTTTACATATAAAGCATTTCCGAATGTGAATGTCTAAAAGATTAAGATAATTAATAGTAGTAAGAAGCTGAGTGATACAAAAAGTTGTAGATGAAAAACTAGTTTAAAATATTTAGAATTTTCCTGTCTTTCACTTTACTGTGCTGCGCTGCTAAGGCAGCCTGGGTTGTAGAGAAACCACTGAGCTGGGCATGTCCACATAGAGTGCCAGCTGGAATAAACAGGTTTCTTCTACATGGCTGTACATGGCCACAGCTTCCTGATTGCTGTTTGCAATGCATCCTTAAAGTTCCAGCTTTTAAAAACCATCTAATATCTGCCATATGAAAATAGAAATAAAATCATTCTTAAGCTCAAATATGAAATATTCCACCAAAGTTTCATCTTATTGAAAGATCATCCTGCTCCAAAGTAAAACAAACCTTCAGTGTTTTGGGAGTGCTCAGAGCTCAAAACTTTGGAATTATTCCATTACAAATCTAATAAAAAGTTAGGAAATTCATTTTCTGTGTCCTTTGTGTTTTAACCCATTTGCTGAATTTCAATGCAATCCACCAGAAATTTTGGATAGAATAACTACTGATGAGACAATAAAGTGAAATGAAGGCTTACATCAGCTTTACTTCAACTTTTTTCCTCATCAGAACTGTTAATTCTGTTTTGTGGCTTTCCTTTATAGGAGATGGATATGGAGAATGTGACTTTTTAACAAAAACACATTGGATTTGCTGATTTCAAAGCACACAAAAGTATTTCCTTGCCTTCTGTTAACAACTTCTTTGCCAGGTCATAAAACTTTCATATTTTCTCCATAATTTCTCTTGAATATACTAAGACCTAGATGTGTGAGCAAACAACCAATCATTAAGTATTAAAGTCATTCTCACTTGATACCAGACAAAGATCTCCAAGCCTTAGAAATAAGGCAGTAGGGAGACACATAATGAGAGTTATTCTTCTAGATATACATCCACAATCCTGTGAGAGGTGAAATCTTTCTGGTTTGGAGGTTAATATCAATTTTGCTGTTCTCTACATCAATCATTTCTCTCCTCAAATATCAGAAGCGTTGTGACTGAGCTGTCAGCTCTGACTCCCTATAGTTCAACTCTAACGAGTATGTGTACTTCTTAACTTGCCTTCAGACCCTGACTGCAGGTAAAGGCTATTTTTCAAATCATGATCACAGATAGAGCCACCCAGAAATGTACCATACTTCACATTTCCAGACTTGCTATTCCAGTCCAGAGACACTCTGTCAGGTGCAGATCTGGATGGACAACTAAGGCTGCACCTTCCCTCCAAAAATGTTCACCAGTATCCACTGCCATAGCAGAATGCTGAGGTCAGGATATGAAGTAAAAGAGCAATGGTGTTGCTAACTCAGCACAGTACCAGGTGTGCACTCAGAGCTTAGCAAAGAAATTCTCAAGCATTGTTTATATGTCTCAAAATCGTAAGTAATGTGAGCCTTTTTATTCTTCTTTTTGGCCTTTTTGAAAATTACGTGTAAAAATAGCTACATTTATTTTACAGACACTAAAAACAACAAAAGTGTGTTCCTTGACTTAATTTTGTTTCAAGAGTTAAGTACCAGAGCACCACTTGTATAATACATTTGTAAACTTCGGAAATAGTACATTGTGCTTAAATGACTATTTTACTATAGAATTGAGGCCACAAAATTGACAACAATCTTCACAGAGAATAGGAATAACGTGTACGTGTGTAAAAGAGAAAACAGGCAAGGTAGGACTAGAGAACACATGAAAACACAACAGAAATCATTCATCTATTTGTAGCAGAAGGAGCTCTCAGAACTGGTTTTTCAGGACGTGGGCGGAGGAGACTGTTTTGAAAGAAATTAAGCTTTGTGTCACTACAGCTGTTAAGTCAGAACCCAGACTTGGATGTATTTTCAAATTAGAACAATAAGATGTTTTAGATGGTACTTTTTAAAAATAGAATGTAGAGGGAGAGTGATCATTTTAGATTTTTTTAATTCACCCAGTGCCTTTCCCTTGGCTGTACTTCCAATGAAAAACAATTACTATTTATATACAGATTCCATTCATGGCGCATATATTCTACAGAATTTGAGTAGATATCTTTGTTAAACCTGTATCAAGAGTGGAAATGATTTCTTGACAAGTAGTTTGATCTTAAAAAGCAGGCTGCTGCTAATTTCTTTCTGTTGTCAGTACTCTTTGTTTATGGATAAAAATTCCAAGAAAAGAATAAAAAGAGTAAATCAAACCAAAGACCAAAAATTACATTAAAAATTACATTAGAATAGCCATTTGGGAATAGTGGTCTGAACAGCAAGTTTGTCATGAGAGAATTAGCACTAAAGTTAATTATAATTAGCAATATAATGTACGTAATGCAGTAATTAAGCTAGTATGACCAAGAGAACATTTCAGAAAGGTCCATGGAATTTGAACACCTAAACTGAGACACTTTAAGTGCTGGGTTTTCACAGTCAAGTTCTCCACACTCCTTGAAAATCATCCTTTGAAGCAGGATTCTTAGCTGGATGCTAAGAAATCACAGAATATCTGAAAATATAGGACTCTCAATGCTTGTTATATAAAAACAGAAAGGTAAATACCCTTACCTAGGTATGGAAGAAATCAGTGTCCTAGTGTGGCCCAGGTTAGTAAGTTCAGCCTGCAGATGTCTGGAAGTGAGGTACAATCAAAGGAGCCAGAGAGCTGAACCGTCATTCCCCATCCAGCTGGCTGAAAAGTCAAGACACTTCTTCAGAGGCTGAGTCACTTAAGGAGGAGGTAGGAGGTGTGGAAGAGGGTGGCACCTTGTAGAAATACCAGATCAATTAAAAGCACTGGTGAGTTGTTAGACTTCTATGCTTGCTGTACTTTTCAAGTGCAGTAGGGCTGGGTTACATTAAATTAAATGCTTTCAACAGGGTTTGAAACATGTAACCAAGAAATTATAACTTGGAAAAAATACTGCAGACATTTTCCACAAAATATGTGTTGCAGAGCTATAGGGCTGCCTCACAGCCAGACAGTTTCAGGTACTTATACAGGCGAACATGAAGAAACACTGTATTTTCATTAAAGGAAAGTTCTGCAGAAGTGGTGTATGGGGAACACATGCTAGAATCTGATAAGCACCAAGTATTTACACTGCTTGAGTATGTGGGCAGAGGTAAAAGATCTGTAGGGGAAAACCTTCCCACACCAGATCTTGTTGTAAGTAGCTCTTATCTGTGCAAGCTTGCATTCTCCTTCAGTACAGCCAGTAGTAACCAGAAAGGGAAGAAAGGTCTGCTTTCCCTTTATTGTTCCTTCACAATGGCTGCAAATACATTTCTCTGTAGGCTAAGAACCGTCTTACTGTTAGTAAGTACAATAGCAAGAAATACAAACTTCTTTATACTACCTTATGATTCTGTTTAAGAAACAGAGACTGTTTCTAAAGTATCTTATACAAGCCAATACTTATTTATATTTGGGGAGCTTTTTTAATGAAATACATAAGATGTGGTTATACAAGCTTCTGAGTAACCCTAGGTCCTTTTGTCTTTTGTGAAAATTAATAATTTCTTTCAACACAAAGAAGTAAACTCTGACATATATTAACTTAGTAAATTTCTCCTTAGCCCTATTTCTAGTCTTTATTTTGGCTGACGGTTACTTCTTCATGGGCTTGGTACTTAGTAGCGTAAAGTTATTGTCTAAACATTGGTTCTATCTGATGAAATGCAGCTGACGAAGCAGAGCAACAGACAAGAAAGCACCAAGTATAAACTACCAACTACCACAAGTTTCAGAATTAATGAATACAAACAAGCAAACCTCCCTGAACTTTGCACAATTCATCTTCTGGTTTTCTGAAAGTCCTGGCATGTTCAGATACACCGTATACTGTGCATTTGCCTTTTCACAGTCAAAAGGAAAAGAGTGGATGAACGCACCTCTTTACAGATTTACTAAGATCTTACAATTTTAACACACATTCCTTCCAAATGTCTTTCTTCATAACAAATGCAAAATGGGAATTAGTCTACATACACTCTGAGTTTAAATGGACATATAGTTTTGATTCACAATAACATCTGGGACTAGGAATATCTTTTATGTTTTGAAGTCTTTTTCTTTCACAAACGAGGTGTTAGATGATACTTTTCGTTATCATTTCTCATCCAATTGGAAGACTTCTGCTAAAAAAATCAGAGAAAAGCTTAACCTGTCTTATAGCATTGCCTTCTTCAGCCACATGTTTGAAAAGCACAAATAAAGATGCAGACAACACAGGAATTAAATAGAAATTTTCCCTTATTTTTAAACTATTAGCACAGGAGAAGCACAGGAAGCCAGTTCTGCTACCCAAAATAAGCCAGAAACTTATATTAAAATAGTTCCTGTGAAGTGTTCAGTAGTTGGCTAATGGAATGACCTTCTATGGGAAAATATATATATTTTTACAAGAAATTCCAACAGCAGTACTGATTGTAACGTAAAAATAAAGCAAGACACCTGTCTTTTATTGACTGATCTGCAACAATGAATAAATTAAATGAATGGTGAATCTTACTTACTGATAATCATTCTGAATTATTTCCTCTATGGTAATCACATACAAGTATTATGCCTGGTGAATACAGAGCATATAGTGTAGTGCCATGTATCAGGCATTGAACATTTTCGGCATAAGCATTCAGTGTCTCATAACTATTTTCCATGAAGAAACTTCCCATACTTTGAAGGAATTCAGATTTCAGAAATTCAGAGAAATTTAACTTTGTATCTGGAGCTCATTATAACAAATAGGATGTAACACAAATCCAGCTAACCCCACACTGTGTGAGCTGTTCTGTAATCATGTTTAGAGAAGCGTTGTTTTCATTCTCTAGGTTAAGTACTTCTTTGATTGAAGGATGGTCAGGAATATAGGTACAATGATATTTAATTGCTCTGATCATATCAGAATTTGAATTATGTGTCCTTTGTTTCCTTTCTTGTTCTCAACCCCAGTTGTATGACAAGCAGATAGCATTCTTGAAATAGATTTTTCAGCAGTGTTAAATAAAAAGATCAATGCAAGATATACAAGTGTGTATATGCCTCTGTGTTGTCCACCAAGGATGTTTTCTCAAAAGATGTAATTTACTTCATCTACTACTAGTTCACAGCATTGAGCCATGCTTTACTATTCGTTTGTCAGAGTTGAGGAAAAATTTTTAGTTCAAATGACAAAGTCCTTTGGAGACATCAGGAACTAATTTCATATTTATTACCATAACGTCTACATAGTCTGCTTGTTAGGAGTTTGGTAAATACTCTGCTATTTTTTTGCCATTATCACCAGGAAAACAGAGAAACTTGTCCAAAAATTAGATGAAAACCTAAATAGCCACATCCTCAGCTAATAAAATGAGATGTAACTCCACCAAAATCATTACATTAGCAGATTGTGTCAAGAAAACAAAAAATTACTTGAAATTTTTCCCAACATTAATTCCTCTTTTCAACTTATTAATATCTAGAAATAGTACTCAGAGGTCAATAAATAACTCTTGCTGCTTAGGCTGCTACATATTGTGCAGGCCATGTATAGCATCAGCAATGGAGGCTTAAGCTTATATGTCATCCAACAATTTTAAAAATGTCTCCTAAGAAACAGTAGGGGATGGCAACTTTTAAAATAGAGTAGCATTGGCAGAAAAGTGAACATTACTTCAGAGCTGCCACCGTTTGAATGGCTTATTCAATGTTTAGGTCAAACAGATGTAGCACCCTACAGACACAATATATATCCTACTTTGCAATTCCTGTTTCTTTACAAAGTGCTTGTATTCTGTGTATTTAGTCTTAGTTCACACTTTTCTACAAAGTCTGTGCCTAAATTGATGGTAAGATGCATTTTCTCTACATGCTTTTTTTAATCGAATGTTATGGTGTCCTTCTGAAGCTTTATAAGATATGTAGCCTAGCCCTATTGAGCTTTTATTTAGATTCACAAGAGACAGATGGGATGAGCAGTAACTCAGAAGGCAATTTTCTCATCAAATATCTTTCTGACTCCTTGCAAAAAGAAAGGAATTACTGAATACATTTTTTCATACACCCATTCCTCAAAAGGAAAAAAATCCTTTAATGCTTCAATACTTTCCAGAAGATTTAAATACCTTTTAGCAAGTGAAGTTTAAATATTTTAGTTTCAAGATACAGATAGAACAGTTTCATTTATTCTATCAATTTAAAAATGAAAAAGCCTAGTCTCTGGCCTAAGGACAAGTGTTTGTGTCTATATCTTCAAGCCTGATTTCCAAAAGGAACTCTGCAGCCTCATCTACACTCTTACTGGAAACAATCCTAGGTTTGTACTGGAAAGATCCATGCTCAAGTGGTGTTTTCCCAAAGACAACTTATTGGCCATGGCAAAACCATGTCACAGAGAATGCATGATAATAATGTGGACAAAGAAAGGATGTTGCTTAAGTCTAGTCCTTACCCATCCTTAGTTAACTAGTATTGTCCTACTCATTATACCAAATTTTTCTGAAGTGAGTTGTGTTCGACACAAGAGTCAACAGATGACTAAAGACTGTACAACATAGAGATAGGTTCTGGCAGCAAATGTTGTCCAGCTGCCAAGGCAGAGACAGCTAGTCAAAGTAACATGTATCTGGGAGGTGGATTACACACCTGAGCTACCAGCACATTTTTCTGGCTTGAATTTGGTCTAAGATCACCTCTGTATGCAGCCAGCAATTCTAACAAGTCAAAAGGAGAGCAGTAATTTAGGAAAAAAAGAACTCAGTGCAGGAACTAGAGTACCATGTAACAGAAAAGGAAGGGGTGCTTATGCATGAGTTACATCTTCCTCTTGAAAATGACTAAGACAAAGACTGCTCCTCCCTTAACTCCCTACATAATCCTACATAAAATAAGGAGATGCTTGAGACTTGTGCTACCTCTATGTACAGAGGTACTTTTCACCCCTAGTCAAAATAATTAACCAAGGAAATTGCCTGTGGGTACACCCTTACCAAGAGGTATGTATGACTCAGAACCAGACTCAAAACAGTTGTGTGAATCCCAGTAGCATTCAAGAGTGCAACAGAGGGGTAGAAATAAAGAGTATTGGTTTTTACCATGGGCAAATTATTTATCATTAAACTGCCATGGTATTTCACTAGTTTTGCCATGAAGATTCTGGTTCCTGCCCCTAGCCAGACATCACAAAACACAGTAAACTACTGGACCAATGTAAGATGCAAACTCCTTTTCTCTATGTGCATCCTTCTTCAGATTGAGATGCAGGTTTTAAAGACTGACAAGCGATGTCCAGGGCAGCCTTACAAAGGCCAACCACTGGTAGTGCCAAGCACCTTGTTTCTCCCTTGGTACTCAGAAAGTGAGAATTCCTCTATCTATTCCACATGTAAAGCTCATCTCCAAGCATGCCTAATCCTTTCAAAGGATGAGAAAGCAACAGCCTAACAATTGGAAAATTCACTTAGCCTGTGGCCAAACACAAGTTCAGCAGCTGATTTTTACTAGCAGACTACCTTAACCAGTAAGTTATATTTTTCATGGGGGTGAACACAATTGCCACAGCTTTTCTACCTTCTTAAAGTTTACATATTCACTGCAGCCTTTTTACTTTGACATGCAGATACTAGTCCCGCCACTGTGTAATGTGCTTCAGGGATTAATTTTTACGATCTTAGATTACATTTTTCTATTGCTATTGCAGACTGCCATTCCTGGGGAAGACCTTTCAGCTGGTTAAAGTAAGGTATGCAGTCAGGTTGTTTAACCACACCCTCCACGGTACAGGAAGGAGCCCTCTCAGACCTTTTTTATATGCATTTTTTAAATGCTAAGAAAACCCTAGTGACAACGCAGAGATATTGCTTAGCCCGTTGTCCTCCCAAAAGGTGTGGCAAGGTTTATAAATAGAGGAGGAAGATAAAAATGCTAGAAACAGTATGCAAAATATATAAAAGCTGTCACTGCTGCTAGTTGCCACAGAAGCAAAAGTCTGCTGTTTTCCTTTCTAAAACTGCTTGTCAGAGAAAATTGCTTTTTGTAGCAGATGCCAGGATATTTCATGGAGGTGCACATTTTCAGTGCTAGTTTTTCCCACAATTTGAATAGCTGTTTGCTCTGCAAGTAAGTGAAACAACTGTAGAAGTCCCTGAAAGTCTGTTCCATAGTATGCTAAACTCACATATCTTAGCCTTGCACCTTTGCCATCACTACTTTAGCTAAAGGTTGCAAAGATACTGATAAAATTAGTTCACTAAAGAAAATTGTGTGGAAAATCTGGGTAATAATCTGTGTGGTACCAGCTGAATGCATATTTGTTAATATGCTATCATCATCTGAATTAACAAAGAACACTCATACGGATGACTGAAAAGTTGAAGTCAGACTCTGAGTAGTGGGAGTGTTAGAACTATGATCAGATATGTCCTTTTCAGTTAAGAATAAGGAAGATTCTATAATACCCCATATCCTAAAAATCCCCATGAAGAGAGTCCTGAGAAAGAACCAGCTGTCGTGATCTCTGGGAAAGTCATTCTGTAAAAGGATGTTAGGTGTAAGTAAGTTAAACTTTCTTATAGCAATTAATTGGTCAGGAGCATTGTAAATATGTAGGAAACAAACCTCTCAGGTTGTTCATTCTGTGGTGTAGATAAGGACCTATATCTGCACCATAAAATAATACCCATGTGAGGAGCTTCAAATTACACTTATCTGATAGACTGGTTTTATCTCGTCGTCCTGGTATTGTGCTGGGTTTATCTGCTAGGGCTAAGCAGCCCTTTCTCTTCCAATAATGGTTGTTTCTTTTACTATTTGCATCAAATTAGTTGCTTGAGAACTCAATTGTCATTTGACATTTAATAAGCACAGATACAGGCTGGGCAGTAACTGGCTGGAGAGTAGCCCTAAGGACTTGGGGGTACTTGTGGAGGAAAAGCTCAACATGAGCCAGCAGTGTGCACTTGTGGTCCAGAAGGCAAACTGGATCCTGGGCTGCATCAGGAAAAGTTTGGCCAGCAGGTCAAGGGAGGTGATTCTATCCCTCTACTCCACTATGGTGAGACCCCACCTGGAGTACTGCATCCAGTTTTGGAGCCCTTATTACAAGAAGTATGTG
>VZRI01004759.1:80458-95968 GCA_013397515.1 Upupa epops
GCAGGGGGGTTGGAACTGGATGATCCTGTGGTCCCTTCCAACCCTGACTAATTCTATAACTTCTTCCCAGGGAGGGTGATGGGGTGCTGCAGGGTGCTGCCTGGGGGGTTTGTGGAGTCTCCTTTCAAACCTGCCTGTCCTGCTGTGTGGCATGGGGATTGGACTGGATGTCTTTCGAGGTCCCTTCTGATCCTTGATTATTCTATGATTTGAAAGCCTATATGGACATTTATACCCATCAAAATTCCAAGGTGAACCAATATTCCACCTATTTAATGAAATCTTCATAGAATCATAGAATCATTGGAAGACCAATTAAAGATCATCTAGATCCAATATCCCTGACACTGACAGGGACACCTCCCATTAGATCAGGTTGTTCAAAGCAACCCAGAGATTCCTCAGGCAATATGTTTCAGTGTCTCACCACCCTCATAGCGAAAAGCTTCCTCTTTAGATCTAATCTAAATCAACCTTCTTTCAAATTAAAGCCTTTACCCCTCATTCTATCACTGCTAGTCCTTGTAAAAAGTCTCCTCAGCTTTCTCGCAGGCCCTCTTCAGATACTAGAAGGCTGCAATAAGGTGTCCCTGTAGCCTTTTTTTCTCAAGGCTGAAAAACCCCAATTCCAGTGTTCCAGTCCTCTGATCATCTTCGTGGCTCTCCTCTGGACCTCCTCTAATATCTCCATGTCTTTGTTGTGATGAGGGCTCAAGTAGCAGACACAGTCCTCCAAAGAGCAGATAAGATGGGAAGATTCACATCCCTCAGTCTGCTGGCATCAGTCCTTTTGATGCAGCCCAGGATGCATTTGGCCCTGTAGGCTGCACTCGGCCTTGTAGGCTGCACTCACACACTTGCTGGCTCATGCTGAGTTCTTCTTCAGCCAGTGCCCCTAAGTCTTTTTCTTCAGGGCTGCTCTCTAGCCATTTTTGTGCTTGAGATTGCCGAGAACCAGGTGCAGGACTTTGCACTTGGCCTTGTTGAAATTCCTGAGGTTGACCTGGGCCCACCTCTCAGGCCTGTGATCTCTCTGGATGGCCTCCTTTCCCTCCAGCATGTCAACCACACCACAGAGCTTGGTGTCATCTGCAGACTTGCTGAGGGTGTACTCAATTATTTAACAGGTGAGCTCCANTAGCCATTTTTGTGCTTGAGATTGCCGAGAACCAGGTGCAGGACTTTGCACTTGGCCTTGTTGAAATTCCTGAGGTTGACCTGGGCCCACCTCTCAGGCCTGTGATCTCTCTGGATGGCCTCCTTTCCCTCCAGCATGTCAACCACACCACAGAGCTTGGTGTCATCTGCAGACTTGCTGAGGGTGTACTCAATTATTTAACAGGTGAGCTCCACGGTAGTCATTTTGGCACACAGAGCTGCTATGCACACCAGCCAAATACAGCAGATTGCTCTCTCTCCTCATCAAAGTTGAATATGTGCATTGAAGAAAGGTAAGTTCTCCTCTGTTCTTGGAGGATGCTGGCTGTTAGTAGGGGACAGCTTCCTCTAGGAAAGTTGTTAGAAAATGTGTTCCAAACTCAGCAACTGCAGAAATAAGGTAAAGGTCAAAAGTGGGAATCAGAAAGGATGGATCTGAACTTAAAAAGTCCACAGAAGCACACAAAAAATTATCAAAGATGCAAAATTGCTTCTCCACCCAAGGAACAAACACATCAGCTGCCCTTTCTGCAGGAAGCTGTGTTTCCAATAGTTTATTAAATGCAACAGTACATTTCTATACGTGTATACCTGTATTCATGTATGTGTGCACATACATGTGTTTGTATACGAATGCTCATATATGTATGTGTGTGAACCCATACAGAAAACAGATCAATGAGGAGAGAAGCTTGTGGTTACTAAGTAAACTACATTTGGCTTAGGAAAGCCCTAACATGCAAATTGACAGAGATTGTAAGGGAACAAACATGCTTAGGGAAAGCATGTAAATTGCTTCACTTCCACTCTTCCCTGAGCATCTGCTTTTGGTCACTGTTGGACACAAAATACTGGGAGAAACAGATCTTTGGGCTGACCAGGAACTGCTACTCCCCTGTTATGGCCCTGTGGTGAAAATTTTTATAAGGCAGAGATCCAAAATGGCATTAAAATTATTTCTGTTTTTTTAATGCCAGTGTAAACAAATAGCAATGCAATCAAGGTGATACAAAACTTTAGTGAAGGATGAGAGGGTAGACATTAGAGTATGCTAGATTCCTTAGTGTCTCTCAGCCCCTCGGCTGAGAGTGAGTCAGCACTGCCAATTTTTTCAGACTGAATTTCTTCTCTACCTACTTGATAGATTTGGAGAGCACGTATGTATGTAAATATGGGAAAGGAATGCATTTTGTTAGCACATGTGTCAGACCCTTTCCTTACTCATAAAGGCCTTTGTAGTCCAAGAAAATGGCTCATCTGGTAAGGCAGGTTTTATTATATGTTTTGAAATATAGGTCACCGGCGGGAGTGAAATAGAAAATGGCATACAATGGAAGTGAAATAGAATTGTCATCTTCCCTCCACGTTCCACTCCTAGCTTTTTTGTCCTTCTTTATCCACAGGAGCAGAAGCATTAATTGCTTTTCCAAGCATAGTCCAAGGAATAAATTTCAGGTGCAGATTTCAATCACAGCTATGTGAAAGAACGATGTGAAAGAATGGAGAATACATTTCCTAAATTTACACATCACAGTCTAAAAAGCTGAAGAAACATCTGAGTTCTCTTCTGGCCTTTACAAAACACTTGCCCTTTTGATATGAACTGCCCAATAGCCTGTTACAATGATGAGGAACTTGATACCTTTTCAATATGAACTTCTCCTTCCCTCCTATTCTGAGTAGATTATATTGTTCTGAATAATTGTTTTCAAAACTGTGAGTAATTTGGAAAGAATGTTGGCAGAGACAATCTTTTACATGAGTGTTAACATTCAGTACACAAAGAATTGAGCTGAAGTTTTGTTCATTTGTTTTCGTTGCTGTACAAAGAAAGCAAGACCAAGCTTTAAAACAAGATCATTTGAAACTAATTTGATTGATTTTACAAGGTAAAGAGTCAGCATCAAATTATTACCATTATCTGGATGTAATAATCACAGAGTCCCAGATCAGTTCCTGAAGTTCCAGATCCCGCCGCAGTGCTACACGAACACACTGTGAAGAACCCTGTAATTTCATGTGGTCTGCTCAGGGTCGTTGTGCAGCATAAGAAAACTAAATGCTAATTAACATCTAGGAAAATAATCTGGATTCTGTTCAGTGAAAAGAGGAACCAAACTGGTGACAGTAATTTTCAAACATTTGTTTTCTCAGAGCTGGGCAATGCTTTCCATTACAGGGCCTATGCAACAAAAAATCAAGGCTACATCAAAAGATCCTACCTCTACATTTGTCACTCAAAACACCCTTAATGTAATCTTGCTCTAATGTAGGTGACTAAAGTAGGTCAGAGCACTGAGCTCTAAGAGATACTATTCCTCAGCACCATCTTGAAAAGGAACCCAAGATGACAAGTCAGATGCAGGCATCTACATTGTAAACATCTAGACTTGTCAGATGAATCCCATGTAATGGCAGGATTTCAAATACAATTGTTGATCTTGCTGAAAGCAATGATTTCTTGCCAAATAAAGAAAAGGAAACAAGCATGTGGATCTATTTTTTTTTTCTCAATGTCTGGCCAAAACCAAAGGCACAAAACTCATTCTGCATCCTCCGCTGTACTGAATCTAGACTATATCAAAATTTGTCTCACCCTTGAGCAAACTGTGTGGCCTGTGGTGCATTGCAGAAAACAGCTTTCCTACTGCTCTGGGACCTCTTACACAAAAAGTGTGACAAGGAAGCTATAATCTGGCCATGTGGGACTCTGACCCGCAGACAAACTGCAAGACGAGAGGAGAGAGAAGAAAGAGAAATAAAAAACCCCACTGTGCTTTCCTGACAGTTACATTCCTGTCATTCACAGGTACAAAGGATATATACATTCTATTTTGAGGAGTATGTCAGATCTTCCTGCATTTGAACCTTCTAGCTATTGCAACAGAAAGACTTGGATTTTTGGGTTTAGCTGCTTTACTAAGTGTATTCACTCCATTGATACACCTGAGCTGCATACAAACCAGTTTTGCATCTTCTCTGAATCTGTGAGCAGAACCTCTGCAGTTCTGTGCCTAAATCACTTTTATTGTCCTTCATATTCTCTTACTTTTCATTTTGAAATACAAAAATATGCTCGGAATATTCAAAACTCTTTAAATGAGTACTAAACTTTCTTTAGTTTGAAGCAGAAAGTTACAAGTCAGCCAGCTGTGTTATAGCTTAATTATATGGGCAAATTGGGTGTGTGAGAATAGCCACCGCACACTGGAGAATAAATTGCTGGGTTTGGTTTTTCTTGATTTACAAGTTGCTATAAGAGGTGCATGTTCCCAGGGAGTGGTGAAAAGTAGGGGTGTGTTAAACAGGTTTAAGAACATTTTAAAGAGACACTGTCAGGTTTGAGACAGAGTTTTGGTGGACTTCCTCCTTCACTCCAAATAACATTTTCTGTTTCTGTGGTTACAAACAGCTGAGTTGCAGCCTGTCTCTCTTTTTACATGAAACCACAAAATCCAGGGTAGCAGTTACGTGTCACACTGCCTGGTCTCTGATTTCTTTTTCTTCTATGTATTTTTCTGTTTTTTCCTCATCAGTCAGGAAGTAAAATTGTCAGGATTGCTGTTTTTCACATTCCTTGGAGAGAGAATTCACATTCCATTGAGCCCAGACAGATTTTAGTTTTCACTAGAAATATCTGTGGTGAGGACAAGCAATGCTGGAATCAAACTACATCTCCACTCAGAGCACTATTTGCTAGTGTGGCTGGGGCTACCACTTAAGGGTTTGACTCCAAGTGCCCAGAAACCTTGGCATAATCAACATGATTTTGAAACTGAGGTTTCTTGATTCTCCTAAGTTTTCCATGGAGATTGGTCAAAATTTTAAATCTTTAATGCACATAGCATTGGATTTAAACTTTTGAATATTTCTCCTTTTGAGTATTCTACAAGAAGTAAGGATAATTTCACATGTATTTCATAAGAGATGACAAGACTATCCATTCCAATTGCTTACTTCTTAATAGAGAAGAATGGAATTAACAGAGCATGGTGTACATACAAACGTCAGCCTGCCATTACACTGTCATCTATGGAAGGATTCAACATCACTCTCCAGGGTGTTGTTGATCACATTTTTTCCCCAGCTGGTAAATATGTTAGTTTTGGGGTCTTTCCCATGGCTTTTTATTATAGATCCTGCAGTGCCATTCTGTATAATCGAAACATCCAGCATCCAACACCAAAAGGTCCAGTGTTTAATTATTTGAGAAAATACATCTTTAAAACTCCCCCTTCCAACAGTAATAAGCAAGCATTCTAACACACACAGAGGTTAATTGTTAGCTAGACTAGAACTTAGTTTTACATTTTAGGACAACTGCAACCAGATTGAAAGAGGCAAGATGAGCAGTGATGTTGCACCAGAATGACGTCATAAACAATGTGTTGTGTGTTGGCTATTCCTTCCACATGGCTTGTGATTGTGACACATTAGCATCTGAACTATGGTGCAGAAGGCAAACACACTGGATGAGGAAGGATGGTTGCTCAGCTGCAAACAAGGGGCAGAAGGATTTGAAGACAATGCGACAGAGAAGCAACCCTCGGAAGCTCATGAAGAAGGGCCATTCAGTAATAGGCTCATATCAAAACATTTCTTAGGCTTTTGTAAGGTCAGTCACCTAAACAGTCAAAGGTGTAACTTCAGAGACTACCTGTTCAGGAAGCACCACACAAGATTGTCATGAATCAGTATCTCTGTCACTTATCTAACTGTACAGTGCGGTGATCCAGTAAATGGGTGTTGACAATAGAGTTTGCAGTGAACATCAAGGGTGGGGTTTTGTTGCCAGTTTCAACTGATCTGTTATCACATTTCCACCAGAGGAACAGTTCTGCTTTCTTTGTTCTTCCACTAGTCCTTCAGGTTGCCTTGGCCGGGTCAGTAAACCAATTCTGTTCACCACAAGCCTCACAATCAAAATAATGTTTGTAGATCAGAGGAAAACTTATTCCTTACTTTGCTTTGCTTGTGCATGCAGTTTTTCTTACACATTAAACCATCATTATCTCAGCCCATGAGGTTTCTCACTTTTACAGTTCAGATTCTCTCTTGCATTCCACTGTGGAGGGAGGGAGTGAGCAGCTGTGTGGTATTTAGCTACATTCTGGGGTTAACTCACAACATAGACTTCAATCTGATAACAGGATCAGTCACAGAATCACAGAATGTTAGGGGATGGAAGGGACCTTGAAAGACCATGTAGTCCAATCTCCCCTGTCAGAGCAGGATCACCTAGATTAGGTCACACAGTAATGTGTCCAGGTGGGTTTTGAATGTCTCCAGAAAGGGAGACTCCACAACCTCTCTGGGCAGCCTGTTCCAGTGCTCTGTAACCCTCACAGTGAAGATGTTTTTTCCATCATAAAATCACTGAATCATTACAGTTGGAAGGGACCTCTTAAAATCATGCAGTCTGACACTCCTGCTCAACCATCATCAGCTAGACTATGTTGTCTAGTACAGTTTCTGGTTGGACTGTGAATATCTGCAAGGATGGGGACTTCACAACCTCTTCGGATAGTCTATTTCAGTGCTTGACTGTACAGCAAAGGAATATATTCTTGTGTTCAGATAGAATTTCATGACCAATTCATGTCTGGTTTATCTTTCCTATCAGCATACACTACTGAGAAGAGTGTGGCTGCCTTTTCTTTATTCCCTCCCTTGATGAGATCCCTCTGAGCCTTTTCTTCTCCAGACTAAACAGCTTCATCCTCTCTTCTTATCACTCTTCTCTTCACCCTCTTTCCACCCTATTCATTTTTGTGGCCCTCCTCTGGACTTGCTTCACTAAGTCAGTATCTTTCTTGTACTGAGTAGTCCAGAACTGGACACAATACTCTAGATGCACCTCAACAATGTTGAAGAGAAGAAGGATAACCTCCCTTGATGTGCTGGCCATGCTTTTACTAATGTAGACCATGAAGCTGCCGGCCTTTTTTGCCACAAGTGTGCATTGCTGGCTCATGGTCATCTTGTTATCCACCTGTATAACCTGCATTCCGAGGACCTTAACAGAGCCACTTTCCACAGAATGGGCCTCTAGCATGTACTGGTGCCTAGGGTTATATCTTCCCAGATGTAAAACTTGTATTTTACCCTTATTGAAGCTGAAATTAGATTCCTCTCTGCCCTGTTCTTCAGGGTGTCAAGGTCCCTCTGGACGGTGGCACAGCCATCTGGTACCTCAACCAGTCTGCCCAGTTTTGTATTGCCTATGAACCTGCTGAAAGCGCACTATGCTACTTCACCTGGGTCATTCATGATGATGAACAGCATTGACCCCAGTATTAAGCACTGGGATCCATCACTAGTGACTTAGGCCTTCTACATTCTCCCTAAGCTGTACATACATTATATATATTGTTACTTCCCCAAAGGCAAGACCAAGCCAGAATTAATAGCTTCAAAAAGTAGTCCATGCTCACTCTGTTATTATGTGCACCTCATCTTCATGGGACAGCGCTAACCTGTTTCCTTCTTCTTTTTCTCCCACCCTTACCACATCCCATCTCTGACAACCATAGAAGTAGAAAAGATTAAGGGGTTCCTTGAACTCTTCATTTATTAATGGACAAGAAGGAAGAAGGTAATCACCCATAGATTGACAGCTCTATAATTATAAAATCAATTAAATGCAAACTGTCTCCACTTCTGCCTTCTAATTAATTTACTGTAATTACTAAAATGCACTGATTTATTTTCATCTTCTGTAGCAGCAGAAATGGCTATTTAAAAGTTTGCAAAAATAAAGAACAGTGCAGGCCCAAAACCTGAAATTTGTATATAAGAGGATGTTTAAATTAAAAAAGAAATCTGTATTAGGAGCAAAGGAGATGAACATAATAAACAGGAATATTATACAAAAATAGAAGTCAAACCGAGTCAAACAATATTTAAGTTTTGAGCAAGTGCTAAAGGTGTTGCTGTGTGATGAACTCCCAAGTTAACTAATTGAATACACTGGGACATTATCTTACAAGCAGTATTACCATGAAAGGTAAACTACATAAGAGCTTTGATTTATTCAACAAGGTAGAGAATATGCATTCAGGAAAATATATGACAACACAGTAGAAGCAGACATCATAGATAGTGTACAGAGAGGGGAAACTTTGGCTATTATTGTGCGTATTTTAATCCTACATTAAATTTAATGTTTGTAAAAAATAAATATTCGTTTACTGAGTTAAAATATGGTCACATAAAAAAATTAATGTTCTATTTTACAAGTTTCTCTATAGTTGTCATCAGCAGTGCGTCATGCAAACAGGAAAAGTCCTAGCTTCAGCCCTCAGGCTGCTCATGCATCATTTAAAGAAGGCAGAGATGGCCTGACTCAGAGCTTTGCATGCCAGTCTAAGTGCAGACACCTCACTGCATCCTCTGGCTATGTCTGACCTTTCCTAAACTGCTCTGATGTTCTTGTTGAGAGCTTTGTAATTCCTCTACATAAATCCAGGGAGAAATTTAGGGCTAACGCTAAGGATAGATGAAAGTTCTGAAATCCACACAAAACATCACCAAATGCAACACATACATGGAAGCATCTGCTTACCTCTACCAGTAGGTAGGGAGTTTCAGTACACATGCTTAGGCATGTCACTTTTTAAATCGTTTTGGGTCTTTGGCTAGTGTCTGCCTTAGCTATTGCAGCCTTTGCCTCCCAGGTCTGTACAGGGCCTCCAAAACACAGCAATTATTATATTTTATTGCACCAAAGCTTCAAGGAAGGATCAGACTTGAGAGCTTCTGCTACATTTCAGAATCACTCAGTATAACAGATAGAAAAATTTCTGAATGTTTGTTTATTTATTATTTCTGGCACCATAAGATGAGCTTTCCAGAGGCTGCTCAAGCTGCAGCACTTTTTACTGTAGGTCCTTGCTACCTTCTTCTGAAGCCCCTGACTCTGAGCTTGGTCAGAAACAAATTACTGGCCTGGATGTTGCATAGGTCTAACCTAGTGTATCCATATCTCTGTAATGGAAAGCAATAAAAGCAGAAGTGCCTGTCTTGTTGTCAGCCTTTGCAATAGAAAAGAGTGATTAAAAATATGATATTGACATTGAAATATTAAAATACTCAGGTTCTCCTCACTTTTAAGTTAAGTAATTGATTTAATTTTCCCTCTCAAAAACCCTAAAATTTCATCCAGGTACTCATTACCCCAAAGATCACAGAACAAGACAGTTTACACAAATCTGAAGAGGATACATAGTGGTAATTTAATTTCATCACAGTCTATTAAGTATTTACATAAATACAGTCCTTCAAGGAAACATGTTTTTATCTTGCCAAGGGCAGTTCCTTGAAGGATCACAGAATCACAGAAACATTTAGGTTGGAAAAGACCTACAAGATCATCAAGTCCAACCTTTAACCCTACTCTTATCTTTATCATCCCTAAAATATATCTCTAGGCACCTCATCTATATGACTTTTAAAGACATCAAGGGATGGTGACTCAACCACCTCCCTGGGCAGCCCATTCCAACACTTTACAACTCTCTTAGAGAAAAAAAAAAAAATCCTAATGTCCAGACCATACCACCCTTGATGCAGTTTCACAAGTAAACTCCTACCTACCTCTCTACGATACCCTTTCAGATAGTTGTAGAGAGCAATAAGGTCTCCCCTCAGTCTCCTTCAGACTAAAGAGCTCCATTTCCCTCAGCTGCTCTTCATAAGACTCCGGACCTTTCACCAGCCTAGCTGCTCTCCTCTGCACCTGCTCCAGCATCTCAATGTCCTTTTTGTACTGAAGTGCCCAAACCTGAACACAGTACCTGGAAGATAGGGTAAAAATGTCCCCTCACCCTACCATGATCCAAAACAAGACAGGTGGTACTTGCCCATATTTCCCACATATTCACCCTACTGCCTTCAGAGGCTTCCTTCTGTACTTCAGAGCTACATCCACAATATCTCCTTCCCAGTTTACATTTCCTGACAGATGATTTTTGGAATCAAATCAAAGCAAATGTATATTTCAATTCAGGAAACTCTTTTGGGACTAGAGCTCTTAAGCTACTCCAGAGAATATAATGAAAAAATGCTGTCATTTCACCATGTAGTCTCCATTAAAAAAGTACTATTTAATTAAGATTATTTCACAAATAAGAATTTGATTGTAAATATATTTTTTACTATTAAAGTAAGAGGGTTGGACAGTAGAAGCTTATCTAGGCTTAATCTGTTCTGTAGCTCAGAGTTCACAGTAATGCTCACAGTAGTAAAAATCATCTATTATTTTAAGAAGGGGATTCTGATGACCTATACACTTAGTCCTTTGAAAATTCGAACAAATTATTGTGTAAAATGGAAATGAATCCTAAGTTCTAACCCTGGAAACCTGAGTCCTCTTCTTGCCTATCTCTAGGAAAATGTAAGTTCTGTCACCTGCCAGGTTTGGAGTAAGCAACCTGGTGTTTACCTCACAACTAAACTGAATGAAGAGCATGCAAAGGTGATACTCTCCTGAAAAAGAACTGAAAAAAAGTTTAGTGCAGTACATGTGTTCATGGCTTGCCAAACCCAGCGGTCAATACTAAGCACTTCAAAAAAGAAGAGTCACAACAGACACTCAACTATAACATACATGTGACCACAGCTGGCATAGTAGCAAGGAGCCTCTCTTGTTTTATTCATGGTTCATGATGTGCTGTCTCATTTATGATTGGTGTCCTGCTTGTATCCAGAAAAAAGAAAGTGGTCACAGCTGTGCTGTTTCCTATTTAATAAAGCAGAAGTTAGTACACTGCCCTGAGAGAAGGACACAGCAGTCTTTTAGTCTGTACATTAACTCTCTTAAATTTTGCAAGCTCTGAAAGAGAAAGCACAGGAGATTTCCATGGTGCAACCAGGAGCCACTTAGCTATTTTGCACTGGTTACAAGTACAGGTAAATAAACAGAATCACTGCATGTAAATTTTGCTGCAAAAATGCATGAATGAAAAGTATTTATAGCTATTGAAGACATTGCCATACATGTGTTATATAAAGTGATGGTTGAGATTAGCAGTACTAGGATTTTTCAACTTTTTGTGAACATTAGTAAAACAAAGTATGAGAGCAATTTCCTTGAATCATAGAATTGCTTAGTTTGGAAAAATCTTTTAAGATCTCACATAGGATCTTCGCAGCCAAACTGAGGCAGTGTGGACTGGACGGATTGAGTATTGAGGTGGCCTGACAGTAGTGGTCAATGGGACACAGTCTAGTTGGAGGCCTGTATCTAGTGGAGTCCCCCAAGGATCAGTACTGGGACCAGTCTTCTTTGATCTATTCATTAATGACTTGGATGAGGGAGTAGGGTGCACTGTCAGGAATTTTGCTGATAACACAAAGCTGGGTGCTACCATTCAGTGACACCTGGACAGGCTAGTGAGCTGGGCAGAAAGAAACTTAATGAGGTACAACAAGGGTAAATATAGAGTCTTGCATCTGGACAAGAACAATGCCAGGTACTAGGATAAGTTGAGGACTGACCTGTTGGACAGCAGTGTAGGAGAAAGGGACCTGGGGGTCCTAGTGGACAGCAGGATGACTCTGAGCCAGCAATGTGCTCTTGTGGCCAAGTGGGCCAACAGCATCCTGGGGGTGATCATAAGGGGGTTGTTTAGCAGATCGAGAGAGGTTTTTCTCCCTCTCTACTCTCCACTAGTGCAGCCACATCTGGAGTATTGTGTCCAGTTCTGGGCTCCTCAGTTCAAGAGGGACACAGTGCTGCTGGAAGGTGTCCAACATAGAGCAATGAAGACGATGAAGGAAGTAGAACACCTCCCTTATGAGGAAAGGCTGAGGAAGCTGGGTTTCTTGAGCTTGGAGAAGAGGACACTGAGGGGTAACCTCATGAATGTCTACAAATATGTGAGGGGTGGATCTCAGGAGGATGGAGCCAGCCTTCTTAAGGTCATCTGGTGATAGGACAAGGGGCAATGGGTGCAAGCTGGAACATAGGAGGTTCCATATAAATAGCAGAAGGAACTTCTTCACAGTGCAGATAATGGAGCATTGGAACAGGCTGCCCAGGGTGGTTGTAGAGTCTCCTTCTCTGGAGACATTCAAGACCAGCCTGGACATGTTCCTGTGCCACTTGGTCTAAGTGATCCTGCTGTGGCAGGGGGAATTGGACTAGATGATCTTTTGAGGTCCCTTCCAATCCCTAGCGATTCTGTGATTAAGTTCAACCATAGCCCACAACTAAACTAGATTCTTAAGCTCTGTATCTACACAACATTTAAGCATGCCCAGGGATGGCAATCCAACCACTCTTCTGGTCAGCCTGATAGAACACGTAATGGTCCTTCAATGGAGATTTATTTCCTGAAGTGTGACCTAAACCTGGCACAAACTGAAAGTGATATTTCAAACATTACTGGTACTGGTTATATATGCTTGTATTGGTCCACAGGCCTCCTGCTAGATCCACAAGTTGTGTCTTCTAGCTCTGCTCTACTCAGCCTCCTTTTTAATTCCTGCTGCATAAACAAGTTTATCAATCCTCCAGATTTGTTACTAAAATGTTATTGTTCTTATAAAGTATGAAAGTGTCATAGTAGTGTAGTGTGGGTCCTTGTCTGAATCCTCATAGGTCTCATCTGGGTGACCACTAATGTTGTGGGTTAGAGACCTGGACTATAATTTAACCAAGAGCTTTTAGCTAAAGTGTCAGATTCAAAGGGAGGGTTTAACACAACCACTTAGGACTCTGCAGGCAATTAAACAACTCACTCAATTTATTGAAGAAAGGCACCAAGACATTTTAATTAATTCCCCTCCAACACATCAGAAAAACCCACACAAGACTTAGACACAGACATAGAGAGTTTCATCATTATTAATTCATCCTACACTGAACTAATAAAATGTGGAACATCTTCATTGTAGACAGTTCCTGCTTCTCTCTGAAATCGGCAGTGGTCATCCAGTGATCCTCATAAATCTTCAAGGTTCAGAAGCCTCAGAGTCACAGAATCACAGACTAAACATGGCTGAAAAGGACCTACTAGATGACTGAGTCCAACCATACCTACACCTGCAAATACCTAAATACCTGATTGATGGAAAAACACAAAATAACCCCCTCCATGCCTGCCCCTCTATCAGGTCATGAAACACCATGTCTACACACTTCTTAAGTCCCTTCAGGAATGGTGACTCAGCCACCTCTCTGGAAAGGCTGTTCCAGTGCCTCACCACTCTGTAAAGAAATTCTTCCTAATATCTAATCTAAACCTCCCCTGACTCAACTTCAGACCATTTCCCCTGGTTCTGTCATCAGTCACCAAGGAGAAGAGACCTCCCTTCAGGTAGTTGTAGAGGGCAATGAGGTCCCCCTTCAGCCTCCTTTTCTCCAAACTAAACATATCCATCTCCCTTAGCTTCTCCTTATAGGACTTGTTCTCTAAACCCCTCACAAGCTTGGTACCTCTCCTCTGGACATGCTCCAGCATCTCAATGTCTTTCCTATAATGAGGGGCCCAGAACTGAACACAGTACTCAAGATGAGGCCTCAAAAAGGTATTGTGCAAGAACACAATACCTTTCTTTCTCCTGCTGACCATGCTATTCCTGATACAAGTCAGGATCCTGCTGGCCTTCTTGGCCACCTTAGCACACTACTACTGGCTCATATGAATCTGAATATCAGCAGCCCCATGTCCTTTTCTGCTGGGCAGCTTTTGAGCCACTCATCCCTGAGCCTGTAGTGTTGCCTGGGGTTGTTGTGACTGAAATGCAGGACCTGGGACTTGACTTTGTTTTCTTCATATATTTGGCCTCAGCCCATCGATTCAACCTGGGATTCAAGTCCCTCTGGAGAACCTTCCTTCTGGAGAACACTCCCACACAATATGGTGTTGTCTTCAAATTTACTGGGGGTGTTCTAAATCCCCACATCCAGGTCATCAGTAAAGATATGAAACAAGACTGGTCCCAAAACTGAGCTCTGAGGGACACTGCCTGTGACCAGCCACCAGCTAGATTTCACCCCATTAATCACAACTCTCTAGGAACAGCCAGCCAGCCAGTTTTTAACCCAGTGGAGGGTACTTTTATCTCTACCATGAATCACTGGTTTCTCCAGAAGAATGTTGTGGGAAACTGTGTCAAAAGCCTTCCTAAAGCCCAAATAGACAATAACCACAGCCTTCTCCCCATCTGAAAGGTGAGTCACACAGTCCTAGAAAGACACCAAGTTGGTTAAGCAAGATCTCCCTTTCATAAGGCTGGCCCAGATCCCTTGGCTGCCCTGCAATTGCTATGAGAGCTCACTCAACATGATCCTTTTCAGAATCTTTCCTGGTACCGAAGTCAGGCTGACAGGCCTGCAGTTCCCCAGATGCTCCTTCCAGCCCTTCATGTAGATAGGTGTCACATCAGCCACCTTCCAGTCATGTGGTACCACCCTTGTTGATCAGGAGAGCTGAAAAATAATGGAAAGAGGCTTGGTGAGCTCTCCTGCCAGCTCCTTAAGTACTTTTGGGTGAATGCCATCAGTCCCACAGACTTATGAGTGTCTAGGTGCAGAGGCAGATCATTAATTACTTTTTCCTGGATTATGGGGGATTTGTACTCTTCTCCATCCTTATCTTCAAGCTCAGGAGGCTGAACATCCCGGGAACTGTTGGTCTCCCCATTAAAGACAGAGGACAAGACAGTATTAAGTATCTCAGCCTTTTCCTCTTCATTGGTTGCAATCTTCCCCCCCACCATCCATTAGGGGATATTCTTCCTTATTCTCTTTTGATTGTTGCTATACCTGTAGAAACTTTTTTGTTATCCTTTATGTCAGTGGCCAAGTTGAGTTCCAGCTGGGCTTTTGCCTTCCTAATTTTCCTTCTGTACAACCTGACAAGAAGGGCCGAGTTGCCTGGCCTTTCTTCCAAAGGTGGTAAACCTTCCTTTTCTTCTTAAATCCCATCAAGAGCTCCTTATTCAACTAGGGTGGCCATTTCCTCCACTCTTTAATCTTATGATCCACTGAGATAGCCTTCTCCTGGGCCTTTAAGATCTCCTTCTTGAAGAGTGTCCATACTTCCTGGGCTCCTATGTCCTTCAGGTCTCCCTCAATTAGTGTTCTGAACAGACCAAAGTCTGCCCTTTGGAAATCCAAGGTGAAGGTTCTGCTAACCACCCTTTTACATCTCTCTGGGTTCAGGAGAATCTTCTCATTCACCATAAATTTTGTTCAATTGCAATTTTCTCTCAGTGGCATCAACGCATCTCCAAACAGACAGCAAGTTGGAAAAGAAGTGAAGTGGATAAAAAGGCAGAAGTCACTGAGAACTAGTTGGGGCACAGACATTTTTCAGCTTTTTAAACCCAAACTTTTTCCTTTTT
>VZRI01004760.1:1799-65968 GCA_013397515.1 Upupa epops
CCACTCTCTGGGCTCGTCCATCCAACCAGTTCCTGACCCAGCACAGAATATTCCTGTCAAAGCCCCTTGCTGCCATCTTAGCCAGGAGTATAGCATGGGAGACCGTGTCGATTGCTTTACTGAACTCCAGGTAAACCACATCCACAGCCTTCCTCTCATCGACCAGTTGAGTCACTTGATCATAAAAGGAGATCAGATAAGATTCCACTTTGTTTTGTGGGGAAAGGGGAAGCTTTGTTGCTGTCTATGGCAACCTGAAAGGAGCTTGTAGAGAGGTGGTGGTTGGTCTCTTCCCACAAGAAACAAGAGATAGAACAAGAGGAAATGCCCTCAGGTTGCACCAGGGGAAGTTTAGGTTGGACATGAGGAAAAACTTTTTCCTGGAAAGGATCATCAGGCCTTGGAACAGGGGTTGAGTTGCCATTCCAGGTTGTGTTTCAAAGTTGTGAAGATCTGGAGCCTAGGAGCATGGTTTAGTGGTGGCCTTGGGATAGTTGCATTAATGCTTGGAGTTCATGATCTTATAGTTCTTTTCCCATCTAAATGTTGCTGCAAAGGATTCTCATATCTGCAGCTATTAAATTGATAGAAATGGAGTTTGTCAGTACATAGAGTTGACAGTTTTCTAACATATTAGGATGTCTCTCAACCTCAAGACTGATATATTTATATGTGTAATACATCTGTAAGACCTAGTGTCTTGTCTTTTTTTCCAGGTAGCTTTCAAGATGCCCTTTATTATATATCTGTCATACACCAAACCAAAGGAAGAACAAGTGTTCAACTATGAAGGTAAAATACCAATCCTTCTGAGAGCATTTGAAGTTTAGGAACCAGGTTTCTTTCATCTGGGAATGAGATTGCATTTATAGTAAGGAGAAAATTTCATCTCGAAATGCAAGCATATACATAGTTGAGGTGGCTTTTCAACTCGTCACATAAAACAGAGTTTATCTCCTGTCTCATACATAAACCAGAAATTATTCCTAAATACTGTTTGTTTCAGACAACCCTGGTATCTTACCACTCTGGGAACTGTGTGTAGATGCAGCCTTGTTGATCTGTGCTGCTGAATATTTCACTAGCAGAGTTCAAAGGCTCTTTCAGAAAGTTCTGGTTGGTATCCAAACTGGATTTCTCCACCAGAAATTCAGAGTAACTTCACTGATTTAAAAATTTGCTGCTGCATTTGGCCTGAGGGGCTTCCACTTCAAGCTATATGATGTTTTTCTCAGCTGTTTTTCTTAAGTTGAGCATTTGATAATTGCTGGGCTCATCCCGTGATGATTTTGGCCCTCTTGTGAAGGGTGGATGTAACTTTTGTCCCTCTGCAGTGACAGCTGTGCAAGGACAAATTCCATTTTCTTGTCAGGAGCTCAGTTAATTTGTTGGCTGGTGCATTCAGAAATCTGCTGTCAGTCAAGCTGATGGGATGTCTCAAGTTTTTTCTAGGGCCGCTCTTATTTATTCTATTCCTGCATGTTGAGTAGTCTCTCAGCATAGACAGAGGACCTCCAGAATAGCTCTTCTGCCTTTTCTAACCCCAGTCATACTCCAGTGTGAATACCAATGACTTGGCTTACTTGCAGCCTCCCTTTGCTTGCTGGGTCTGTCAGAGACCTACTTTTTGTTGTGGGGAGCCTCCAGAATCAAAAACATTCTTCATAGAAGTATTGTCAGTGTTCCACTTTATTGCTCTAACACACTGTCTTATGTACTGTATTTTCAGATACATGCGAAGCAGCACACTTACACAATTGGTTAAACAGTACATGCATGTGAAATGTCACACTAATATGATTGGTAATGGGAGGGGATGCACAAGCCTAAGCCATCTAGACATTGGATAACTAGCTTTGTCTACGCGCCCTGACGTGGACAAGGTACGCCTATCTTGCTGTCAGCAATCTGGGAAAAGTTCCATAAAAGTTACCTATCTCGTTAACTATTTTGCTGAATCCTTGCCTCCTCTTTTAGGGAGGCTAGAACATTGTGTCCTTGCTTGCAGTCATGTAGTCCACATCCTGCTCTTCGTATGCTGGATTGTGCATGTAGGCCTGAACAATGTATCTGTCAGGAGTAGTCAAAATGTCCTCAACAACTTTTTCCCTAGGCTTCCCCCTTCTGATATACTTAAGGAAATTTATATTACTTCTCCTGGCAATTTATTCCTATGGATTTTTTCTTTAATACCTCTTTATCATTTTTCCTGTTCCACTGTATTAAAGACACCTAAAGTGAATCTGTGGTGCCTGAAATAATTGGTTTGGCCCCAAACCAGGCACACCTCTGAAAATGTTTGCCGTTTTTCTGTATTTTTACTCTGAAGATCCCATTTAACTCAGGCAGGCACATATTTATTTAATCCCTGTGCAGAGAAGCAGAGAGTGAAATCCTAGATCTGTTTAAATCAGTGAGACTTTTACTGGGCTCTAGCTGAGCTGTGCCTTCATGATCAGGTTTGTGGTCTGTAGGGCAGATTGAAAGTACAAATTAGGATTTTCCTTCTCATACTCTGGGATGAGAGGGTCAGCTGAGGGACAGGGTACTACAGTAAGAGGTGGAGGACTTGGAGGACCAAGTTTTCTTCCTGGTCTTGCACTGGCCTCCTAAGAGATATTTATGCTAAAATAATATGGTTCAGCAGCATGATACCGTTTGGATGTAGGTTTGGTGGTGTACTGTAATTGTATTTGAGTTTCTGTGGCTGTCTTACCATCTGAGCCATGCCAAGATCATGAAGCCACAAATAAGCTTAAACTTCAGGTTTATTTAGGTGTTACCTGCTTGGGGCCTAAATTTATTTCCTGTGAATTGTTGTGGTATGTCCCAATGGATGTCGTCTGGTTTGGTGACAAGCCTTGTTTAGTTTCCGAGGAGAGGAGTTTGCTGCAAGGATGTGTGTGAAAAAGGTTCCCCCATATCCTCATCCTGAGCCAAAGAGCAGCTTAAATGACAGCAACTGTCAGAAGTGCTTATTCAGGGAAGCAGTGTTGGACAGTGAAGATAAGAGCATTTATCTTCATGTCAAAACTAGTCAGTGTCTCTGATGGACTCCCAACATGCTTTAACGAGGAGCTTAAGCTGGAGTTGCTGGAATGGCAAGAGTCCAGGGGGTGGTGGTGATCCTACTGAAATGTTGCATACATCAAACCAATTACATGGTGCCAGTCCTTTTCTTCCATCAGCAGAAGTTCTCCTGGGCATTAGAGGAGCTCCCTCCCCTTAAAAACTGATTTAGAGTGACTACTATAGGAGAGAAAGAAAAAGAGGGAGAGAAGCAGTGAGGATCTTGTGTGTTCTGCAGCAGATTACCACACTGATTGTGTCATTTCAGCAAACACTGTTGGACCTGAGGCTATGAGTTGGTGGGATGTGGTGTATCTGTCATGAACTGTCAGCCTCAGAGAAGCACGGGAAAAGGAGAGGCACCATAACAAGCGCAGAAAATGCAGAAATAAAAGGACCAGCAAACCATTTAAGAGCAAATCAAAGCAGTTGCCATTTTGGATTGTGCTTGCCCTCAAAGCTAGAAATGTGCTCTGCCCTCACCTCCTCCTTCAGTAATGGGACTGTTGATGGGAGGAGGCAAGACTGAGGGAAGGACTGGTCTTTCTATCAAGACTTCTCCCCAGCCAACAGGAGCACACATAAGTCATGCAGGGACATGGTCCTGGCTCTGAAACTTTCCTGGAATAGTTCTGTCCATCAGAAATGTGTTTAAATACCTGTTAATTTTAATGGCAGCTCAAGGAGGAATTGTGCTGCTGGTGGGGCCACAGCAAGGCAACTGGAGTGGCTTATCATAAAATCAGAGAATGGTTTAGGTTGGAAAAGACCTCGAAGATCATCTAGTTCCAACCCCCTGCCATGGGCAGGGACACCTCTCACCAGACCAGGTCACCCAGAGCCCCATCCAACCTGGCCTTGAACATTTTCAGGGATGGAGCAGCCACAACCTTCCTGGACTACCTGTTTCAGTGCCTCAGCACCCTCACAGGGAGGAATTTCTTCATATATATTGGCAAGCTCATCCTAATTAATAGCAGGCCTTGGACATCCCTGTGCTTGCATGGTTGTGTTGTGCTATGTGGAACCATACCACCTTGGGATCCTTGTGTCTCTCCTGAGCAGAGCAAAGACACTAGGGAGCGCCATGGATTTGCAAATTTTAACTTGGCAAGCAGAGTCTGAGGATGCCAGTGCTCTCTGAGGGAAGAGATGGTTTCTGCCTAGGTAAGTGTAGCTGTGGATGCCATGCAGCTTCACATTTTCTTCTTTCAGCTCTGTGTCTTTGAGGAAGAAAGACAGTTTTGCTGGCAAGAGGAAATCCACTTAGGTTTCCTTAGTAGAGAAGATGCCTTTATACCAGCAGCTCTTCACAGAATCCCATCCCTGTTTGGTTGGAAGAGACTTTCAAGATCATCAAGTCCAACCATTAACCTAGCATGGCCAGGGCACCACTAAATCACAATCCTAAGCACCACATCTATATGTCCTAAATCCCTCCATCGATGGGGACTACACCACTGCCCTGGGCAGCCTGTGACAATGCCCAATGACACTTTCAATGAAGAAATTCTTAATATCCAGCCTAAACCTCCCCTGGTGCAGCTTGCAGCCATTTCCTCTCGTCCTATTGCTTCACACCAGGGAGAAGAGGCTGAATCCATCCTCACACCAATCAATGAGTCATAGAAGGGAGATTTCTCCTCAATCTCTTTTTTCTCCTGGCTAAACACCCCCAGTTTCCTCAATTGATCCTCACAGGCACTGGTGCTCCAGACCCTTCCTAAGCCTGGTTGCCCTTCTCTAGACGTGCTCCAGCACTATTGATGTCCTTCCTTCTGTGCCAACCTTCTGTCACACCTATGAACACAGGATCCAAGAGAGATTACCAGGAGGGGCAACAATCTCATTCTCAGAGCAGACTCAGGTGAAAAGTCTCGGGAGGGGCCTGTGAGACAGCTTTGCAGCTCTTGAGCTCATTCTTCCCAGTCCTCATGAAGAAACAGTTTAATTTTCAAGTACTTCAATACTTCCACTATGTCTACTGAAATATTGTCAAATATTTCAGAATATGTGAATGGCTGAGTTATTTCTTTAGAGGCAGGGAACCACACAACTCTTCCACAGTGCTGGAGAATAACTGTCATTGCTATTCCACTGTATGCTTTCTTGTATCTTTTCCCATCACTAGATGGGACTAGATGATCTTTTAAGGTTTCTTCCAACCTAAATCATTCTATGATTCTATCCCCCAAGGCCTCCTGAATCTCCTCTCTACCCTGCCTTGGTAGGGACATGGCATCATGCTCCTCTTAACCACCTACCATGCGATGATGATGACTAAACTGTCACTGCAATGAGCTGGCTTCCCTGCCCGCCCTCCCCCCCCCTCCAGTGAAACTTTTCCTGCATAAAAAAAAAAGCGGCTGACTTATCTTCCAGAAGATGCCCATCTCCATGGATTTGGAAACATTTTTCTTCAAAGAAAAACTTCAGAGGTGTTTATTTCAATATTTGCTCTTTTCCCTCTCTTTTTCTTGTGCTGCTAAACCCAAAAGACCAAATGAAGTCTTGCACTTATTCTCCCCATCTCCTATTTTCTTTTGCCAAAGTTTTATCATCTTTTCATTTCTGAAAATGCAATGCAGACAAAGCTCAGTAGCAGTAAAAGAGAAAGAAAATGGTAGAAAAGGAAATAAAGTTAGCAGTGGAAAGGTGTTTGCAAGGAAATTTTTTATTGCAGTCACCAGCAGAAGGATAAAGAAGAGGGAATAATTAATTTTTCCACATCAGAATTCTTAATGATGTAGATGATTTGAAATGTAATTGAAGAAAAAAAAAAATCCTATTTGGTGTCTGAATGGATAAAAATTTTTCCTGTCCTGTTTTGACCTTCCTCAGTTCTCCTTGGCATTACTGCTAGTCTTATCCCGCCCCTTAGGGCTGGGATGAAGCTTTCAGAAGCATCTGGAAGTAGCAGATAAAGAACCTTGGGGCAGCTCTTTTTGGGAGCAGTGACCAACAGGCTAGAGAGCAGGAGGCATCTGTGTGCTCTAGGGTTGCTGTATAGACATGAGGAGCAACTTTCCAGGGGGAAGCTATCAGAAGGAGGGAAATGTACTATTTCCTTTTGAAAGGAAAGTACTATTTCCTTTTTGAGTACTATTTCCTTTTTCCTCTACATGCAATGTGGAAGTCTTCTAACCAGCACAGATCTGTGCTGGTATTTACCAGCAAGATGGTGAGCCTGGCAGTGGACATACAATTACTGGCCGCAGAAATAACTTTCCAGGAAGATGTTATCTTTTCATCTGGAGAGTGGTGGATCTATGCAAATCCCTGGGCACAGGGAAGAAAACAACACCAGGCAAAGTACTCTCGAACTGAAGAAAAATGAAAAGTTATGAAAATGAGGCAATGCACTTCAGTGCAGAAATACATTTGGTTGCAGTTGCTGGAAAATAGCTCTGAAGATGCCTTCCCATTCCTCAAAATAGCAGGTGAGACAGTGGTTGGCATGAAGCGCCTGTCTGAAGGCTCAGGATTCTGTAAGTGCCCTGTGTTACCTCTGTAATATCAGCAAATCATTGCTTATTGGACAGAAACATCCTCAGACTTCAGTCAGCATGTGGTGAGCCATTTGCTGGATGCCCCTTTGCACTAACACATAGGAACTGTGTTTGGTCTCATCTGTTCTTCACCCTAAAAAGCTTTGGTAGGTATTGAGCAGTTTTGATCAAATCTGGCCAAGATGGAAAGGTCTGAAAAATAATTTTTCCTGAAAATTGATGTTGGAGAGACCCATAGAAGTGGGGTCCCCAGGAAGGACAGACTCATGTCTGCTCTGAGGAGGAAGCAGTTTCTTCCAGCTTCTGGACCCAAAGAGTGGTAGTAGGAATAAATATAATAGGAAGGAGCTGGAAGTTTCTGTGATGGAAATATTGCCAAACTGTAAATCTTCTATTACATAATGTCTAGAGGAAGAAGGCATGTCGAATATAACCCCCCAGAAACCCCAGATTTCATGGTTGTGCTGCTCAGAAAACAGCACATTTACTGGAATAAAACTGAGTTTCTCCATCTACAGCTGTGACGAGAAACAATAATAAGTGGGAAGAGGACTTTTTCTGGCATTAAATGAAGGAGCACAGTGTTACAAATAGTTTCCTTACTTGGGATGGCATGACTCCAAGTCTCAAGGTAATTTGTATCTCAGGTAGGCACACTGCACTTTAGCAAGACTAAATATGGAGAAATGAGAGCCTCATTTGGGATCATATGCTCTGTGAGCACACAGAATCACAGAATTCTAGGGATTGGAAGGCACTTTGAAAGATATTCTAGTCACAGTCTCACAGTAATGATGAGGCTGGAAAAGACCTTAAAGATCATTCAGTCCAACCTAAAACCAACCAAGTAAACCTAAACATCTGACATCTAGATCATGCCACTCAGCACCTCATCCAGCCTAACCTTAAACACCTCCAGAGATGGTGACCCGACCACCTGATCACTCTTTCAGTGAAAAACCTTTTCCTAATGTCAAGTCTAAACCTCCCGTGATGGAGCTTAAGACTGTGACCCCTTGTCCTGTCTCCAGTGTCCAGAGAGAAAAGACCGACCCCTGCCTGACCACAACCACCCCTCAGGTAGTTATAGACAGCAGTAAGGTCACCCCTGAGCCTCCTCTTTTCCAGGCTAAACAGACCCAGCTCCATCCGCCTCTCCTCGTAGGGCTGACCTTCCAGGCCCTTCACCATTCTAGTTTCTTTTCTCTGGACTCATTCCAGCACCTCAACATCCTTCCTAAACTGAGGGGCCCAGAACTGAACACAGTACTCCAGGTGTGGTCTAACCAGTGCCGAATACAGGGGAGTATAACCTCCCTCTCCCTGCTGGCCTCACCATTCCTGTTACAGGCCAGGATGCCATTAGCCCTCTTGGCCGCCTGGGCACATTGCTGACTCATGATAAGTTTACTGTCCACCAGTACCCCCAAGTCTCCTTCTACCTGGGTACTCTCTAAGCACTCCATTCCCAGCCTATAGTTCTGCCTGGGGTTGCTATAACCAAAATGCAAGTCCCTATGGAAAGGGTCTGGTCTACACACAGGACCCTCTGTCCCCCTCAAAAAGGAGTCACCTACAACCACCACCCTTCTCTTCTTTTTCATACTTGAGGTTTTGAGGGTTTTTTTAGTGTGAGTGCTCCTCGGGGGTTCTCTTGTTAAAAGAATTTCATCGACCTCCTCATCCTGATCCCCAAAATCCAGAGCCCTGATCCTGTTCTCTAAGGGCAGATGGAAGGGTGGCATCTGGAAGGGCAGAATGGGGCAGGAGTGGGTTCTGTTTCTCCCACAAGTGGAAACCTGTTCCCATTCCTCGTCATCAGGGAACCCTACCTTCTTCCTCGTGGGACAAAGCCTCGGCCTCTCCCAGCTCAGGAGTGCCTTCTTCCTGGTGATAGGGAATACCACGCTCCTCTGGCTCCTGGCATTCTCTAACAGATGAGAGAGTACCATTCCTCCTGTCTATCTCCTTTTCATACTTTTGGATACTCCTCAGCCTGTCCACCTCTTCCCTTAGCTCAGCCACCATGCAGAGCAGGTCTTTCACCTGCTCACAGCGTATGCAGGTGTTCTCAGCACTGCCCTCTTGCAGTGGCTTAAGACTCAGAAATTCCCTACAGCCAGGGGTCTGAACAGCCACAGCATTTGTCAAGGGGATTGTCTGGGCTAACGA
The DNA here is from genome assembly GCA_013397515.1 of Upupa epops. Lineage (NCBI taxonomy): Eukaryota > Metazoa > Chordata > Aves > Bucerotiformes > Upupidae > Upupa > Upupa epops. The sequence goes on from VZRI01004760.1 coordinate 10,550, forward strand.
ATCCCTCATAGCAGCTCCTTTAGCCCTCGATTGTTTAACCCCAAACATTACTAACAACCGAAGGTTTAGTAGATGACAGATTGGAAGCAAGAAGCAAGAACTCAACTCCACCTAACAAAACAAAACAGTGTCTGCAACCCTGCCTGCTTGCTCTGCCTGCACGAACTGCCGTGCAAACTACCTCTCTATAGCCAGTTAGGATCCTGTTTGCCTACTCCTGGTCGCCGTGCTCCCTAGAAGCATCCAGCCTTAATTACTGAAAGCCAAGCCCCGCCGAGACTCCTCCTTCCCACCGCTCCGAAGGCTAGTCCAATCTCCCTGCCCGAGCAACTGCAGAATTTATCAGTTCATCAGTGCCCTCATGTTGCAGGAACATAAGCAGATTTTTTAAAAAAAAATAATTAATTGCACATTGGGACAAAGAACAGCTGGTACAAAGACTTAGCAGGAATTCAAATGCTGCTGCTCATTAATGCAGCAAGTGATTATTTACCAGTCCTACTGTTTTTTTCTTTGCTGTTTAACACTCTGACAGCCATAGACCTACGTAAAATTTTGCAAACAAAAGGCTTGTCTTACAGCCTCTCTAGAGTGAATACATTTTACTTGGCAAGGCAGGAGAACTCGGACACAACTTGCTAGAGGTAATCTTGCATCTTCCTTGTCAAGAAATGGGTGGGAAGCAAGAGAGAGAATCATCCCTGGTCAGTGTAAAAATAGCAAGCTGGGAAAAAAAGGCATGCATATGACTTAACCATTTTTCTTCTCCAGAGGTCTGAGAAAAAAGTGTTTGACAAATGAGTAATGGCCTCAGTGCTTCAGCAAAAGGAAACCTTTTGAAGCAAAAGAATCATCCTTACCCCAGTCACATTGTAGTTCTTTATTTTAGTGTTGGGGGAATAACAGTCATCTGAGAGATATTTTCCAAGTGTGATTTTAGAGAGAAGAAAGGGGGCAGCATGTAGAGACATTAGTTGGTTGCTGCTTCTCTGCTTCAAGGTGCCTGGTGGAAAGAGAAAACCCAGAGTTGATCCTTCGCACACATTGGCTTTGTAGTATTTGGCATGAGGCAGCAGGCAAGATGAAAGTGTAGCTCTTTGACAGTAAGCTTTGTACTGGCAGTACTTACTCCAGGCAACAAATTAATCCACTCAACTGTGTTCTGCATAATTGTTGATAGTGTCTTAATTAGTGCCATACGTTTCTCAGTGTTGACATGTCCATCACTTCGATGTCTAGGGACTGTTGTTTCTTGCCAGCTGGGGAACAGCACAGCCTGCTCCATCCTAATTCAACTCCAACCTAAAAATGCCCTGGTAAGAAGTTCCACTTTATAGGAAAGGGGAAATATTGAGCCATAATGGAGCATGACTCAAAATTCATGGGGGGGGGGGGAAGAACACCTGGATGTCCTGATTTCAGTAGGGTTTGGAGATGAGCTGAGTCTTCCAGGGCTCTCTAAAGTCAATCCAGTTGAGGTGAAATAAAATCTGAAGGCTGTTTCCCTGCTTCCAGCCCAGGGCTGGCAAACATTTTCCAAGGCATCCAGGGCATCCAGGGCAAGGCAGATGCAGAGCTAATTGACCCCAGTTTACTGGTGGCTTTGTAGATCTGGATAGCGTTTTGAATTTTGCCCATTAATGAACTGGCAGCCAAGGCAGAGCCTGGAGTGCAAGTAAGACCTGCTTTCCCCCAGATCCTCCTTGCACTGGGGTAGCAGGGGCAGAGACAGCCAGAGGTGACCATGCAAGGGCATGGGTGGTGTCAGCTACTGCAAGAAAAGAGCCATCTCATCACCAGGTAAAGGCATCACTGATCCTCCCCTCTCTGGCAAGGCAGGGTGGATGCAGTAGGAAGTGTCACTGGGTATGGCTGCATCTGAGGAGTCAGCCTCAAAAAATCCCAAATAAGACACTGAACTAAACAAAGACAATTCTGGCCACCTATTTGGCCCCTTCCACATCTCCTAAATAAGTTCCACTCCTTTGATTCTCCAAGGAGTTGCATTATTACAGCAATTAAAGTTTGCAGACAGTCAGGATCTATGGGATGAGCATCTCAGGGAGGGGTCTGTTGAAAAGGAACAGTTTGGAGAATTCAGAGAAGTGCTGAAACCATGCAGTTGGGTCTGGAGAAAAGAAAAGCAGGAGGAGAATGAGAACAAAACTTTTGCATAGATTTTTTTCATTGTAGCTAGAAAATAAAAGTCCACTGTTGCCAGTGTTTTATGTAAGAGCCCTGGCATTCTCAGAAACATCTTTCTCTAGTGTGTGGAGTGCAGTGGCAGTGTCTGAACTGATAAGACAAGAGAAGTGTAATCCTTCAGAGAGCCATGGACTGCCTTGCCCTTTGTGGTTCCCAGGAGCTGGTATTGGTATTGGGAAATAAGGGGGAAAAAAACCAACAAAGGTGCTTCAGCTAATTGACACTAGTTAGGTGAAATAGCTGAACTAAAGAAAAGCAAAGTGAGATCTTTGAGCTCTCGCCATACACCTCTGGTGTGCCAAAGCATGTATGCTGTGCTGAGGGTCCTGTCTGATCCAACTGCAAACTCACAATGATGTCTCCCAGCTTCGACCCCACATCCTTTCTACCCTCAACTCAAAGGATCTTTAGGCTGCTGCTAGCAGGGACAAGGTGTTTCTAAATGGAAAAAAATCCAAATGGTAAACCTCTGTCTTTATGATCAAGACACCTCTCCCAATGACTATAAAGGAGTTTCTGGGGAGCTTTTCAGATTTCTGTACTTGTGTGCTTCAACCTGTGAAGAAACCATCTTTGCTCAGCTTTCTAGAGATCTCTGAAACATTTCTCTGTACTTAGGCTGTAGCAACAATGCCGTAAAGAATCCTCGAAGATGTGATTGTGTTCTGTCAGCACTTGAAGTGGAGATTACACAATCTCATAATATATGGATATAAAATAAAGGTGTAGCAGCCTTCCATTCCATAATGGTATTGCCACGAGGGACACACACACTGCATGTGCTGATCAGATGGACAGCGCTACCGTGTGTCCCCAGCTGCTTTAGTAACATGACAGCAGGGGTTTTTAGGACAGGAAATTTTGATTATCTTTTCCAATTGAAAGTTTACTGAAGCTGAGTTAACAGGTTGGAATCTGGATGAGATATAGTGTCTAATGTTGTTACTTGAGTATTTGGAAAGATCACTTTTCAAATTGTTGCTTTTCTTGGGAATTTAAAAATACGTTTCTATTATAAAATCATCAGGTGTTATTTTGCTGTATTATTCAGTTTCATCAAAATGCCTTTTGTTTTTTCTGTTTCCAGCTGTCCATCACACCACTAAACCATGACCTTAAGCTCCAGTTCTGCACAACTTGGAAACCTTTCCAGGGATGGTGATTCAACCTCCTCTCTGGGCAATGTGTTCCGAGGCCTGATCACCTTTTCCAGGAACCTTTTCCTCCTGTCCAACACAAACTTCCCTGGTGCAACTTGAGACCATTTCCTCTTGTTCTGTCACTTGTTCCTTCTGAGAAGAGACCAACCCTCACCTCTCTAAATCCTTCTGTCAGGTAGCCATAGACAGTGAGGAGGTCTCAGCCACTTTTTCTTCAGAGTTGCCAGCCACAGCTTCCCCAGCTGGTTCTCCCTCACAAGGTTTGTTCTCCAGACCCTTCATGTTTCCCATAGAATTTTTTTTCAGTTTTCTGGGGAAAGAAAAGGTCACAGATAGTTTTGGCTCCAAAAAATACACTGATTTTCAGTTGCTTTTGCTTTTAACCCATCTAAACTTTTATTATCCCTAAGCAATGGGGGGATGCTTTCCTGGGGCCAGAGCCAGTGCCAGCGTTGTTGTGGCACTTCTTACAGGATGCAGTGATCTGAGAACCTTCAACTCTGCCTCTTGGCTCCCACTTTGCCTTCTATAAACATCTTCAGCCAGTACACTATGGCTCAGTTGTGCATGGAACAGTTTCAGTCCAAGCCAGAACCCTTGTAAATCACCTACTGAAAACATTTTACAAGCCTGTGCACTCAGTGGGAAACACAGGGCATTTTGCTCACATATGGCTGTGACTGAGGCCAGAGCCAGCTGGAAAAGGGGAGTAAAGCCATTCAAGAAGCCCAAGGGAAACAGTCCTCAGGTGGGCAACTCTGTGAGTGTGGGCCCTTTCACAGGTTGCTGGATGGTCACTGCAGTTGCACACAACTATCTGAAGCCTTTCTTCATTCAGGTATCTGTAGAGATGCCCCCAAAGCACCTAGGAACCACATTCATGGCCCTGCTTGATGGACTAGGAATCACAGAAACACGGAATCTCTTTGGTTGGAAGAGACATTTAAGAGCATTAAGTCCAATGGAACAGGCTACTGGAAGCAACAAAGGAGATAGGGGGCTTGTTAAATGGGAAGAAACAACCTTATGGTTAATGTAATATTTGAAGAAACAACTTGAAATACTTTTAACATTTAGCTGTAAAAATTGTTTCAATATTTTAGATGGGCATTTATCCACCTACATGACTCTTTGTTTCCCCCGTGTTAAACTTGAACTTTGTGAGCACTGGTTATATGAAAAGATACAATTAAAGGAACATGTCTAAAGAAATACAACATAAATCTAAGGTATGGCTTTCAGAGCTGATTTGAATATCATGTTGAAAGACAGGGGAGGGCAAGAGAGAGTTAGGCAGTCTTTCATTTTTTCTGTCAGCTGACAGGGATGCTAGCTGCCTGTGACCTTGCTGCTGACTTGTGCTAGTGGCAAGCAGAGATTCTTCTGCTGTGCAGCTGTAGGCAGTGTTTCTCACCAGGGAAGTATGTGGGAAATTAAATAGGGACAAATACCTGTTTCAGGAATGCCCTTTTGGGTTAACCAAAGAGTGTCAGGGTAGCAGAGGCTAGTAGGAGTCTCTGCACATCCCTTTTCCTAATATTTAGGTGGATTTTCCCATTTTGTGCATGTTTGGCCCTTGTTCTTCCCCTGTGCACCTCTGAGTGGAGCTTGGCTCTGTCTCCACTGTAACCCTCCACCAGTAGGGAGTGAACTGGGCACTTGGCTGATTTCTTAAGGGCAAAATGATGCAAACTAGTATCTCTGTAAAGCCAAGGGATAATGCTGACATGATGCTGATGGTGACAGTAATGTTTATCATGAGCTGTAGTATCTAGACTTCACTGCTCTTTCTGTGGTGTACTGAACAACTGCTGCTTAACTATGCAAAGCTCCAGGTTAAAGATACCTCTGTGTTCTGTCTTCTTTTCAATGTGTCCTGCTGTGTGTGCACAGCATTCCTTTCCCCTTAGCCAGCCATCTTCCTTGGCTCTGAGCAAGCTAGGCCATAAGAATGTTTACATTTTTCTATTATTGAAACTGCATATCTAGACATAATTCCAACTAGCAAGTTGTTAACATTGTTTTACTGGTAGGAGAAGCTCTTCTTTGTTTTAACAAAAGATGTGGTGTTCATTCCACACATGTTTGACACAGTTAAAGTCCCACGCATAGCCATATTTTAGTAGGTGCCCTCACCACAACTTCAGGCAGTTGTGTCAGAGGTTTTGTCTTTCTTGAGTCAGTCTTGATCCTTCACCCACTCCCCTGGCAAGCAGCTTATCTTAGCTCAGTGATTGATGGGGCAGAATCCACCTTTGGGCTTATCTTGCTGAGCAAAGGTTTGTTGCTTCTTTGGGCATGTTTGTTGTTACATGTTCTTTGTACCCCAGTTTGTGAGCAATTGTGGCTGGGAGGGGAAGAGTGAGCTCAGTGACATCACATGTAGGGGCGCACACTCCAGTCCTGCAGGAACTTAGTGGATCCAGGTGTCCCAGATCCTGACTCCAGTGCTCTGTCACATGAACCATGCTACAGGGTTTTTGCAGCATGCCCAGGCACCTCATTCCTGCTAATGTCAGCATAAGATTGCAGCCCTGGCGTGTTTGAAATTTCCAAATCCCTCAGAGAGGTTCCTTTTCCTTCTGGAATAGTCTTGGGAATGGGAATGCAGGAACCAGCCCCCCAAACTGCTGAACTGACACCTAGTTGTCCTGAAAGACAGTAAATCCTTTCCAAGTGTTAAGGGAAGTATATTAGCTGTCTTCACTGTTATGAGGCACAGCCTTGGACTGAATTCTGTCAGTGTATGTATTTTTAAATGATCTCTGTATTGCTGTAGCTAAGTTCAGTGTACGTGTCTCTGTCCACTAAAAGTCAAAAGAGTTTCTGTAAAAACCATAATAATATATTGTTCTACTGAAGAATTGTATGAATGTGATTTTATATACCCTTTCACATATCTACGTGTGTACAAATACAAAAATCTATCCTTCCAGACTTTCACTTGTCATTTATATATATATACACACACATACTGAGTGCGTGATCTGTCTGTATGGCGCAGCTCTGGGCAGTACAAATCATGGCGAAGTGTTTGTGGCATTTACAAAAATACTTTTTGGATTTAGTTTTGACAGATACCTGAAACTGCTTTCCACGCTGACCCTGTGAGGAGTGGGCTCTGAAGAGTGTGGCACATACAGAGCAGAGGAAACACCTCTAAACTGCTCCTGACTGCCTCCAGCCATCCCATTTCTGTTAAATTACTTCCTGCTGATCTCATTATTGCAGCAATACTAAATGAGTCTTCTGTAGAACACTTACAGTTGTAGCTTTCTTGATAACTACATTAATGTTACATTAATTATTCCTGGCTCACAACGCTGTTGGATGGTGATAAAGGCTGAATTGCTACTTGAGATGCTGATCCTGACAGTCCCATTGCAGGTGCTAAAATATGACTTCCAGTACTTGGGGGAAAAGAGGGCAATATGTTATGACTTCTGATTAGAGAACTTCAGAAGAAACATATTCTAGTCACATCTTGTGCAGCCACTTACTTGCCTGGAACCCTCTCACTTTCAGTAGCCGATACCTTTGCACAGGACATAAAAGGAATACACCCTGTACTCTTCATGTAAAATGTTACAGTGGTGCCAGTGTGGAATCAGTTCAGCTTGTGTGAAGAGCTCCTCACAAGGAAGGTGACGTGTGTGTGTGTGTGGAGCAGAGGGCAGTTCCTTCTCTTGCAAGAGCTTTGCATGGGAGTAAAACTTGTGGAGCAGACACAGTGAGACCACTTCTCACTGGGGTCACCTTCCCTGTTGTTCTGGATCCAGGCTTTTAGACTCCAGACTCACATTGTGGCCCATTTCTGTGGCCCATCTCAGGTAACCCCTGTGTTGCACTACTGTGGTTTTCATCATGGAGGGAATGGGAACTGCATGGCAAAGTTGCAGATTGCCAGGACTGGGACATCACAGTGCTTCATTTCCAAGTCAGTTAGTGAAACATGGGGAGAAAAAGGGGTTGTGACAAAAGGAACAAAAGCACCCAAGTAGCTTAGGAAGCCTCAGCCATAAATCATTGAAAAAAACCCTCTATGGTGAACTTGGGTACCTTCTGCTGTCCTGCACAAGCAGCCACTCTGGCCTTCACTCTAGGAAGAACGTACTATCTCTCACAGAGTGTTTGAGGTTTCTGTCTGTTTGTTTAAAAGGGAAGTATCTGGCGTGTGCATGCAAACATTCATGAGTCATTTAAAATACACTCAGTACTGCACTTGAGAGGCTGTGCTAGGAGAAGAAATGGATGGAAAGGAGCAGGCAGACCCTTAAAGACTGGTTTCCAAATGCCAGGTGTCTCTCCCATGAGGGGAGACATCTGTTTTTACTTCCCTCCTCTATTCTGTCTCACCATCAACCCCATTGTACTTGGTGGAGAAGTGGAAATCTAAGTTCAAATCTTGGAGGCTGCTGTGGCCTCTGTAGCTGGCCCAATGCTTGCCAGTGGATCTGTCCAAGAAAAGAGTTTATTTCAGGCTCTGTGCAGGGCCACAAGTAGACTTGCTGGTGGGGAGGGAGAAGAGTGGGCTGGTCTAGCTCTGTCCTTTCCACAGGATCAACCACCAGCTGGAACCAGTTAAATCAATTAAAATTGGTAAGTTTATGAAAGGTGAAGCTCTAAGAAGATTCAGCTGCTTTCTCAGAGGTTTATGAGCAGCACAGTAGCCTGGGAAGTTCTGTCTGGAGCAATGTTCAAAAGCAAGTGGGCATGGGGATCCATTGCAATGCAGAATTATAGCAACTTCTAGAATTTCTTTACAGGGGACAGTCTGCAAGTATAAATTAAATGTTTAAATCTCCAGCAGCATAGCACTCAGCTCCAGTTCTGAGAGCAACAACTATTCCTGCTTCAGACTTATCTTTGGGAAGAAGCTGTAAGCTAAGGCTCCCAACAGAACAAGGTGCTCTTGTATCAGGCTACTTTCCATGTAACTATTAGTGTGAAGCCCCTGTGCCATGTACGTTTTTTGACTGCTTGGTTTTGTCTACTTCTGCTTCTCAGGCCTTTACCACAGAGAGGGAAGTGTGAGATGTTATATTATGATTCGTGTCAAGGTAAAAACAATATCCCCCCTTGTCATTGTGGAAAACTATTGAATGAACAAAATAAACAGTGAAACTCAGCAGGACAAACGGTAAACAGGATGGGGGGAGACTGAGCAATCTAAGACCTGTAAAGTGTTGCGAAATGTACAGGGACCTAATCTCTTTTAATTAAGATTAGGCCAAGAACATTGTCTCCCACCTTATCTTTGGATTCGGGGTCTCACTAAGAAGTGGAGATGTGAACAAAGAGAAGACTGATATAGGGGATCCTTTGAAGTGATAATGTGTATGAAATAAGGTATGAAATGTTGCTGCCTTAATCTGTAAGGTGTGCGTGTTGGTGGAGTGACTAACTCCCCACACACCCAGCGCCGCTTGCTCATTCCTTATTACTGCAACCAATAAATCTTTTGTATTTTATCAAAGATTTGGGTGTCTGTTGGTTCATTTCTAACAGAAGCAAGAACTGAAGCAACTCCAGCAGCTGGGACATGTTTACAAAATAGAAAGAAGACTGTGTGATCCAAGAACCTACTGAAATGTCACCCATGCACCCAGCAAGATGCTGTCTTCTGGCTTGTCCTTCTGTCGTTGTGAACTCATTCGTGAGAGAGCTGGGGCTGGTTAGTCGGAAGAAAAGAGGATCAGGGGAGGCCTTCTTGCTGCCTACAAAAACCTGAAAGGAGGCTGTAGAGAGGTGGGGGTTGATCTCTTCTCACAAGTAACAAGCAAGAGAACAAGAGGAAAACAGCCTCAGGTTACCCCAGGGAAGTTTAGGTTGGACATGAAGAGAAACTTGTTCCTGGAAAGTGTTCTCAGGCCTTGGAATCACCTGCCAGGGAGGGGGTTGAATCACCATCCCCGGCTATGTTTCAAAGTTATGGATATCTGGAGCTTAGGGACAGGGTTTAGCAGGTGGATGGGACAGTTTGGTTAGGGGTTGGCCTTGATGGTCTTGAAGATCTTTTCCAACTATGATGTCCAGCACCTCTCTTTATGGAAGAATTCTGCATTTGACTAACAACTCTCCATTTTTTACTTATTCTGACAGTGGTTGCCTTAGATAGATAGAAACAGCTTTGGCAACGGCTTTACCATGGCACAAACTGCATGGGCTGCAGAAGCATTTTGTGCTGCTCCAGCTCACATAAACACTTCCAGCTACCATGTCCGTTGTCTGTGAACAGCTGGGTCCAGCCTCCAAGATGTGAAGAAAAAAGCGAATTGTAGTCTGTCAGAGCTCTTTAGAAGAAGTGATGCAGCTGTCTTGTCTGTTGTTGCAGTGCTCGGTTGCCTCCCAGAGACTTCTCCAGGGTTTGTTTGTCATCCCACAGGATTTGGACAGAGGATGGGCTTAACTTTGTCCAGGATGTTTCACACTTCCAACTACTGCTGGCTCATGGGAGCAGTATGAATGGGAGATTAGACTGGACCACGCAAAAGTGTGTATGAAGGAGAGAGGAGGCACATTCTCAACATGGTGAATGAACTTGGTACCAGGGTGCCTGAAATGGGCCAGTGCTGCAGGGAAGGACTGTAGTAGGTCCTCTTTTCCAGTGCTGCTTTGAGGCTGAAGAAGAACCAGTGCTTGGTGTGTCTGAGTTTCTGTATCCAGGTTAGTGCAATAATTCATCTTTTGTGATTCTGACAGAAGTCTGCACAGGAGCAGAAACAAGAGATCAGGGTCTGACAGTGATTAATGCACCACTAGTTGTCAGGCTAAGAATTTTGGAACTTGGTAAATAAGCCATAGGCCAGGCTGTTGACTGCATTTGAGAAAGCTGCCAGGAATTAGCATGTGGGGGATGTCAGGCTTCAGCATTTCTCTATGGTAGGTACTTACTGTGTTTTGTTACTTTCTCAATATCCCATCAGGAGAAGTAGGCAAATGACTTCTGAAACAAAATCTGGTTTTAAGCCTTGACAAAGCAGCAAAAAATGCAAAAACCACAGACAACCCCAGCCCATGTTGCTCTATCATCATTGCGGGGCTAGGCAATGGCTGCAGATTGCTGCCACCGTGCACAACACTGCAGAGCATCTGAGTAGGAGGGAAACATGATTCTTCTTGTGTATAGTCACGGCTGTAGTGGCTTTGAGGTAACAAAGAGTTGGTAGGTTCTTCTGTCCCACAGAGCAGGTATCAGACAGGGTGGGACCTGCATGGGGCAGCATGTAGAGTCAGGTGCTCCCAGGGAGGGATCAATCTCTAGTGCTGCTGCAGCAAAGGTGTCTCTGGGGGTGGTAAGGGCTTATCTAAGTGTTTCGCCTGCAGGTTCTGTCCCAGTGTGCTCCTGAGGATAGGGATTGCACTGCCAGACTTGGGCACTGATGCTAGCCCCTTGCAGCACTTGAGTGCAAATTGGAGTGGCGTGGTGTGGACTGGAGCAGCTGTGGACATGCTTGGGAACAGGTTTACAGCCTCATAAGAAGCCGGAGAACAGAACCACATATCAGCAGCAGGCAAGTTCAGGCACTTCCAGGGTTAGGCAGCAGCTGAGCCAGAGCATGGAGCTCCCACAGCACAGTTTTCAACCAAGGAGCACCAACTCTGCCAGAATCTTGTCTAAAGTGCTAACATAACAGTACTTGCAGGTTATGATTTTATTTTTAAGGGCAGCAGCTTTTAATCTCTGTGGCTTCCCCTCTCCTTGTGTAAAATGGGGTTACTTCTGCTCAACCCTGTTCTGTAAAGGGTGCTGCTAACTTTGGGTTAATGTTCCTTTAACAACCACAACATTAAATGCATAGCTTTGCTCTGTGCCTCTGCCTAATTCTCACATTGGTTTCCAAGCTTCTTGCATCTGTGGTTTGTCAGCGAGATGCTGATTTTCTTCTGCATGTCTAAATGGAAGCAATTTAATCCTTTCACTTCTGGGTATGAAAAGCTGTTTGCAACCTCTGTCTGTCCCCTTGAGGTGATGAATAATGTGTTTTGACCCTGCCCTCCTGACCGCCTGCACTGGGTGCTCTCTTGGGACTTTTGCAGCTCTCTTCCAGCTCCCATTTTTAGTCCTAAAATGTTTTGCTTTGTTTGCCAGACTGCTGGTTTCTTCTCCAGAATAGCCCAAAGCAAACTAGCCTTCCCAAGCTCCATTCCTTTCAGGCAGGGTAGCACTCAATGATCACAGGGTCCTCCAGCTGGCACCATCGAGAGGCTGCCCAGAACCTTCCAGGACTGAGCTTTGAAAGTATGGAGACACACTCTTGGGCTGATGTAAACTGGTCATGCTCCACTGAAGTTGATCCAGCTTCCATAAGCTGAAAATACAGCTTGGAGTAATGATTTGTTCTGCTGAAATGCAGTCAGCTCTCAGGCATACCTGTCCCAGGGGGATGCTAAGAAGTGAAAGTTGCCTCCACTCTTTTTGGCCAATAATCCATGAACAAGCCACAGCTGACCCAGAAGAAACTAATGAGTCACTTTACCTAGTAGAAAATGCCACTGCTCATGGAGAGAGATGTAGTGGCTGTTGAGCAGGGTGGAGCCTGGGCAATAGAGAACGTTCTGTTATTTCTACAGCTCCATAAATTCTTTGCAAAATATCAGCCCTTCTTTGAACAGTCTCTAATGCAACTTGGGACGAGGCTGCTGCAAGCCCAATGGTGTTGCAGAGAAAATCCCAGCCATAGCAGCAAGCTCTGCATGAAAGACTGGTGTCACCAGTGGAGCCACAAATGCCTGGTAGTGCTTCAGAAAGGAAAGAAGCACCAGGGAGGGAAAGAAGTTACCCTCAGTGTAGTTCCATCCCATTGGAGCCTTTTTATGTCCTCTGTGGCTTTGCAAAATGTGTTAGGAGGGCAAAGATCAGCTCTACTTTTGTTTTCTTCCAGGGAAGAATTGCTCCATCTTACAGCTGCAGATGTGAGGCATGGAGGTGAAAGGCCAGATCTGGAATGGGTTTAGGCCTACACAAAGCAAGATACCCTGAGACAGGTTTCCTCACAGGGGGCAGGGATGGTTGAAGATGTTGCCCAGGACGGTAATGCTGGGCTAGACTGTTGGGCTAGATGATCTTGGAGGTCTCTTACAAGCTTTATGTTTCCATGATTCTACTTCTGTTCCCAGAGCGAAGGTAACATTTTTTCAGATTGCCCTGATTCTCAAGGGTTGTGACATCTGGTCACATCTCTCTTTTGTCTTTCTTTTTGGAATTTTTTTCTTTTCTCAGGAGGACCCAAATCACAGGTGCTAGGGAGGCTTTTGTCACAGCTAGCAGTAGGGCTGCAGGACCACGGGCTCCAAGTTCCACATCAGAAGGCAGAATGAGATGAGCAAAAGGGAAGCATGCCACTAGGCGCTGTGAGGCTGGGCTCTCCCCAGCGTTGTTTGTGTACATGATCACACGGTTTTCCCACTGTGTCCTGCCTCAGCAGCCACGCTTGTTCACAGGGCAGCAGCAAGTGTTGCCAGCATTTCAAAGCTGCACCCTGGAAAGAGCTGCCACGCTCTGAAAGTGAGGTTTATTAACTGCAGATTCTCAGAGTGGAGCTGGCATGCCAACAATATGATCTGGACACAAAGACCTACTGGCAGATGTAAATCAAGGGGAGGCCTTTCTAAAGGCTTCTGCCAGCCTGAGTCATGCAGAGCTGCTGTGCCAAATGCCAGATGCTGAACAGCAGTGGCCAGCAGCTGACTCACAAGCACCAACCTGATAGCCTACTGTTAGCCTGATTGGCTAAACCACTAAGAGTGACAGTTCTTTGCTAGCTGCAGGTGCCGGGGGGAAGTGGGTGGACCCTGACTTCCAGTCAGAGGCAGGTCTGTCAATAAGGAGGTGAGTTACGGGTCTCGTAGTGGCTCAGCTGGGGAGAAGCCTTAAGGAACAGCTCAGGGCTTTAACTCAGATGAGGAAAGCAGGAATATACTCCTGTCCCAACCACCATAACCCTCTGCGGCTTTGAGAAATTCTGAGAACAGATGAAAAGGCAGCAGAGATACTTCCTACTGCTGCTTCATGCTGTCCCTCAGCTGGAAATAACCATCCCTGGAGCTGAGAAAGTAGGTAAAATGTATGTGCACCCTTTGTGCTGGCCAGCATCAGCCTGACTGCAAGGAAAGGCTGACCCTCCACTCCTGACTGGGGCCTTAGAGCTCTTCTGGCTACACTCAGCAGAGAACTCTTCATTTTGTACCATGTTCTTAAGAGAGATTTAGGTGAGGGTTGGATTCAGCAATGTCAGCTGATAGGATGGGGAAAACGGAAACAGGTTTGCAAGGAAATCCTGGTGTGCTGCTCCTGTGGAATGTAATGTCTCTCATCCTTCAACTCCCACAAATTCTGCTTGAACGCATTAGCACATGCAGGGCTTCTAGGAGGTAAATGAGGAATCGTGTACGTTTGGGTTCATTTAGTTTTTCACCGAGGGAAAGGTGGTATTCAGGGCCTGTGTTAGAATTGGAACTGCAGCTTCAAAAAGAAAGTTGTTACCCCAAAAATAGTGCTGTGAGTTCCTCAGCCTTCTAGCCAGGTAAGGATTCTGAGGCTGCTGAGCACTGAACAACTTCTCTTGCACCTGCTAAATACTGTGTTTTGCTGTTCCTGATTCGGTACTTTTCTCCTTTCAATAAAGGATCACCTTGAATTCTCCCGTTTTGCTCGGAGTACACTTTTAATGGGGTGCTTTCCTGTTTTGTCCCTACTCTGTAGATCATAATGTTCAGACCGGTTTGCATTTCTGCAGAGTAAATAGAGTTATCAAATATATTTAAAACTTAAAATTCAGGTGAGAGCAGCTCAAGTGGGTGCAGGGATGTTGCCAGCAGAGAGGGGCAGAATAGAAGTCCTATTATTTTTCTTTTAGCTTTGTGTTGCAGGACAGATCTTTGAAGAAAAGGAAGGCTTAGCCACATGTTCTCTGTAATGGGCCAAATAAAATATTATGTTTTAAAGCATTCAGGGGAGAAATAAGTTGGGCTTTTGGCTTAGCATTTTTTTCTTCCCCACAATAGCTTCTGCTGAATGGTAATCTTTAAAACTATGTGTGTGAGGGGCTAGATCCTGACCCCCATTGCATCTGATCCACACTGCTGCAAAAGCTGCAGAGCAGGCAGAAAGTTAGCTTGGCTAGATCGCTGGAGATTACGCTGACCCAGTTTGTTAGCTGTGGTGCCGAACTCTGGGTACTGTGGCCACAGTATTGCAGAAGCAAGAGAATTTGTTGTGATAGTTGTGCGTTTGGGTATGTGTTGAGTGGGATTGTGGCTATCCCCCCTTTTAGGACTGTACTGGGGAGCCACCCTGGTGACTAACTCCAACATTTTCTGCATTAAAATAGAGAAAAATCCAACTGGAGTGGGCTGTTCATAGATTCTGCTGTGTTTGAGTAACCCAGCTTTTCCTTTAAAGACTCCAAACAGATTGGTTTATGCAGCTTTTTTTTTCTGCACCGTTTAAAACCGATACCTTGTTTTTACAGTTGTTGAGTCATGGCTAGTTTGTTGGGGTTTTTTGTTGGGTTTTTTTTTTAAAAGTCAGGATTGAGTTTGCCCGTGATGATTCACCTCTGGAATTCCAATTTCATCTGTTCTTCATTTTCACACAAATCAACAATACTCGGAGCTTTCCTCAGAGATGTGGATCCTGGAATGGAGACAAGGAGGGAATTTCAGGTTTTTATTTTAATGTAATGTAAAAGTTTTGCTTTTTTTCTTTTGTGATGATCGAGAAAATACTGAAAATGAGAGCTGGATCTACTCCACAGACTCAGGAACTGGAGAGCAAGGGGAAAAAAAAAGAACACAATGTTCATTGAGATTTTTTTTGTTCGCTCAAGTTTTTCTCTTTTTAAATTAGGAGCAGGATTTCAGAGGCCTCATTTGCTCATCTATCCTTAGCATTGCCAGTGCTGGGATCCTCTTGAATACTACAAGATGGCTGCTCCAAAATGTTCTGCTCCTTCCATAATCATTAGGCCTTCAACCTGCCCAAGGTCCTTCTCTCTCTACCCTAATCCAATTTTGCTTCGATTTCATTTATGTGAGGTCAAGTGTTTGGGCAGAAAACTGGCAGCACAGCTATTGAATTAAATTCAATAGAGGCTGTTTACCCCCAAAAGTTAAAAGACACAGGGCAGACAAACAGGAGCCCCGTCATCCTCTTGGGATTTCTTGTGTTTTGCCAGCAGGTCAGATTGCTGCCCTTAGCACTAGTCAGCCCAGTGCTGCCCCTGGCCACCAGCCTGACTGGGAGTCTTATGGGCAGCCCATAAGAGGAAGGCAAGGGATGTAAAATCTAGAAATCTCTGCAAAACTGCGGAGAGGCACTTAATGGCCTTTCAGAAGTTCTTCAGGAGATTCGAAGGAGAGAGGAAGAAAAGTCTCATCTAAGGGATTGACTCTGAAGAGCCTAACCCATCTTGAGGCCTTGGAGAATGTCACCAAGCTCCAAGGAGAAATATCTTGGTAAATCTGCCCCAAAGTAGTTCTGACTACTCCGGAGCAGTTTCTGCCCTCCTGAGGCTGGGAATGGAGTCCCAGCAAAGACCCTTCCTGCTCTGGGAAACTGTGGCCCTCACTACAGTGTGAAAGAGGTAGAGATCCCAGTGAAAACAAATGATTCTCCAGCAACATCTCTCCAAGTGATACTGATTCGTAATAGGGCTGTTAACAGCAGCCAGGAAGCCCTGATCTTGGTTGCTTGGGTTTAGTCTAATTCTTTAATCCTTTGTCTGCAACCTAATGTGTTGCAACATCACTTGGAGTTGAGATGCACTACTGCTGCTCTTCTGCTCTTGCTGGTTTGGAGCATGGGGTCTGTGTGGCTGGTTCCAGGAGGAGCTGGAAGATGGACTGGCTTGCTGTGGTGATTGCAAGTTGCACAGACCTCAGAGTCCCTCGTATTCTTTAGATAATTTTGTCTGCCTCTCTCTCTCCATCCGAATGTTAAACATACGTTCTAAGGCAATCCTGCTTCAGTGGAGAGCCAAGTTTTTCTTCTAAAGCACTTGTTCCCTAAAGCCTTAGGGCTTTCCTTTTTTTTTCCCTTTACTGTGATTTATTGCTGGTGCTTTCACCAGGCACAGAGGAGAAAACCTATCAAACCCAGCTAACCAGCCCTTTCTGCCCCCTTCCCTGACCACAGATTTAAGGATTAACATGCTCAATTTGTTATGTATCAAGCAATTCAACAACAAAATAACTTACCTATAATTTCTAGGGAGGGGCTTTTTAGGATCTCAGGTAGCAACAGCACTAAGGGAAGTGGAGGAAAGCTGGAGATGGGGAGATTTAGACTTGATGTGAGGAGGAAGTTTTTCTCCATGAGTGGTGAGAGCCTGGAATGGGTTGCCTGGGGAGGGGGTTGAGGCCCTGTCCCTGGAGGTGTTTAAGGCCAGGCTGGATGAGGCTCTGGCCAGCCTGATCTAGGGTGGGGTGTCCCTGCCCATGGCAGGGGGATTGGACCTGGATGGTACTGTGGTCCCTGATTCTATAACTTCTTCCCAGGGAGGGAGATGGGGTGCTGCACGAAGCTGTCTGTGGGTTTTGTGGTGTCTCCATTTTTTGAGACGTTTTGAACCTGCCTGGACCTGGTTGGGGTGTCCTGCTGTGGCAGGGGAATTGGACTAGATGATCTTTCAAGGTCTCTTCTGATCCCTGATGATTCTATGATTCTCAGCTGTCTCCAAGTAGGTGATGAAGAGTGAGTGCGTGTTACTAGTGTGGAGATCATGGTAAACCCAATGAAAGCTGCAATGGAGAACTGAAAACTGTGTTCAACACTGTATCTGGAGAGCGATAGTAAGACTAAAAAATTGACTACATTTTCTAAATAGGCATCTAGTGGATACGAGTTTTAATCAACAACTAAAATAGCCTTATTTGTCGAAGAATTAACTCTCCTTCACAAGACAAAGGTCACTCTTTGGTATCTTGGGGTAAGCAACAAGAGCTGGGGGTGTGTGATTGCTGACCACTTAGAAAATTAAAAAAATTGTCTGTTAGTGAGGTTTGTAGAGATTTTTGAGGTAGAAAAGATCTATCAGAGTTTGCTTTTCTTGGAATTTTTTTTTTAAGGCAGACTATTGATGCGAAGCTTGTCGTCATATCCAGGCCTGTTAATTGTGTTAGTTAACAAAGGAGAATGTTCAAATCCTGCTCAGAGGCATATTTGTCTGGGTTTTTTTCCCCCTTCTCTTTGTTAAATGAAAACAGTTTTCCCAGCAAAGTGTTTTATGGAATCTGCTCCCTTGAAACCAATGTGAGGCAACAGCAGTAATTGCAGACAGTTGCAACATCTCATCTTGCTGGATAGAGGTGCATCATGTTACAAGTGGTGCTGCTAGCAAAAGCTGTGGAAGGGAAACCTTCTGACACCTGGCTTGCTGCGGATTAACTCGCCTGAGGAGAGCTACAGACCAAATTTCACTTGATTCCTTTTAAGAATGAACTGTGTATGCTCAAGCCAAGTGCAATGTACTGAAGCTTCAGGAAACCCAGGCCTGAACTTGAAAGCATTTTGGCCAATAGGTCGGTTTTAGTGAAAGATAAATGAAACTTTGACCCCAAACCAGCAAAGCATTTTTATGTTGAACATCTCTTGAGGATTTGGTTAAGCCAGGAAGTAAGAGATGGCGATGACACAGATACTCAGTACAGGTCTAAGTCTCACCTACATCATAAAAGCAAGATCAAATCCTAATATAAAATGGCCAGACCACTGCTTTGCTGAAAAGTGTTTGCTCAGCACAAACACTATAAAATATCTATCACTGAGCATCTTTATAATCGTAGTAGAAGTCTTCAGACTGCTGTCAAGTCCTACCATGTAGTGTACTTCGTACTGAAGTCCAGGGAATTAACCTGTGTTAGTATGGCTTGTGATGTTCTTGGTGGCTTTCTGAAAGGGCAAACTGTTCTCTTTGAGATGAAAAAGACCAGCCTTGCTTCCCTTGTCTTTTTGAAGCATGAGAAGATCCTTCTCAGAAAGACAAGTACTAGGCCCTTTTTAAAAATGTTTCTTAGAGGAAATTAATATTAGCTCTGCTATTAATTTGAATTTGTAAGTGACTTGCTTTCTGTGATTGTTTATGGGTTCTGGAATGCCACAGGAGTTATCTGAGGGCATTTCTGACACTTCAAAATTAAAATCAAATTGTTGACCCTATGCCAGCATTTAAATGAAAATTATTTACTTTAAACGAACACTTGAGGACTCTCTATATTATTTTTAATCACAAGAACATTCTTAGCCCCAATACCTCTTTGTGGGTTTTCAAGTATTCAGCCTCCTAAAATGAGATGTAATCAAACCCAAGGTCTTGTTAGTCAAAACCTGAAATGAGCAGGAAATGCTGGAGTTTCATACAGCACAGAGGCATTGGTGGGTGCAACTGCAAATACCATCTCTGCCTGTGTGCCTGTGGAAGGGTCTGGGCAGTAGTACCAGTGTAGGCTTCTGCTGTGCACATGCTCTGACGCTTAGTGGAGACAAGAGAGCCAAAGAAACTGCTGCAGATTAGCGAGGAAGAATTAGCACAACTCTCACATCTTTGGGTGGGTTTGGTGAGCTTATGTGTGACTCAGAAGATGTTGCATGTAGCCAGAGAGTGAATCTGGGCACTAGGAGCAGCATCTGGTCTGGAGCTCTGAAGCACTGCAGCTTCTGTATCGAGCTCTTCACTCAGGATGCCTCAGTGTTTGAGAATGGGACATGTGTGTGACAAGATCATTCCCTGATGCTGTTAGCTCTGGGATATTTCTAAGCAAATGATTTCTGTGGGGCTCAGTGACCTTCCCTAAAAAGACCCCAGGCCAAGTTCTGAGCTCCAACTCTGCTGTGCCTGGCCATGGGGCAAGGTATGAAGCAGTAATGTGTGTAAGCCTGTCATTTGGTGCAAGGAATCCTCTTAGAAAATGGTTGCTAACCCTCATAAGCAATGAACCCTGCTGGTACAAGGCTTTGCAGTAGCCCTAGGCAGAGGATTGGTTGCAGTTGTTGGCTGGTAGCTGGCTGTGGCAATGGGAAATTGAAGTCCATAAAAGCAGCAGTTGAGGTTTTCCATCATCATTTCATAGGTGGGGTTGGGAGAAGGAGGAAAACACCTTAAGGTGAAGGAAGCTAGTCTGGTGGATCTCTTTTATTACTACTGCTTCTTTGATATCTCAGGAGAATGAGATATCAGGAGAATGTTTCTCCTTTGGAGACCAGAAGTAGGACGACTTAGGACTGTAGATCCTGCTTGACAGATTCTTGCTTCTCAGTGTGTAGTAAATGAAGGAGTCTGAAAACATTTCCCCTCACCAGCACAAATTACTTGCTGTTATTAACTAACCACAGACTTTGTGTGTTGGAAAATAAAATGAAATGAAAGAAAATTAAATGCTTCCTAGTTACCCAAGCAACATGTCCTTCTCACTTAGCTGCAGGTCAGGAAGCCAACACCTCATCTGTGATTTCAGAAAGGGTATGGAGCCAAAAGCATCCCACATGGGAATTGGGATGGGTTTTCATCTTTTGGGTGCTCTAGGTTACAGTCGCTCCATCAACAAATGCAACAAGCACTGCCATCCTTTTGCTGCAGAGGACATATGTAAGTACAAGTGACCATGCAGCACACACAATTGCAACAGTTTGATGTGTTTCTCCAATATATTGAATTTTCTGGGATTAACGACATTACAGCTGGCTGCCTACAAGATCAAAATTTCTTATTAAAAGTGTTCCCAGACTTTCTGAGCCTTTTCCCTAGGCAGTAAGTAAACTCTCAGAAAGAGCTGGTAGCAAGGGAAATGTTAAGTCTTAAGAGAAGTCGTTCTATGTGTAACCTTAGAAGTTATAACACCGTGATCTAGAGAAGCTACAAACCAAAAAGAGCTTTCCAGCCCTGTGAGTGTGACTATCCTTCAGACAACAGCTCCAGACTCCAGTGCATATTGTTAAGTACTGTGAAGGTAATGCTGTTACCCTCGGCTGCCTTCCACTTAATTGTCAGGGCCTGGCTGAGGCTGGAACTGCAGATTTGTGAGTGAAGATAGGATCTCCCAGAGGCTTGTGTTGGCCAGGAAAATACTGGCTTGTGAAAGGATGTGGAGCACATCCAAATAAGAAAGGTCTGGAAGGAGTTATTTCATTGGTCTGTTATTTCGTTATTAGCAGAGATGTGAAATATCCTTTTCCATATGAGCACACTTTGTGTTTTGCCTACAACAGCAGTTGTTTCTTGTAAGGTGTAGCGTTTTTGCTAATTTAATGAGTTAACCCTACCAGTTAATTGCTGCAATCATTGGAAGGGCCTTTTCCAAGTTCCACAAGTGTGTTTTAGACTTCTTGATAAAAGTCAGGAGCCTGCTGGACTTTTGCAAGCAGGAAGACTTCCAGAAGTTTGCAAGTTATTTCTGGCATGTTGTATCCTCAACATGTCAAGGAAATGTGGATTATTTTTACACAAACATGCAAATCAAAATGGTTTCATAGTAAGCTCCCATGAAGTTTGGGGTCCCAAGAAAAAAAATTAAAAGTATCGCTGAAGAATTAAAAACATTGCTTCGGAAGTAGGTTTCTTAGATGGATTGTGTTGTCACACGCTGACAGATATTTGCACCAGCTTGATTTCTGATGAATAATGGAGGGAGTGAGGGGAAAAACCCAAGGAATTCATTTGGATATTTGATCTTTGAATGGAATTTTGTTTTTCTCCATGCTGTGAATTTTTCATCAAATGTAGACCATGACAAATCACAGACACTTGGATGTTCTTTCTAATAGTTGTTAATTGAAAGGTGGTGTTTAGGGGTTGAGAGGAAGAGGATCTCTGGAGCCGAACAGGCCTGTGTGCAAGGAACGTGCTAACATCTTACTGAAAAGCATAAAGCATTGCTGCAGCGGGGGGGAGCCTAAACTTTCTTTACTTTAAAGAGTCTGTACACTTTGCAAATGTTGGGGGCTGTTTTGGTGTGATTAGCTTGTTTAATAGCTAATTCATTGGTGATGATTGGAGAAAGATCTTTGGAATTTTCCTGTTTTCATCCTCCTCCTGTCTTATCACTTGCATCTCCTGTTTTCTGTTTACTTCTGATGGAATAGTTTCTTCCTTTCCTTCAAGTCTTTTCCTTGACTTACAGTTTTGGTCTAATTTATTTTGTTGTACGAGTCCTCCTCCATCTCAACTAAGCTCAAGTTCAGTTGCAGCGTGTGGCTTGAGGCCTCGGCACACCAGTCACTCACACTAAGCAAAGTCACCTGTGTAAAGCAAAGCAAGCTTCAATGCTTCAATCCACCTGATTTAAGGAATTACACCACTAATTCTATTTGCTACAAGTAAACTATTTTAATCCCCAACAACCTCCCTATTAAGGTTTAGGGACGTGTTTTAGGGGTGTCCTGGCAGTGCTAGGTTGAAAGTTGGACATGATCTTAAATGTCTCTTTCAACCAAAGAGATTCTGTGATAAGTGCTGACCACAGTTTCTTGTCAAGAAGCTTTTCAGCAGAGCAGAGGTGTGAACCATGCATAAAAGCAGATAATTGATGTGCATCCTCATCCACTGCTGCTTTTGGGATGATTTTTTTACCAGTCGTGTCCGAGTTCAGGAATAGCACTTGTTGCTTGGACTTGGTAGAGTCACAACCACCTACATCAAGATTTGTTGTGTCCCAGCTTGTGTTGTTAATTTATACCTAAGTGAATGTTAATGATTTTAAATAATTACTCAGTCTGAGGGTAGTTCTTTTGCAAATACTCTATCCCAGGAAACACAAAGGGGAAGGAGGGCATTTTTCTGCAGTCAGAACCTCCATCAGTCAAGTACTCCTCCAGGTATGCAGTGATGTGTGATGTACTCTATCTACGCATGGAAGTTCATACTGCTTTGTCTTTTTTCCCCTTCTTAAACTTTGCACTTAAAATTTAGCCCCGCTTCTCTGACAGATCTCAAAAAGAAGCTTTGAATGGGGTACCAACCCAGGAGCAGACAGAGTAAAAGTAATGGAGACAGGTAGCTCTGATGCAGGTGATACTGGTGCTTCCCATTTTTCATCTGAATCTCAACTCCTTAGAATTTGAGCAAAATCCCAAGTTCTTATTTCTAAGCAGAACACCCATCATGTTAAAACTCAGCATCATGAGGAGGTCCTAAGATGGGGTTTGCTGCAGCTTTCCTGCTGAGCAATGATTTAGGAATTGCTGCTAAAGGATTATCAAGAGGATGGTAGTTTCTGTGTTGTTACATAGGCAGATACAGTGCAGAACCTGCTTAGTGTTCCTGAAGAGAAATTATCCAGTGCTGCAACTTACAATTTGTAATTGGTTACTTACTAATATCCAAAAAAGACAATAAAATCCACTGTGGGTTTTGTTTTTTTAGAGAATGTAAGTAGGAGTTTTACAAGTTGAGCAGTGGAAATCTGGTAAACCCCTTGGCTAGAGCAGAGCTGTGCAGTGCATCTTCTCCCTTAATTACAAGTAATTTTAAATCATCTCCTTCCTTCAAAGAAGGATTTTGCTCAGCATTTGTGTTAATTTTAATCTTGCTAAGGTGATCCTGTCTTGAAACTGCTCCCTCGTGTTGTAACAGCAACATGCTGCATGTTGCTCTTCAGTCCCTGCTGTTTCCGAAACGCAGCTGGTTGCTGCCTGTCGCTGTAGCCCTGGGGTTGTTCCTATAGATACACCTCACTCTAAAAGAAAACAGCCAAGAATCTGGCAGCAGCAACAACATTTATGTTTCCCCGGAGCTCACTTTTATTCATAGTATTTAAGCCAGACAGTGAAAATGCTTCGTGAAAATCAGGGGTTTGAAATGAATTGTGCTGTATGGCAGTTGGAAGTTTGCTAGTCAGCATACTGATTCTTTCTGCAATGGCACATAGCTACCATCTCACCACAAAGTAATGGGGACAGAACCAGGCAGTTTAGCATTTTGCCATTTTAGTATATAAATGTGTTCCTAAGCCTCTCGGGGGCTATTTGGATTCAGATGATGTTTTTATGACTTGAAAAAAACAACATTGAATTTCGTAATCTGTAGTACTCCATATAAATAGTCCATGCTTTGTGTTTTATTACACCCTTGATGGCTTATGTTACATGTGTCAGCTGCAAGGAGAAACTGTACAAAGGCTGGTTTGTAGGATGCGGAGTGAGACAGCGTGGTCAAACCTTACAGTGCACACATCAGAGTCCTTCAGACCACCAGTAACTGCACACCTGGGCCTTGCAGGGCCACCAGGATTCACTCCAAGCTTTTTTTATTTCAGGATGGATTCCCAAGAATTTGGATTCCCAAAGAAGGAGGCTTCTGGATAGCACTGCCACCCCAAAGGAAAAATTTGGAGTTTTGTCAAATCCTGTGTAACCCGTTGTAACCCATTAACTGCAGAGGAACTGGGAGGCCTTGAATGTCTACAAGTAACAAACTAGGAGTGCAGAGGGGAAGGGCAATGGGATGCTGCTTCAGGTGGGTTTCTGAGTAGACCTGTGTGGTCTTTGATAACAATGAGCGGACACCTACCAGAATATGTGATACCATAAAACAGCAGTATAACCAAGCCCTCTGTGCTGCTTCTCCTGCCTGCTCAGTGTTGCAGAAGTCATGGGTAACACAGGCTTGAGTGCCAGGAGGAATCTGTTGTCACAGTTATTCAACACCTTCCTGAGAAAAGGGGCAGGTGGTGGGGAAGAGGTTTCAGAAAACCTCAAATTGCCCCTGAAAATAAGAGAAAGCTGTGGCAGCCATGGGGTGATGGTGGCGGTGGGTGTCCAGCACTCAGGTTAGCTCAGGTTAGCCCTTGTCTTTCTGACATGGAGCTGGTGTTAGTCTACTGGAGACTTGGCAACATGTGAAAGTTGCCAGCCTGCTCACACATGTACCTGAGGTACAGGATTGGGGCCCTAAAATTGTAGTGGATTTGGCTCACAGATGGGGATCTGGTACTCCATCTGAATTTACGGCTGCTGGCAGACTGTGGTGACATATCTCCTCAGTGCTTCACCTGTCAGCAATAAAAAATGGCAAGGAGTGTGATCTACCATACGTTTTGCTGAAAGAGATAAGATGATTTACCCTTCCCATATTAGAATATAATTTTCTTCATTTCAGAAACAGACTCACAGGCTTCATGCTATTTACCCATAAATCCAGTCTAATTTTCCAGTTTAATTCTAAGCGTTTCTGCTTGTTGGGAGTCTCAAGTTCTTGAAGAATGATTTCTCTCAAATAAAGCTTTGTGGACAGTGACATTTTGTTAATGAAATAAGAGAGAAGTAATGATTTTTACCACTCCAGGTACATGGGCTTCTGACTTCCTTTTCCCTTTCCTTTTGTGCTACCAACTGCAAGAAATGTGCTGACAGCTGGTACCAAGAGAGGTAGGAAGCTTTCACTCCTCTTTAAGACTCCATATTGATATATTTTCTGACTTTTCTATAAATAAAACCAGCTGTTAAGAATGCCTCGCTATTCTATCCAATGATAAGTGAGATACATGAGAGATGCTCAGGGAATTGATAAGTCTTCAGGAGAAAAAAAATGTCCTGACATCAATGTCCTGATTCAGTAGCAAGGTCCCCATATCATATATAATGTAATGTGATTGTCCACAGCTCTAATAAAATCTGATTTTTTTTTGCCACTAAGCTTTCATCTATAAAAATCAAATTTATCCAGCATTACTCTGCGTTTTGAAAGGGACAGGTTTGGGGTTTTTTTTAAGATAGATATGATAGCAATCCTTTATGGTATGTTACTGTAGAAGAACAATAATTTGTTGCATTTTCTTCACACAGAAACAATGAGCTGTGAGATGTGAGAAATAATTGTCTTTGTCCTTCATTGTCACAGGCCATTAACTAATGAATTTAGTCTGTTCTTGGCTCTTGATCCAGTAAACAAACTACATTAGAGTCTTGTAGCCCTGGCATTACATAAAAGTTTTCAGTGGGTTTTATTTTAGTCCCACTGCAGTGATGCTGCTGCAGACTCAGGATGCATCATGATTTTTGTGTTAAGCAGTGAGGTCAGTGTGGTCTGATGTGGTGGATCAAGCAAGCTGAGGTGCATCCATGGTTATTAAAGCTGCCACATGCCAGAGCCTCTTTGTTTGCTTCCTTACAGTATAGCCAAACTTCAGCCCTTTTGACTTCTGTGACTGTTTCAAATTTAGCATTGTTGAGAGAAATATTATCTGAACTCAGATTGGCTCTTCTAAGATTCATGCCAGAGAAGATAAGCTTTAAATATTATTCAGAAGATAAGCTTTAAATAATAGATGCAGGTAACTATAAGTGGAGCCATTTTACCATGTTTGCAGTTTGCCTGCTCAACTAGATAGTCGCCAAAGAAAATGCTGTGATGGGAGACGAGCTCTTAATTGTCTTGAGAAAATTCACTCACGTTCTGGCTGTTTGCAGATAAACATTTTATGTAAATGCTTGGCAGAATATATTTAATTGCTGTCCTTTCCCCAACAATATTAGCCAACTGAAAAGGGAACTGCATTAGAGATCACAAAGCCTAGACTAGTCTTTTCTTGCCTGAGCTCATGGATGGATACAAGAAAGAAACTGAGGTGCTGGAGTGGGTCCAGAGGAGGGCAACAAGATTGGGGAAGGGTCTGGAGAACAGACCTTGTGAGGAGCAGCTTAGGGAGCTGGGACTGGTTAGTCTGGAGAAAAGGAGGCAGAGAGGAGACCTCAGGTGGGTGCTGGTCTCTTCTCACAAGGAACAGGACAAGAGGAAATGGCCTCAGGTTAGGATTATCAGGCTTTAGTTTGGAAATGAGGAAAAATGTCTTCCTGGAAAGGATTATCAGGCCTTGGAACAGGCTGCCCAGGGAGGGGGTTGCATGGTCGTCCCTGGACATGTAGATCTGAAGCTTAGGGACAGGGTTTAGTGGTGGCCGTGGGACAGCTGGCATAATGATTGGACTCAATGAGCTTAAAGGTCTTTTTCAACCTAAACAATTCTGTGATTCTATGTCTTAGATTAGGACATCAATGGATGGTGAGCATGTGATGTGCGTCTGCTACCTGCACAGACTCTCTGGAGAGGAGTTTCTGCATGAACTGCAACACCACAACATTCATGGGATTGCTGTGGCAAAATGCTACTTTAGCATGGCAGAATGAGTCTCTAGAAAAGTGTGGCACTCCAGGGTGTGCAGAGGTCAGGTGCCAGGCAGCAGTAATCACCCATTTTTCTAAATGGGCCCCGCTCAGAGCCCTGCTGACAGCGGGTGATTTGCACTAAAAGTAAATTTAATGTGCATGAAAGTGCTCCTGTCCTTCCTCAGTGGAGAGCATAAAGAAAAGCTGTCAAACAAACTAATCTGTCTCTGAAGTCTTCTTTATGACATCATTGAACTGTCACTTCTCCTGGCATGTTTGATATGTCTGTTGGTTTCCATAACAAGCACATTTTGCTGACTTGAATGGTACAAGAGCTTTTGCCAGGGAGAGGCTGCGATGCCTTTAGCAGCCTCTTGCTGTTGTTGTATGGGTCCAGTGCTGTGCTCCAGAGCTCCAGTTAAGAGATGAGAGGAGGGGATCCTGGTGAAAGATGAAGTTGCACTTCTGAATGTGGCCATGGAATTCTTCCCAGTGCTTGCCCTGTGCTGGGAGCATGTTTGCTGGAGTTTGTGATTCTTCTTTTCAGTAGATAAACCCATTTATGCCCCCCCAAATCAGGGGCATAGACACTACTGTTACCTCACTGTGGAGGGCTCCACAGGCAACCTTGTATGATGCCACTTTGGAAAAAATTGCAGTTGTGTCTCTTTGAAGCTAAGCAGGGTTGGGCCTGGTTTGTACTTGTGTGGGAGACTGTCTGGGTACACCCAGTGCCGTAGGCTTACTCTGCTTCTGTCAGGGTGGGTTAGACCTGGACAATTTTTGAGGTCACTTCCAACGTGTAACACTGTGCAATAGGGATGGAGCAATGAGTAGAAGTTTGGAAGCTGTCACTACGGTTTAGTGGTGGCCTTGGGATAGTTGGGTTAACAGCAGCACTTGATTAGCTTGGTGGCCTTTTCCAGCCTAAATGATTCTCTCATTTATAGTAAGAGCAGTTTCTGTGTCCAGAATTACCTAGGTTGGGTTTGATTATTTTGTTTCACTTCCAGATTAACTAGAGATACTTACCTAAACTGGGTGGCTGCTGGGATGTCAAAAGTTGGAGCAGGAAGCTTTGCAGTCAGTTTTATGACACAATTAATAACTTGCCCTTTAAATCCACAACCAAAGTCTGCAGATGTGTCCTGCAGGATGAAGGCCTGATGATGTTTAGGATTCTGGCTGTAACAGTTGTTGGATACAAATCTTCTCTGGGTCTGTTAGGAGCACTGGTTTGCGTAATAGATAGTCTGACCACATCTGCAAGGTAACTGCTTCAAGACAGGCTTCCAAGAAGGCCTCAGGTTGATCTGTGATGGTTGGTGCATTGTTGATGTCTGTATTCCAGGGAGTTGTTGCTGCTGATACCTCTGTTCCTGACGTGCTGTGTGGACGAAGGATGGTGTTGATCCCAATTTAACCAGCTGTTCCCTTCAATCTCTGGCTTTTAAGCAGAGGTACAGAAACATAGCCAAGAGGCTATACATTTTTTCCAAGTCAATATTCTGACTGCAAGTTCAGCTACACATTTTTTAATAAACAGGATCTCAGCAGAAACAAAATGTGTGGGCTATACAACCCTCACTCTTTGACTTTCCCACCACTGAGTCTGCAGCTTCCTTATGTGTGTCTCCATGAAGTATCTACAGCTCATTAGTCAGAGATTTGACTTACCCAGTGTCATGTAGGTGGGCATGTGGAAGATGCAAGTCATCTTCTGAACTTGTTCCATCTTGTATTTTTCTTTCACATCTTTTAGAAAAGAGTCTTTATGTTCTTAATCTCTGTGGAGAATGGTTTCATATTCTCCCTTCTGCTGCTATACCTGAGATGCTTTTTTCCAAATCATAGCCACAGCTTTCTCAATGTCTTTATCTTGTCTAATGTTGGCTTTTTCAGCTCTTTCCATGGAGTGCTGGTAGTAGTCTGGTTAAAAGAATTAGAGCGTGAAAAAAAGTGTGTATTAAATAGGAAGACCATGTGAAAAGGACTGGATTACTTGCTAAGGAATCATTGTATCATTTAGGTTCAAAAAGACCTTTAAGATCGCTGAGTCCAGCTGTTTTCCCAGCACTACTGGGCACCATTAGCTCATACCACTTAGCACCACATCTACAGTGGGTGAATATCTCCAGGAATGGGGACTCCACCCCTCCATGACAACCTTTGACAATCCTTTTGTGTGGTGATTTTTTTCCTTGTGTCCAACCTAGACCTGCCCTAGTGCAACTTGTGGCTGTTTCCTCTTGGCTATCACTTGTTATTTTGGAGAAGAGAGCAACCCACACCCTTCTACAACCTTCTTTCAGGGAGTTATCAAGATCGAGGTCTCCCCTCAGCCTCATTTTTTTCCTGTTAAACCTCTGCAGTTGCCTCAGCTGCTCCTCAGAGTACTGGTACTCCACAGCCTTCCCCATTCTTTTTTGCCCTTCTCTGGACATGCTGCAGCCCCTCAATGTCCTTCTGTGGGCAAGGAACTCAGAACTGAGCCCAGGCTTTGAGGCAGGGCCTTACCAGTGCCCACTACAGGGCAACAATCACTTCCCTACTGCTGGCCACACCACAGCTGTTTATTTTAAGAAGTGAGGGGCAAAGGCCTTTTTAACCTCATTAGTGCTGCAGGATGTCCTATACAAGCATAATTACACTTTGCAAAAAAGGCAGAGAGACCACACAGGAAGGGTATTGAAGAACTGTAAAAGGTACAAGAGACACTAAGCATAATGAGAGATTGAAAGTCATTATTTACAGGCAAAGTACAGGCTGCCGCTTTTGGGGTTTTCTCTCTCCTTTTTTTTTTTTTCATAAGAGAGAACCTGAGGCCACTAAGAGATGTGCAGAGTTCTCAAGGATATCAAAAGGTCGGTGACAAAGCTCATTCAGACAATGGCAACCTGGCTGACAGGAGAATTTATTATAAACTTGGAGAAAGTGGATATGGAGTTTTGTGATACCGTAGAGAGAAAGAGTGTCTTTTCTACCATCACCACCACATCCTTGGTCTCTTCTTCACAGGTTGAACTGCCTGGCCCTTTCTGCATTTGATGAATGTGACTCTTGTCCTTGAACTCATCTGCAGATAAGTGTGATGTGCCCCTTACTGCTGAGTGGTTTGGCAGAATTTCAGGCAGACAAGAGAGGGGAGAATCTTTTTGAACCTGCCTGCTTGACTTCGCCTACAAGACTTTGTAGCTTGGCTTTGTCAGGCTTTCATGGCACAAATAAACTGGGGTATTCCACCCTGCTGCCCACACCCCATTGCCCCCAGTAACTAGCAAGGGGAATACTCAAACAATTTTCCTCTCCAATGCAGAATGACTATTAGGTGTCAACACACCATGTGAAAAGATGGCTCAGCGGAACATTTCCAACAACAAACGAGGAACAAAAGACTAAGAAAGGATTAAAAACAATTATTTTGTTGCTTAGGATGTGAAGAAACAAAGAAAAGGAGCAGATGAGCATGCTGCCACAGAACTCGGTGAGCATTACTGTCACAGTACATTGCCACACACCAGTTAGTGACATGTGTTGGGGACTGGGAGGATGACACTTTACACAGATCCACTGAGGTCAGTCCCAGTTCACCATACCTTCATTAACATGGCATCAGACTTCTGGTGGGATCTTGAAACACTGGAAATCCTAAAATGTGGCAGGTGAGGGTAATCTTGTGTGTAGCCTGTTGCCTCAAAATGCTGAATTCTCTGGCAATTTTGACAGAACCCAATCCGTTGATTTCTTGGTGACATTTCTGTGGGCTCCTATACAGAAGGACAGGGAAACTGAGATTTATAACGATAGCTATTTGTGGCAAAGGTCATGTCTTTATTGGTGAACAGCCTGTCCTTAGTCAAACTGATGACAAGGTGTTGAAGGATAAGGGAGAGGCTGTATAACTTTAAAGTTTAACAGCATAAATAGAGCACAGATCATCTTTCTACTTGGACCACAGTGTTTGCAATCTACACCATCAGGCCAGAACCATGGAGCAGCAGTTAAAATCCAGACAGAAA
Organism: Upupa epops; assembly: GCA_013397515.1. Classification (NCBI taxonomy): domain Eukaryota; kingdom Metazoa; phylum Chordata; class Aves; order Bucerotiformes; family Upupidae; genus Upupa; species Upupa epops. The sequence goes on from VZRI01004760.1 coordinate 41,032, forward strand.
ATAAGTATTGGGATTTCAGTAGAGATTGTGAGGGAGCCTGGATATTGCAGTGTCACCATGGCAGGGGGGAACGGAGAGGCACTGAGCACAAGTATGTATTTTTGGGTAGTAACTGTGACATTGGTGGAACCAGCTGCTTCTTATAAAGAACCGGGTCAGATTGCTCTGGGGAATCCCTGGTCAGCCTTGCCAACTACCCAACTCGAGCAGCTCTCAGGATCCTGCTCCATGCCAGCTCCAGAGTGACAGAGATGAGGTCATGCTCAAGTACTAACAGTCACCTCCTCAGCTCTCTTTCCTTAGGCAAGAAATGGGCAGCAGTTCTGACAGGAATATGGCTTAAATCAATATGTATCTTTAAATAATAAACCAGCATCCGCCTGTTCATCCCATTACTGTTTTTCCTGCCTGCAAAAGAGAAGATCTTTATCACTGTATATCAAATGATGCATCTTGTTTTTCTTCCTGTGGGAGTCTTATGAGAGTTCTTCATTCAGCTGCTGACCTTAAAAGAGAGTACAGGGCACTTTAGTGTCACTAGATTTCACCATCGCGCTTAAAATATTGCATTAAGTAAAAATGTGACTGTTTCCCTGGATTTAGGCTCAGACCTTGAATCATGCTCTCTAGCTGGTTTCTGCTGGATCATCAGCATAGATCAGGGTCACAGCTGGCAGTGACCAATCAAGAGATCTTTTCAGTGTGACAACTAAGTCAACATGTAGGTTCCTTGCTGATCCATCAGTGTGCTCTGAGCAGTGGAAGGGGCATGGGGTTCTCCATCCATGCCCTTACTAATCCCTCTTTGCCAAATACTTGTTCCTCTGGGCTGTGAGCTGTCAAGAGAAGTTCCAAGAGCTTTTGAGTTGGTCTGGTCTAGGACCAGTTCAGTAATCTGAGAACACTGTGGTGGCCTTTGGCTTCCAAAGTGCAGCTGAAGATCTTGCCCTTCTTTCCAGTGTAACTGCTCACACCTCTTGACATCTCCTAAAGCTTTCCTCAAAATTGTAAGTTCTGAGGATTACTGCTCTTAAAACCTGTAAAATAAATAGATAACCTGCAGAACTGCCTATGTTACTATTCTCTCCTTCACATAGTGAAGGAAAAAGCAGTACTCTGGTGTGTATTTCTGTGGCCTGGTGTAACTTGAATCTGAAAGCTGTGAAGGAAATGGAAAATGTTAATGATGTTTGAAACACAAGTCACCGAACAAACCACCAGACCTCTGTTTATTACATGGGACAGAAAATGTATCTCTGTTTGAGGAAAATAAAACCTTGGTCAGAGGTGTATCTTAGGAATTTGACTGAGCATTGCATGGTACTCGGAAGATAAATGAGATGAACTCTTAGTAACAAGACAGAGTAAAGATAACTTTTGAAATAAAATCAGTACAGCCGGACTACTTGATCTTTCTCTGGTATGAGGAACCAAGGACCTCCTCAGGGCCACTGGAATTTTCAATTACCTCATTTGATCAACTTCACAGCTGCCAGATTTCCATCTCGTATTTTCCAAGTCAGAAGCAGGTGTGTGTGTGTGCTCCAGACTGTGCATTCTTGGTCTGATGTGTTCTGGAAATCTTGGCCTCATTTCCCAAATCCAAAGCAGGTGATCTGCACTTAGAAAAACCTCAACCCAGTAACATCTCACTCAAGTGTGTTGGAATTACTCTATGTGTGCAGACCAGCTTCAAAACTGGGACAGAGGTCTTAGATAAAAATTGTAATAAAAAAAAATGTTCAGGGAAAATAAAACAAAGGAGAACATATTCAAGAAGATCTCTGTGAGCAGCAGAACTGTCACATTCCAGTGTAACTCTTCAAGAAGGACATAAAAATTGGGTTTATGGCAGATAGATCAGTTTATCATGTGTGATTTGCAAATATTAGTTCAGAGAATGGAATAATATTCCTTGGCTATAAAATAGTTATGATTCATCTATTTATGAATTTGATAGACAAGTGATTTAATAAAATCTTAAATGTTCCTTTTATTTTTTTAAATTTTCAGTGGCTTCAGCTCTCAGGACAATTCCTGCTGTAACTTTTTATGTTTCATTTTTGATGCTATCTGGTTTCATACAATAGTTTAGGTTGGAAAAGACCTTCAAGAGCATAGAATCATAGGTTGACAAGAGGAAATGGCTTAAAGTTGTACCAGGGAGTTTAAGCTGGACATGAGGAAATACTTCTTGGAATGGGTCATCAAGCATTAGAACAGGCTGCCCAGGAGGGGATTGAATCACCATCCCTGGATGTGTTTCAAAGTCACAGAGACATGGAGCTTAAGAACATGGTTTAGCAATGTCCTTGAGACAGTTGTGATAATGATTGGACTCTATGGTCCTGAAGGTCTTTTCCAACCCAAGTGATTGTGTCTGATTTCCCTGTGGTTCCACTTGACAGTGACCATACATTCTTGCCTGGCTGGTGGGTTCTTGATCAGCTCCCACAGCACGTCCCATGCCTCTGGTGTTTCTCATCAGGTGGAATGACCCTCTCTCTGGAACCCATCTGTTACCAACAGCCGTGTGGGATCTCGGGCTGAACCCACCCGTGTGGAGTAAGGACAGGTTCTGCGGGCAGGTAGGCAGAAGCCCGCGTGGGTTTTTCGGTCTGATCCAGAACCAGCATTTCAACGTCCTATGTCATCCCTATCCCACACAACACCAGGGATCCCCAGGAGGGCGGACCTGCGCTGCAGACATCGGACCGCCTCTATCCCCGTACCATCTCAGGGCCAGGCATCGCCTCCTGGCAGCCTGCTGCTGTCGGAAGAGCCGCCGCCAATCGCCGGGCGCTCCCTAGCTGACGAGCAGCCTCGAGCACCTATCGAATGGTTTCTCCTTACTAGAATCCCCGCCTCCTCGAGAACAGCAACCAATCAGATACAAGACTGGTGGGAGGCGGGGTCTCTCCTCACCCCGCCTTCATCGCCTCTCATTACCCTCAGACGGTAAAGATTGACGTGGGAGGCATCCAATGGGCTGAGGAAGGTCTGGCGGCGGGGCCAATGGTGCGAGGGGGGCGGGCCGCAAAGGGGGCTAGGGCGAGGCGCGGCAGGAGGAGAAGGAGGAGGGAAAAGCGAAGGGGGGGCGATGGTGGCGGAGTGAGGCGCGGCGGGACTGGCCGGGCTGCGGAGGCGGCGGCGGGGAGCGGTGATGAGGCCGCGGGAGGCCGGGGGCAGCAGCGGGGAAGCTGCCGCAGTGACGAGCAGCGGCTGCGCTGCCTCCCACCGGCCGTGAGGAACCGCGAGCAGGTGAGTGAGTGAGAGAGTGGGTGAGTGAGTGAGAGCCCCCGCGTCCCTTCCCTCTTCCCCACCTTACCCTCTGCAGAGCCTGTGGGCCGCCCCCTCCAGGGTTCGGTGGGGACCAGGCAACCTTCCCGCAGCCCCGGCTGCGGCTTTGCCGTGTCCTGGGCCATCGCGCTCCGCCCTCCCACCAGGTGCGGCCACCTCCGAAGAAGCTCTGTCCGCCGCGCCCGCAACGCCGGGGCTCCCTGAGGAGGGCGAGGAGCCAGCGGAGGGGCTTCCCTCGCTGGGGATGGAGGGGCTGTGCCACTTCCAGCGTGATGCAGCGGGGAAGGTGGGGAATCCTGGGCAGCTAGGGTTGAGGGGTTGACCCTTTCTCCTCCATCCTTTTCCTCCTCTCGCTGGCACAGGTATTGGAACAGCAGCACTGACCTTGCCGGCTGCTTGGCTGTGCCCTCTCCTCAGGGAGAGAAGCAGGAGGTGTGTGAGGCAATGCTGGGCCAGTTCTCATAGTGCTGGGTCAGTGGTTGGACTTAATGATCTTGAAGGTCTCCTCCAACCGAAAAGATTCTCCGTGCCCGGGAGAAAACAACTGTTACACCTTTTGTCATCCAGACAAAGAACTTGGCCCTCATCTGCCTGTGTCCCTCCATCTGGGTACACGTTGGAAGTGTCTCAGTCTCTTCCCGTTAAGGTGTTCCATAAGGATCCAGTGTGGCCCTTACCTGCTCTTTTTGACATGTTTTGCTGTTGTGCCAGTTTATGATGGTGCTGATAAAAGGACAGGTTGATATGTTTCCAGACAGACTCGTGGTTTGCATTCCTGGAATTGCTGCAGCATTCTTATTTATTTATTTAATTGGGGGTGGGTGGGTCACAACAGGACGTGGGAGATGTGTTTGTGGTTTAAATGGTTTGAAAGGTACGTGATCACATGAGCACTATAGTATGGCGTGTGTTAACCAGTGCTTTCTCCCCGTCTGATTTGTTTTACAGTATTGCAGTCTCCACATCATCGACTGTGTGAGGACCCATGATTCCATGACAAAACTTCCTTTCAGTTACCTGTCTCCTCCTACTGCACGCTGCTCTTGGCCAGTGACAAGCCGTTCAGCTACTCTGGGACTTACCGTGAATAAGAGAGAGGCAGAGTATGGATTGTAGACAACCCATCAAGTTCCTCATGTGCTGTTTTTACTGTGTCTGTATATAAATCTGCTAGTATCGAGCACGCATGCACTTAAAACCTACACTGGTATTTGAGGAGTTGCTGCTGTGTATTTCTCACCATCATGGCTTCGGTTTGGAAAAGACTGCAGCGTGTTGGGAAACACGCCTCCAAGTTCCAGTTTGTGGCCTCTTACCAGGAGCTAATGGTTGAGTGCACCAAGAAATGGTAAGAGTCGGCTGATGTTGCTGCAGAAGTGGTGGAGCAAGCTGCTGGTGCTGAAATAGGAAGGATGTTGCTTATTTTGCACTGCTTGGTGTGGGTGTGTTGATTTTGCCTTCCTCATCCTTTCTGATGTGCTCATGCAGAAACAACTGCTTGGGGTTCTTGACTTCTCTGGTAAATGCTGGCTTTGCTGAATGTTTATCTTGGGCCTGTAGGGTTTGTCCTGTGCTCTGGTTTTCGTAGCTGGCTGTGTTATGCAGAGGATGGTGCCGTTTGGGTTTTTTTTTTTCCTTGAAAACGTATTTCCCAAGAACTTTGTTGGATGGAGTACTAGGCAACCACCTGGGCTGGTGACAGGTGTCCCTGCTCATGGCAGAGTGTTGGAATTGTATTATCTCTGAGGTCTCTTCCAACCCAGACACTATCCTGGATCTGTAACTCTTGTTGCTGAGTGCTATCTGCTGACACTGTTGTCAGCTGACTGAAGTGCATGAGGTCAGTCCTGGAGATGGTGGTGGTTTAGTCTGGGTTGGATACCCTTTTTCGCGTTGACTTATTTACCAGAGGATGTCTTGTAGTTTCTTTCCATCTTTGTTTTTAAATGAGAGAGGCAAGAGTTGGATCCCTGCAAATTGTTCTAAAATATTTGTTTAGTTGGACAAGAATCAGACAACTTCATGTGCTGATGGCTGCTTTTTTTTTTTTTTGAGCTTATGTGGCAGCAGTTCAGTTAATGGTATAGGTCTGGGACTATTTTCCTTCCTGTGCCAAATGAGATGAAGTAAATCTACTAGGGGAAGACTACAAACAGCTTTTGAATAGCCAGGCACAGTTCTCCATTACACAAATACCTAAGTGCTGTTTTGTGTGTTTGGAATATTGACATTACCAATATAATCCCTCGCATTAGCCTGAGCCTGCAGCATCAGGGGGTATAGAAGTTATTCCCAGTCCTCGTGGAAAGAGATGTTCCAATTGCCCTATAACATACTGCAGCCTCCTTTCTAATACTTGGCCCCTCTTCTTCTATGCTAGTCTGGCATTTGCATTGGCTGCTTTCACTGGTTGTGAGTAATTGCCTTTGCCTTTACAAACTTAAATTCTATCTCTTGTCAAAAATGCTGAAAGGCTGCTTGCTCCTGTGACTTAAAGGAGCACTATCAGGTTAGCTTTTTTGTTAATCTTGTCTAAAATATTTCTAAAGATCATTAGGAATCAGAAGTCAAACTTGTTTTCATAGAATAAACTACAAAGAAAACAATTTTAAAAGGTGGAAGAGGTTGTCCTGAATATGGGATCAGTTCAAAGGCCAAAGAACTTTCCACAGCAGATTTGGTTTATCGGGTTTATTTGGACAGTTGTGTTTATTGCCTTTTATGTTTTATTTGCATGAAGTAGCCTGGCTTGCCTTTCCTTTTCACTTTGATTCACTCCTTGCTGGAGAATTTGCAGAATGCTTCAGCTCTGATGTACGAATGATGTGTGGAAGTGTTCAAATTGGATCTGCAGCTGACTTCCACTTGATTTAAGAAAAAGCCACACATACACAGAAGTTCACTTGTGAACAGTCTTGTTATTTTAGAAACAATTAGCTGATTGTTTGATCATGGACATGAGTGCTCACCTAGGAACATTCCTGTGTGTGAGGAAGTAGCAGAAGTTAAGATAGGCAACATATTCTTTTAAAAAATGGCTTCTGAACCTTCTTTCTTGGTTTAAATATAGGCAAGATCAGTGCTTGCGTTGGTTATGACAGTGCAACAATGTGGTGGTGAAATGTGGATGAATTATAGGAAAAATAACAATGGGAGGGGAAAAAAATATCACTTGGAGACACATTTTATTGTAGTCTTTTCTATTCAACTTCCTCTTGTGTGGAGAACCTTAACAAAAATGTTCTTCAAGCATACAAGCTAAAACATGGTGTTTGTATGCAATTGGAACCATGAAACAAGAGGGTAACTGTTCATATGTTTTAGAACCTTCAGCTAAGCCTTCCATTGGCTGAGGAGAGGAAGCAGTTTTACTTGCGCTGACAGAATCACTGCTTCCGCTAGCCTCCGAGCTTGGATTGTGCAAGGAGGAAACCAAAGAAATGAACTCCATATGCTGCTTGTGCTGAAAGCACCCGATGTATATTGCTGGTGGCTTGATTGAAGCATAGTGAGCAGTTGGTTATTTTAATATACTGGCATCTGAACAATGGACTGTTTTCTGGGGGCAAAGAATGCTCCATTCACATTTTAAAATAAATGACAATGTGGTCACAAATGCGCTGAAACTGAGATCTGCCTGTGAGCCAGGATTGTGTGTGGCTGAGCCGTGGGCTTGTCTAGTGTTACCTTTTGTCTAAATCCTCTGAAAATGTCTTCTACCATATATTTGTGACTGGGTGGATTTAGTACTTTTTGTCTCCTCAGCATTTGAATTAGTTTAAAATTTTTTTTAAATGCAGTGTCCAAAATAGCTCCTGCACTTTTTTTCCCAGAACTGTGCTGGCTGTTTGGGAAATTGTGACTGCCCTGGTGTCACTGCTTGGCTCTTTTAAAATGATTGATCCGTAGGTTTGTCCAGCATAGGCTGGAACTCCATGTCCTCACATACTCTGGTTTTCTACTCAATTTTTTGGTTGGTGTCCCTCCAATGGTTCGACAGCCCCTCTCGGGTCATGACTGTTTATTGGTGGTGGTGTTTGGGTACAACAGGTTGTGATGGTGCATCTAGGGTTGTCACTGTTTTGTTAGAAGAGTCTCGTTTTAAGGGGTAATTAGCAGGACCTAGTAGCTTCTGTGGCATTGCTGCTGCTCAGTACCTCTTTGGAAAAAAGAGTAGTTGGTTCATGGTTTCTTGGCTAAATAAATAAATAAACATATAAACATAACCTCAGTCTTTAATATGGATTTTATGGATTAATATGGATTAGTGACTCAGTACTGTGCAAATGTCACCCTTTGCACTAATCATATAAGCACTTGATTTACTTCTTTTGAAAGGCTTGGCAGTGCCACATCGTGTCGTCCTCAGTTTACCCTTGGAATAAGCTGGGGCAGCATAGGATTTTCTACCCAACCTCCTCAGTGAGCTGCAGTCTTGGCCTCGGAAGATGTCTAAGTGTGGTAGGAGGGAGTTAATTTAGTCCATATCCTCAGTGAAGAGCCATAGAATAAAACCAGAAGCCAGTGCTATGTGTCTTTCAGAAGCATCTATTATTGAACACTTGAGCTCTGTAGGACTGCTTTTGTATTTCCTTATTTTTGTGGGGTATTTCACAACTCAGTAGAGACTTCGAGTGTGACGTCGACTGCTTTCTATAGAGCCTACTCTGAAGACTTGAGGTGGCAAGTTCCTAACATGTTCTTGTTCATTTATAAGCAAGAAAGCTGCTTCCCTGAATGTAGATGTGGACTGTCTAAAACCGCTGGAAAAGAGAAAACATGAGGCTTTTCCGCAGGAGTTGCCATTGATAAAGAAATGTGTGGGTTTTTTTGTTCCCAGTATCTATAGCACATCTCCAATATGAACTGCTTTGCTTTTAAATCCTGCTAAAAATACAGTGAGCTGTGGTGTTTCTGGAAGGGTTAAACTTTTCTTTTGTGCTGCCTTAACTGAGGATAAGTCAGTCATCTGCTTTTTGTATTTTAGGGCTATGGTTTGAGGTAAGTTCTGTATTTTCCAATGTACACTGTTCTTTTTTGGAAACAAAGTTATACTTAATACTTTTTTATTGGTTCCAAAAGGCTTTTGCCATCTGTTTTTCTCTTCTATTGTAGTTTCATAACTTGGTGCTGCAGAATTTTAAGATCTGTTGTGTGCTGTGTAATCATTTCTGAGGTTCACACCACTCTGCTTGCCTGCTGGTTGCTGCTTTACAGCAAATCCTTCAGTGCTGAAAGCCACTGATGGGAGTTAACTGGTTACTATAGAAGTCCTAAGGGGTTGACTCTATGGGATCAGGCTGTCAAGTTGTGCTGTCGCTCAGTTCATATCCTTGCTTTGGTGAGCACCTTATTGCTTTTAATTATTAAGGGTGGTCATGTTTGAAACCTTTTTGGCAGAAAGCGATAGTTACTGGTCAGCTGGGAATATCTTAGAGTTAGCTCTGATGTGGACCATGTTATGAGCTTGGCTGCTCTTCTGAGTGTCTGATGGAATTTGTGTGGTAGCTGCGTGGGTAAGTGTCCTGCAGCTTCTGCTTTGTATCCTCTTTTCCTTCTTAAATTACACTGTCCTCATAATCTTCAATTACATGCTTCAGCCCCCATCAAATAATCCCCTTCTGCAAATCCATCTCAGCATTTTCTTCTCCATTCATTTGGAGTTTTGGCTGAGGAGGACTCTTTAAGTGTGTCAAAGTTACTCTTTCCAAAATATCACCACCAGCTGCCCTATAAGTCAGTGTTGCCCTTTTCTTCCTGCTGTCAATCAAAATCAGTTCTCTGCCACCTTGCATCTCTCTGTATCCAAACGAAAATCAGTCCTTGATTTCAGGTATATACGCCTGCTCTTTTGGTCTCTGCCTGACTTCTCTGAGGAGATTGTCTAAGGAAGTTGTAAAGAGGTGAGGACTGATCTCTTCTCACAAGTAGCAACTGATAGGACAAGAGGAAATGGCCTCAAGTTGCCGGAAACTCAAGTTTCCAGCAACTCAAGTTGCTGGAAAGGATCATCAGGCTGCCCAGGAAGGAAGCTGAATTGCCATCCCTGGACATGTTTCAGAGTCATAGAGATCTGAAGCTTAGGGACAGAGTTTAGCAGTGGCCTTGGGACAGTTTGGTTGATGGTTGGACTTGATGAGCTTACGGTAAGGTCTTTTCTGACCTCAGTGGTTCTATGATTCACACCAGCTTCCACAGAATTGTAGAATACCTTTGGTTGGAAGAGACCTTTTATCAAGTTCAACCTTTGTTCCCAGTGCTGGCCTCTTGACCCCTTTGATAGCCTTGTGTCTGCTCCATGGGAGCACAAGTTAAGGATTTTTCATCAAAATTGTTGGTACCTCATTGGGAGAAGCAAGAGTTGACTATCTCTAAGGTAGGGTAGGTTTGGGTTTGTCATAAATACCTGTTCTGAATTGTGTCTTGACAGAGTTTACTGTCCTAGCTGGAGTAAAAATCGTCATCTAAAGCAGAAGCTGATTAGGTTGTATACAGTGTGGACAAATCCATCTTAATGGTCTGTCATTTCCTCAGCTGAAGGGGTGGAGATGTTTTCCTGGATAAATAAAATACAGTAATTTATTATCTAGTGTAGCATTATTTTCTGAGAGAGAAACTCTGTGTGTAACTTCCTCTGAGCTTTACAAATACGTAAATGCTGGCTCTGTTCCCTCTAGCCCAGTGTTGCACGCACACAGTAGCTGCATATGCTATTTATGTGAACACTGGGCACTTGAGCTGCAGTGAAGTATTTTCATTTTGTTTTTCCAGGTTTGGATCTCTGTGAATACTGTCTTTGAGCTCTTTGTGTTTTGTGGTTAAATAAAATGAAATATTATGACATTGTGTGGGGCCTTGTCTGAGCTGAGTCCTCAGTCTCTCAGGCTGCAGAGTGTAAGCCTGTTGCTTCAATTAGTTTTTAATTGGCTGCAGAGAGCTGAAGCCCCTTTCACAGTTTAGTGTGACTAAGGAGAGGAGGAGGCTAGTAAGGTTGACTAAATCTGAGGGATATTCTGAATGAAACATTTAAGAGCCTTCAGCCTGGGTGGCTTCCTGAGACCATGGGGGCAGGCTGGAGGATTGTTTACATCTCCAAGCTTTCCCAGTTTAGTCTGAGGGCATAGTATGTGAAGCGTGAGCTTGTTTGCCTTGTCCCTCTCTCCCCTTGCTCTGACAGTAGAAACTAGCCATGGGTGGCTCTGTGTTACCTCCTGGTATGCTCCTGAGCTGCCTTCTGCACCAGCTCTGTCTGGTGGGTGGACTCTGGAGCTCAGGACCTCGGCAGCTGAACTTTCGCTCCTCCTTCTAAGATATGCAAGAAGAAATGAGGCTGTCCTTGTTTTTTTTCCTCGTTGCCTTTTATTTGAAAAATGTATTTCTGCAGCACAGGGTTTGCATGAGGGCATCAGACACCGTGTGTTTTGACACTTGCACTATGGGGTCACTGTGGCTTTTGGCACCTGGAAAAGTGTAGCAGGGACTTGGAAACTTTGGGTTAAGCAGGAGCTAAAATTAGCAGGGTCATAACTAACTGTGGCTCTGACTCATTAAGCTTTTTTGATTCAGGAGTGGAGATGTCAGTGTTCCTTAGCTGACGTTTTCCTCTATCTTCCCATGCCCTGCAAGAGAGGCAGACTGGCACTAAGCTGCCTGGTGTCTTCCTGTTCAGTGCCAGCAGCATCAGCTTAGGTGTGTGAGGTGAGAGTAAGCTGCAGCAGCTGAGCAGTGTGCACAGCTTACTTTCCAGCTCCCTGGCAATGTGTGATGCACAGCCTTGCCAGAGGGGCAAGATGAGCCACAGCTGTGGACAAGAGCATCTTAAAGTTTTTAAGCTATATTGCCTGGATCCTGAGTCAGTGGCTTGTGCTATCACTGAATAGTTGTAAAGGCACAAGTTTTTTGCATGAATTAGAAGAGCAGGCCCTTCTCAGCTCTGATTTCCAGCTGCCTGAAGACCTGTGAGGGTGCACTGTGTAAGTAATTATCTGCTTGTTGAGATTCTCTTTGTAGTAGAGGGTTCCATCAGGAGTTTGTTTATGTCATAGAATCATTTGGGTTGGAAAAGACCTGTAAGCTCATTGAGTCCAACCATTACTCCAGCTGACCCAAAGCCACTGCTAAACTGTGTTCCAGATCTACATGGCTTTGAAACATGTCCAGGGATGGCAATTCTCTGTTATCTAAGGAGACTTGAGGATGTCTATGGCTTGGCTCTGCAACTGTTGAAGTAGATCTTTGTGGCTCTGTGTATTTATTTTGCCACAAACCAATTTCAGATTTTATTTCATGTACACATTTCGGCTCCTGCAGTCGTTCCAGGACTTGGTGAAGTGCTGTGTCAGATCCTGATAGCACACCAGCAGATCTCATCTTTTCTCATAGATCTGTTTTAGAAAATTGCTTGGGTGCTGACTGAACATCACAAGGGCAAAATAATTTCTAGTTCTAGGAACAAGTGTACCTAATGATTAAATATAGGCATTGTAGGACTCTCATATCACATGAGTTTTTATTCCCATATGTTTACACCTACCTGAAAGGAGGGTGTAGAGCGGTGGGGGTTGTTCTCATCTCACAAGGAGCAAGTGTGCACGAGAGGAAGTGGCCTCAAGTTGTACCAGGGGAAGTTTAGGTTCGGCAATAGGAAAAACTTCTTCCTCAAAAAGGTCATTAGGCCTTGAAACAGGCTGCCCAGAAATGAGGTGGAATCTCCATCCCTGGCCTTGTTTCAAAGTTGTGGAGATCTGGAGCTTAGGAACATAGTTTAGCAGTGGCCTTGGGACAGTTGGAGTAATGGTTGGACTCAATCTTGAATCTGTTTTCCAACCTAAATGATTCTGTGAGTATCCAAAGCCATATTTAATGAAGATACTGGAGGGTCTGGACCTGGATCCTGTTGGCAGTGCATTGTATGCTGTCACTCGGCACATTCTGTGACTTTCCTTTACTTTTGGTGACTGCTCCTTAAGTAAACTTGGAATCCCTTTGTTTAGGGCAGCATGTAGGAGTAGATTTAAGAGAACAGAGAAGAGCTGTCAAAACAGCTTAATTGTCCTTTCTAGCAAAGATCGAACTCAGCAGCTTGGAAATTTCCAATCCAACTTATTGCTGCTTTATCTGTCGTTTATTACATTTAAGAGGACTTAACCTTGACAGCTCTTGCTAACCACTGACACAGTTGTAGCTCTGGAGTCACAGCTCTGGCTTTGTTGACAGTTGAGTTGATTTGGCTCCTCTTCACTGCTTGGCTGTATTTTTCTTTTGATTTTACCTATCATTTCCTGGAAAACTGCTTTTAGTGCCTTTTTATTTTCTTGAGCAATGGTATAAAGCCGTAAAAAAATTGAGGAGAACAAGGTTTTTGAATTCTTTCTTTTTGAGAGCATATTTTAACCAAGTAGAGTGCTTGGCATTAACTGTCTCTTCAGTTGAACCAGGGAATATTCATAAACCTTGTGTTCCTTTATCTCAGACACAGAAGAGAATTTTAAGAATGGGAAAGTCCTGACCCATTTTTCACCACTTCCTCTTGCACCACAAGAAGCAAAAGTATCTCACACAGCTGTACTTGCATTTGAGGTGTATTTGGAATGGTTCCTATTTGCTGCTAACACTATAAAAATACTTTTTTAAAAATACCTTTGGTGGTGTTTTCCTCCTTTTTTTTGGGGGGTGGGGGGCATTTGTATGTGTGGGAAAAGGGGCTGTAGGCTTCGCTTTTGCTTTCTTATTGTCTGGTTAAAATTACGTACTTTCCTCCCTTCAGATGTCTGTGCTGAGCTCGTGTTTGCACTGCCTTTCAGAATACCAATACACAGATAATCTTAAAACAGTTAAGGGCTTATTTTGTCTCCAGTTGATTATTTTTTAATATAGTAAATGTCATATTTATATTTTTTTTATTGTGGAATTGATAGACGGCTAAGAGTAATCCTAATACCCCTAATTTTCACCGTGATTCTTGTCATGTTGGTCTTGAACCTTGGGGTTTCTCCTTTAGTCTTAAATTTTTCACAACAATGCAAAGCTCTTACATCACCAAGGTTTCAGCAGTCAACTTCAACCAAGGCTTCTAGGGTGGCCCTTTATGCACGTGGATTTTTGGAGCAGGGAGCTGCTATGAATCTGATTCTGTGTTTCTCTGCTCCTCATCTGTTCAGGTAGCCATGTCTGCTCTTGTTGTCTGGGGAGAAGCTGTATGGCAAGGGAAAACACCCTAAAACTAGGCATGGTACAGCATGTTACCTGCTCCTGGTGCTTGGTGCTCGTCCTCCCCATCACAGGGGACTTGTCCACTTCTGATAGTATGGCTAATGCTGAGGTGTGACCTCTAAGCAGCAGTCTCCTTTCTTGTTGCTCTACCAGGAAACAGGAATATGGGAATTTATATCTATAGATTTAGTTTCCTTCTATGGAGCAGACCCTAATCAAGTCTGCACAATACAAAGAATCTGCTTCATCATGGAAGAAATAAATAAATGCTGATTTCAGTAACTAAATACTTCAGACAAACTTGTTCTTGGGGAAGTAGAATGTGTAGGGGTGACAGCAGGGAGGAATAGTACTTCTTCCTCCACCAACAGCTTTTTAGAGGAGGGTGATTGCTTTATGTGCAACAACCAATAAAGTTGACAGACTGTAATTTTAAAAAGGAAAATAATATTGAGCTACTCCTGGTGGTAGGAAGATTGTGATATACCCTAACCTGTTCATGGTCCACCTCATTGTGAGAACTGTTCATGTCTCTTAATGGTTGACAAAATACTATTAAGGCCTGGAGGAGCAGAAAGCTGATCAGTCTCACACAGTGTCTTTATCTGCCCTCTTCTGCACTATGTTGGTGGTGGGCTCCGAGAAGACTTGGTTAGATTTTTCTCAGGTCTTCTCCCGTGAGGTTAGTTTCTTGTTGGCTGCCCTAGGAAGCCCTTAAGCATGGTTGTCCCTGTGTGCTTTTACATGGAATGTTTGCTCACTGTGTTTCAGTGTTGCACAGGGATGGGAAAGATGGGCCAGACGGATTTAAATGACATGTGGACTTGGTTCTTTGGGACACAGTTTAGTGGTGATGTGGCAGTGCTGGATGGGAGAGGCTGGAGTGATGGGCTGAGGCCAACAGGATGAGGCTAACAAAGCCAAGTGCTAGGTTGTGCACTTTGGTCAGAATGACCTCCAGCAGTGCTACAGGCTTGGGGAAGAGGGGCTGGAGAGCTGCCTGGCAGAAAAGGACCTAAGGGTGTTGGTTGAGAGCCAAATGAATGTGGTCCAGCAGTGTGCCCAGGTGACCAAGAAGGCCAGTGGCATCCTGGCCCATATCAGGAACAGTGTAACCAGCAGGAGGAGGGAAGTGATGGTGCCCCTGCACTCATGAGACCTCACCTTGAGTACTGTGTCCACTTTTGGGCACCACAGTATCGGAAGGATTTTGAGGTGCTGGAGTGGGTCCAGAGACGGGCAATAAGGCTGGTGAGAGGTCTGGAAAACAGGTCCTATGATGAGTGGCTAAGGGACTGTGGGAACTGGGGTTACTCAGTTTAGAGGAGAGGAGGCTGAGAGGAGACCTTATTGCTCTCTACAGCTACCTAAAAGGAAGGTTGTATTGAAGCTGCTGCTGGTCTCTTCTCCCAAATTACTAATGATAGGATGAGGGGAAATGGCCTCAGATTGTGTCAGGAGAGTTTTAGATTGGATATTAGGAATAAATTCTTTACTGACAGAGTAGGTGGGCACTGGGGCAGGCTGCCCAGGGAAGTGGTGGGGTCACAATCCCTGGAGGTGTTTTAAGTAGCTAGAGAACTTGAGATCATGGTCTAGGGATATGTTGGGATTAGGAGTGGACTTGATGATCCTGGAGATCCTTTCCAGCCATAATGATTCTAATGGTTTGATCTGATGGTCTTCCAGATCTGTTCCAACCAGAGAGATTTTTGTGATCAGTGAGATCAGGAATAGGAGGCAGGGGATGAGAGCAGAGCATGAGATTTTTCTCCTTGTTTGAATGCCTTCTGGTCTGTCCATACAGGATATACAAAGCAGATCCTTTAACAACCTCAAGTCACCTCATTGGTGAATTAAGTATTTGGCGGTAGCAAACCACAGGCCTTTCTTTCCTCTCCTGTGAAGTTCAATCCCTTTCAGCTGTAGTGAGATTTCTGCAATTTGTTGAGGCAAATGTTTGCTGACCCAGGTCACACCAAATTTGTTTCACAAAATACAACTTGAAATGGGAACTTAACCATGTCACATGAAGTTTTCGCTGAACAAGCAGCTTACATGTAGCTGTATTTGCAGCTCATCTTCGTGCTGCAGCTCTACTCTTCCTACTGTGTGTTTGCAGCCAATGTCAGGCAGCATCTCTTCTACTTGGGTTAAGGAAGAAGTGATCCATCATTAAATCTCTGACCCTGAACCTGAAACCCAGAGGATGGGGCTGCCTGTTCAGCCATTCTTGAGGGTACCAAAACCCAAATTAGCCTTTGCTCAAGCACAGACCTTAATGTTGTTTCTTTCATAATTCATATCGGTCACAATTCTTTCAACAACTGCTTCAAAAAGGAAGGTTTAATGATCTTGGTGAATGCTAATTGTGATTCTGCCTCTCTTCGAGTGACTGTGGTAGCAACAGTTGTGAAAAACTTAAAAAAAAAAAAAGTAAATGTAAAGTGTTTCAAGGATTCTTCGAGCTCTAAATGAAAACAAACCCCACAATATTTAACTATTTCTGCCTTTAATACCCGGGTGGAAAAAGTCTGACTGTTGTCATCCAATGCTTAAAATAATATTTCTAAGGCCAGATTTTTTGCAGGAAAAAAATTGGGAGCAAAGCCCCTTGGAGATGGGACCCTTAATAAGATTTTGTACTCAAAGGAAGACTTACAACTTTGTAAATAAAACCACAGTATGGGGCTAGCCTTTCTCAGTGTGATTTTACTCACTTCAGGTTGGTGTCCTGATCTCATTGATTCATACATTGTCACCACGCTGTGTTTTCTTCACTATATCTAAGTGGTTTTCTGTAGTAGTGTCATGTGCCAGTTCTGGGGTCATGATGTGAGAAAGGTAGGAGTGTACCCAAAAGGAACTTAGAGAGCACTGACAGAAGAACATTCCATGTAGGTTTTCAGTTACTAAAGCTAGTAGTAGAAGTTGTCAATTGTGTTCCTTACATAAATAAGGTCAGTTTAGTGGTGTTCGTTTAGAGCAGACCCAATACTTCTTGGAGCAGTTTTTTGGTGTAGAAGGGGAAGTCCCCTCTATTGCTTGTAGACAAATCATCTTCTCTCCATCAATCCTTAATTTGTGTGCACATCATCCTCTGTCAACTTTCCTATGGTTTTACATCCACTATTACTCCTAAGTAGGATTTATGCCTCCTGTTAAAGGTCAGGAGGCAGCAGCTCTCCATGCTATGGCACTGGCATAAACCAACTGAAGACACTTTGCTGTGTAGAAATAAATATCAAGTGCTGGCAGTTCCTCTGTGCCAGAAATCCTGCAGCTGTAGAGCTCTGTTATTAATCCAGTTTTGTAAGACTGCTGCATGGCAGAGAACAATTCCTGTTTTATAACTCAGAAACTGAAATACAGAGGGATGGGGGAAAAGGTATAAGAAGCCCTCTCTGTGCTGGCAAGAAGTGTGGGTGCAGATTTATCGCAGCAAGGTGCTGTGTAACTGGGGAGGAAACTGCAAGATAGATCCTGTGGACTTTGAAAACTGTCCCTTTTACTTTTCCCCCAATGTGAATCATGTCAATAATGAGGGTCATCTAACAGTGGTCATTTGGGGTCAGAGTGGAAACTGCTACAGCATGTTTGGGTAGGGCAGGAGCAGTGAAGCAGAGTCTGTGAGGGAAGGGTCATACTGGAGGGGAGGTGACTCCATCATCGGCAGCTACCAGTGCAGGAGCTTAAGGAATGTCTTTGTTGTGGGGCAGGGATTTTGTTTTCTGTTTATTTTCCTTTGAATGATGTAGAATTAAGACAAATGGCAGAGCAAGGGGAAGGAGATGTATTGTCCTCAGGTCTAAGTACCTCCTGTCTGCACTGATGTTTCTAAGCTGTTTTCATAGAATGATATAGGTTGGAAGGGACCTTGAAAATCTTCTAGTTCCAACGCAATTTTATTATCCAGTGATGCCAATGTTACAAGATGACAGTGACCATAAGGACTAGGCTCCTCCTTGGTAGTGGTGATGGATGCCCAAAGTGTGTAGTTGTACTCGAGAGTCTATATTTGGATTTCTTCAGCGTGGAAAGTTCAGGGGACCTACACTGTGTCAGATCTGTTTGCAAATGGTTGTGACAGTCTGTGACACAGCTCAAACGAAGCACTCAATGAAGGAAGGGAACTTGTTAAGGTCACAAAGACTTTTGGGAATAAAGGTGGTAGGATGGAGCTCAGTTACAACCCCCAAAAGTGCTGGGGCTGCACAGCAGGGTCTATCATTACTGCTATATAACTAGACCTGTTGGAATGCTGTGCTTATGCTTGTTGACTTCAATACCTAAATGCACAGGATGGATAATAATTCCCGATCTTTTTTTCCTTCCCCCTCCCCTCCTCTTTATATTGCTGCTCAATTTATTCTATGACTTATTTCCTGGGTGATGATAGCTTTTTCTTTCCTATCGCATCCACAAAATCACTCCCAAAATCTAATGCTTACAGAAAGAGGGGATATGAGTACATGAGAAAGGGCAACATTTTATTTCCTACCCTTAAAAAAATGCTCAGACTTCTCCACGGTGTGTTTGTTGCTGTTACTTCATTTGTTGCTCTTGCTATCTTTATTGTGGCCTGTGGTGTAAGAAGATCCAGGGCATCATGAGACATAAATATTGATGAAGCTAAACTGTGAGTTAGAGTAAGCCTAAACTCTTGACTCTGACTCTTGTGAGAAGTAAACCTCCACTACCACACTACCACTTTCAGAGTTCTCAGTCTTGTTTGTGGCTGATTCTTTAAGATCAGAATTGTTTGGAAATCAAACATTTCAAAGTCAGAAAGAAAACATAAATAACAGCACCACAGACAGAAGTCACTTATGTGATGAAGCTGGCCATGTCTCATCTTTAGTTTAGGGATGTCAGCTTCTGATGGTTTGAACCTTTTTTTCTCCTCCTTGGGTGCTCTAGCTGTAAGGTCCCTGCATGCACATGATCCCTAGCTGTGATTTAGGAGAAGTGGAAAGGGAGAACATGGCTGGGGAGTAGAGGAAACAGCCTGCCGTCTTCAGCTTTGGTCTTCAAATCCTGAGGTTGTTCAAATGTGAAGAAACTCATTTATGTTGGATAAGGTGAGAAGTGCATCAGATGTGACTTGATCACCCTGGGTCTATCGTGTGGCTTTACAGGAGGTCTTTCAGCTCAGAGGCTGGGTGTCATGGAGTCAGAGAACTTGTAGGAGCTTGTTATGCTGCATGTGAATGGAAGTGCATCAGGTTCTGTCTCCAGAATCACAGAATTGTTGAGGTTGGAAGGTAGCTTTTAAGATCATCAAGTCCCACCATTAACCAGACTGTCCCAGGCCACCACTGAAACATGTCCCTAAGTTCCAGATCTACACGGCTTTAAAACACGATCAAGGATGGCAGTTTGATGCCCTCCCTGGGCAGCCTGTTCCAAGGCCTGACGATCCTTTCCAAGAAGAGGTTTTTCCTCTTATCCAACCTAAACTTCCCCTGGTGCAACTTGAGGCCATTTAATTTTGTCCTATCACTTCTTTGTGAGAAGAGACCAACCCTCCACCTTTCTACACCTTCCTTTCTCACAGTTGTAGACAGCGAGGAGGTCTCAGCTCTGCCACCTTTTCTTCTGACTAACCAGCCCCAGCTCCCTCAGCTGTTCCTCACAAGGTTTGTTCTCCAGACTGTTGCCCTTCCCCGGACCTCTGTGACATACACAGCTGCCCCTGGGAATCCCCACCTGTCTCTTCTGGGGAACTCTAAAAGATTCTTAGTAATGTTTCAGCAAGGTGAGATGGCATTCCAAAAGCTAGAGCGCTGCCTCTGGGGCACACTGACTTCATTTTCTCCATGATACTTATTTTTGTTGGCTCGGAAGTTTGAGGGTTTTGGTGACCCAGAGCATCTTGGATCATTAAGCACATTGATGAGAATGATCAAGTTCATAGCTTGTTTGGTATTATATTGCATGTCTGGCTGCAGAGCAAACAAACATAACCCCTCTATATTGTAAAACCGAGCAAGAACTGTTCAGCCAGAGAGGTGAGAAATATGAGCCATGACTCAGCTGTAACCAAAGGGGTCAAAGGCTTTAGTTTGCTTTGAGTCTGGGTGGCATCCACCTAGGAACTGCAACACAGAGGACATAAGTTGCATCTCCTCCAGCAGGTAACTTTGAGAAATAGCCCACGTCAGTTGAAGGTGTTGGTACTGCATGGGGCAACGTTTAAACAGCACGACTGAGTTGTGGCAGCACTCATCCATCAAAGCCCAAAAGACAAGGTTAAATTAACAGATCAAGCTGAGATAAGTGTTTTGTGTAAGGTCTTGCCTGTGTTCATCATGTGGAAAAGTTAAGGAGAGCCACTGTAAAGCATGAAGTGCATAAGTGAAGCTGTGCTGAGCTCTCCCTTGAACACACTTATGCAGGAGATTTGCTCGCACTGTGGTCGTGTGGTGATCTCCAAGCTGTTGCAAAGCGCTTCTGGGTGCGTGCATATGTTCGAGGGATGGCCCTGTTAAGGCTCGTGGTCCATCAAAATGCTCTAGAAGGAAAATAGGTTAAATCTTACAGGTTTCAACTTTTGAGCCTTGTTTTGTTTTCATGATGAAAAGTGTGCTTTGTAGCAAATTGGGCAAAATATGTGGAAAATCTTATTTTGCAGAATGGAAGGAGTTTGCATGCCCACACGTCTCTATTGTGTGTGTTGATGACTCGGCACATAGTTGTTTTTCCCTTTGGTGCTCTGTGTGAACTCTGCATGGCCAAAATCCTTTCCATTCACTCAGTAGTTTCTTTAGGGAGTGGATTTTGCTCTCTTGACTTCTTTGATGCTAACAAGACATATCTGTTGAAACCCTGATTTGAAATAGAATCAGTTACAGCAACTTTTATTCATCTCTTTGACCACCATATCCTTCTGGAAGCTGGTTGTTAACATTTTTCCTTCTGTTTATCTCCATTTAGTGCCAGATCATGCAGCACTTAAATCCAGGGGAGGCTTTTGCCCTTTCGCCATAAGGATTCTGCATAGATGGGTGTTCCAGTAGGTTTTGCTTTACCTTGTAGTCACTGACTCGTGAGTATTTAGGAAAATGCAGAGTGTGTTTTGCTCCAGGAAGTGATCTAACTGCCCTACTTCACCTTTCTGCTTCCAAGTAGAACTGGTTTTCACACCAGACACATTTGGGTTAAAACTAATTTTAAAAAAAAATTACAGTAAAATTGAAATCTAGAGTGAGACAAAATGACTAAATGTTTTAAGCTGGTGCTCTGTGGGATAGAGGGGCCCTGTCTCTTGATCCCTTTGCCTTATTTAACAGTGTATGACTGGAATCTAGTGTGCAAGACATCAAGTCCACTTAAAAAAAATCTGGGCAGCATCCAGAAGCCTCTTCTGTGGCTGCAGGTGTTACTTTACAACTAGCCCAATGCCAGGATTCTTCAGTTAAAACACAGCCAGGCATTTCACTACAGAATGGACAAGGTGTGGGCTCTGTCTGGGTTAAGTTGGTATAAATACTATGATGGCATAGAGAGAAAATCATTGTTCTTTAAAGAATAAACCCCACGAAGAAGAAACAAATGTCTGTCTGGCTTAAAGAAATGACTTTGTGCTTTAAAGTGGTCATATTTAATATGTTGTTAAGTTCCAGCCTAGCTGATCTTAAATTATTTAGTTACAATCTAGTTCAAATCACTGTTTGGCATCTTGCAAAGAGCAGTGAGTAACAAAATCTGGTTTAGGTCCTTAATTTTTGGGGTGTTCAGGGCTTCTTTTGACCTTGAAATAGAAGTGTTTAATCAGCTGTATGTGTAAGCTAGCAAGTAGGATGTTTTCAAAGTGCTTTTCAGTTATTAGAATCTGTAACATCATTTATTTTACATTTCAAAATAGAGGTTTTTCAGGTAGGAAACGTTATTCTTCTGTGGGGTTCCTTGTTTTTTTGTTAACCATATCTAGCCACTCATGTTTGCAGGAGGCTTTTTTTGATCTCTTAAGTACCCATGAGTTAACAATTTTTTTCTTAGCCAATGTTTGTGCTGGGTATGACTTTGAGGACATTGATTAAAAGGCTTGGTCTGTTTAACTTCCTAAAAATTGTACCAGTTTTTTTAGACTTCATCTGTAGGATTCCATGGGAAGAATTGGTGATCTATGAATAGCAATAAAGAGTGTTGCTTTTGAGCCTGACTTCTGCAGTAAGAAGCCTTAACCTCTGTTTCAGGAAGCAGTCTAGGAGGCTATGCACCAACTTAAACAGATTTGGCATAAAGAGGAGTTTTGATCTTGCAGCTTCTGAAACTGTTCTTTAGCTGTAAATACACGTCAAATAATTTAACTTTTTTAATGTATATCTCCATCTTAAAGAGCTCTCAAAATGCAGATAGATTTAGGGCTCTGTAAAGTCCTAATTTGGGAAACTAAGTATGAGTTTGGATCCTAGTCACCTTTTCAGGCTGCTCCCTTCACAGCTCTGTGGTTTGTTGTTTTTTTTTTTTTTTAATGTAAAGCACTAATTGTTGTAGAAGCCTCTCAGTCCTGTAATCCAGACACTTGAAGTCTGGGAATTTATCATCTTGACAAACTCTACAAGCTGGTACCATTCCTCACTTGCTGCCCACTCAGAAACCATTAGTGTGTTTGCAACTTCTGTGCAGCTTCAGAGGACAGACGTTACTTCGTGTAATTCAAAATACAGCCTTAAGAAACAAAAGCAAGCAAGAAAGCCCTGGTGCTGCTTGTTTCTGAGGGAACTTTAAAACGATGCCACTTTATTACATTAACCAGATTATCCTACTCCTGCCCTTTTCTTCAGAATGAGTCCATGGATTGTGAGGACAGAAGGAGGAAGATGGAAGAACTATTCCACTATCACTTAGGAGACTTGCTTTGTCAGAGTCCTAATGCGAATGTTGGAATCTTAGTAGATCAGAAGTCAACCCTATTTTGTTGTTCCACCTGTGTGAGGTGAAGCTCTCCTGGCAAGAGAGAGAACAAGAACAGCAAAGAGGGTGAAGTTCTTTCACTGCTGTGCAGAACTGTTTAATCTGTTTTAGACAAATGGGAGGAAGAAGATTTTGTTGTGAATAGTGGCTTTAGTGGAAGATAAACACTTCTCTTCTGCAGAAAAATAACTTCATTTTTTTTCTATGGTCTTTTGAGATTGAAAAACAGAAAGGCCTCCTGTTCCAATGCTATTTGAAATAAAAATGTAAAAGATGCAAAATGATACAGGATCTGCTGGTGATGGGGTCTGATTAAAACCAGCAATGGTGTGCAGAGAAGCCTCTTGGTATTTTTAGTACTAAAATGCATTGCTTGTTGTGCGTATTGGGGTTGTGATGGGTTGAAGTGATATTTTGGTCAGCATTTGTCAAAAAGTTTTCTTTTAGTTACACTTCTTTTATTCCCTTTTGTGCAAACATAACTAGTAGTGCTTCAAAGTAATAAGGGATAACACAGTAGTTTAAGGTAGTACACATCCATGGTCATACAGAGATGATATTTTTGGTCTGTAGAAAGAGGTAGAGGTAGGTCATGGAGTGTGGCTGAAATCACAGGGAAGACTACTGCTCAGTGGTTGCAAAGTTTGTGAGGCCTGTAAAAGGTAGGAGCTGCATTTAGAATTCAAAATTGCCTGGTTTGCTAAAATGTGTTTCTTTGGTTCTTGTTGCTTGTCTGACTTCTGAACAGGGACATTCCTGGATGAAGGGCAGGTACCAGTGAGGAGTTGTCTCCTTCAGAAGGTTTGGGATGTGGATCTTGGGTCTGTGGGTGCCTGCATTCATCACTTGGGTTTCATAGCACATAGATGGTCTAGAGCACTTAACCTTCTTGAACTAACTTCCCGGTGCATTGCTATGTGTGAGCTGAAAAGAAGTTTGATTTCTAAGTAGTTTGTGTTTATCCACTTGGCAGCCATCACCTTCCAGTTTTGCAGGGAAGAGGATCAGAAGAGCGAGTTCACGGCAGATTAGGAGCGGGCAGAATGTGTGAGCAGGTTTGCATAGCACCTGCTCTCGTGCTACATGCTGCTTGAGAGGAGCAACCAACCCACTGTGAACTGAGAGATTTTCTTTAAAACCATGATTTCATTATCATTAAAATGCGGAAAATGAAATATTTGGGAAAAAAAAAAAGGAAGTCTGCAATCTAAGGAAGATCTAACTCTTGGTAGCCTCTGTGGACTTTCCACTACAAAGTAAGACTTTCTGCCACTGCTTTGGACTTACCTGCCTGGGAGGATGGTGTTGTGGGTTAGACAGGAAAAAAACAAGTTTGTATCATCTTCTTTTCATTGTTGTAACAATAGGTTTAAGTACTGCCATTAGGCAGGACAAAGCAGTGCCAGTGAGAGTAGGAGGGTGAAGGGGGGAGATCTCCTCAGGAAGTGGGAAACTCTTAGGTTTATTTTTGACTTTGTTTTTTGAGTGGGCGATTTTCTAACGTTATGAGTGGGAGTTCTCGGCTCTAGGATTGGATATTATTTTGAGCGGGGCACCTGTTCAGTGCTGGGATTGGTTACTGCAACTATTTCAGGGGGCTTTTTTGGGATTGGTTTGGCCGCCGCCTTTGGGTACTGCTCTTTGCTGCTGCACTCTGTTGCTTCTGGACCTTACCCATGTCCTAGTTGCCTGAGTGCAGGAACTGAGACAAAGTACCAGAGGAAAGTCTGCACATGTGAGAGCAGTGCCAGTTTCCCGTGGACCAAGGCAGACCAAAGCAGGTTAAGACTTCTCTGATCCACTGGAAGGTACCTGCCACAGCTACTGATTATGATGATTAGGGAGGCCCAGGCTCCAGCCAGGGAGAGGACAGGGATAATAGGTTCTATTGGACTCTGTGGATAGGGTGGTGTTGACACATCAGAACCAGAGGAATTAAGACTTTGGTGGACACTGGGGCTCAGTGTACCCTAATGCTATCTGGGTATGTTGGGCCTGAGACTATTTCTATTTTTGGGGTGACCGGGGGCTCTCAAGAGCTCATGGTGTTGGAGCCCAAAGTGACTTTGACCGGCAAAGACTGGCAAAAACACCCCATTGTGACTGGCCCAGATTCTCTTGCATCCTGGACATTGACTACCTAAAGAATGGGTACTACAAAGACCCAAAAGGCCATCAATGGGCCATTGGAATTGTCACCAGAGAGGCTGAGAGAACCAAGCAGTTGAACTCTCTGCCTGGACTTTTCTGAAAACCCTTCTATTGTAGGACTTTTGAAAATAGAGGAACAGAAGGTGCCAATGGCCCACTTCAAAAGTGCATAGCCAGCAATACTGAACAAGTTGAGAGTCCATGACCCCTGTTCACAAGATGAACAGGGAGCTAGAGAGCCAAGGGGTGGTCAGCAAGACCCACTCACCTTTTGATAGTTCCATTTGGCCTGTGCGTAAGTCCAATGGAAACTGATTGTGGACTATCGTGGCTTGAATCAAGTCACCCCACTGCT
>VZRI01004761.1:6211-47608 GCA_013397515.1 Upupa epops
ATCCCATGCAGCATCCCATGGAGGCTCCCATGCAGCATCCCATGCGGCATCCCATGCAGGATCCCATGGAGGATCCTATGCAGGATCCCATGCAGGATCCCATGGAGGCTCCCATGGAGGATCCCATGCAGCACCCCATGCAGCATCCCATGCAGGATCCCATGGAGAATCCCATGCAGCATCCCATAGAGGATCCCATGCAGGATCCCATGCAGGATCCCATGGAGGCTCCCATGAAGGATGCAAGAGCTTTCTCCTGCTTCGGCGCTTCCTCCCGGCCCTACAGCCAGCCCTACTCTCCGTCTGGGCCCAGCAGCGACGCACGGCCCCGTGAAATCTCCTGCCGCTCTGTCCTAAAATACAACCCCATAAACCCGGAATTTACAGCCTCCCAGCGCAGCTGGGAGCTGCCAGCTGCTCCCGACCTGCTGCTCCACCCCATTCAAAGCGGCTCTGAGGAGCAGGTTGGGGTTGCAGAGCCTGTGGGTGTTGGGTGAAGTCCCAGCGATGCTCCGGAACACCTCGGGACAGAGCGGAGGGAGCAGACGGGGGGCAGGGGGTGATGAGAGCGGGTGCCCCCGCTCGTCACGCTACTCTCCCGCTTTGCTTCTGCGGGGGGCAGCCACTGGCCCCGTCAGGTGCCACTGCTGTGACTCAGACTGGTGGTGAAGCCCTTCTGATGCGATGGAGCGATGGGGGCGATGGGCTGAGCCCCCCCACTCCCAGCAGCACCCAGTTCCCCTGGGGCTGTCCCTGTGCAACTTCAAAGAGGGCTGGAGGGACCAGCCTCCAGCCCTGCTCAGCCCCCGGCCCCTTCAGGGGTTGTTCCCACACCCATCTGGCCTCTCCCTTCTTCCAGGGGATGCAATTCGCCCTAAACTGGTGCTGCGTGAGCTCTGGGCTCCTGCACGAGGAGATGAGGACGGGACAGGGGGCTGACTGGGACCCCAGGCTCTGGGCTCCTGCTCTCCACGGGCCACCAAGCGCAGAGCTTAGCAGAGCCACCAGAGTGCTGCTGGAAAGGATAACCCCCCCCTTTGCCCTCCCTGGATCTCAGTCAACCTCTGCAGCCCTACCACGTCGCACCCAGCTCCTGCTCGTCTCCAAGCTGCAGCCCACGGTGAGGCCGGCTGAAGCCAACAGTTCCCCGGGACCATCTGCCCGAGCGTGATCCAGGCCAGCTCTGGCCAAAGGCATCTGGCTCCCGCCCGCTGCTTCGTGGATCTGGACCCGGCGCCTCCACACGAGGCCAAACCTGAAATGCGCTGGCAGCAGCGGCAGCCGGCCGGGACAGCCCCTCCGGAGCCGCCCTCCTGCGCCCTGGGGTGAGGCCGAGCGCCCGCTGCCATCCCAAAAGTGCTCGCCCCTCGATTTGCTGGGGTGCAGAGAGGACTCGGAACCGGGGGGGCTGGCTGTGCCCTGAAAGAAGCCCTGGAGTCACCTCTGCAGAGGTGCTGGCCCTGCCGGCACCCACTGTCTGCTTTGGTCCCTGGAGAACGGGAAGCGTTGGGATTTTGCCTCTTTGCTTTTCACCTCCGGCACTGCTGGAGGAGGAGCCCTGGGGTGACTGGAGCACTGGGATAACAGGAGCACTGGGATAACAGGAGCCCTGGGGTGACAGGAGCCCAGGGATAACAGGAGCACTGGGATAACAGGAGCACTGGGGTGACAGGAGCACTGGGGTAACAGGAGCCCTGGGGTGACAGGAGCACTGGGACGACAGGAGGACTGGGACGACAGGAGCCCAGGGATAACAGGAGCCCTGGGATAGCAGGAGCACTGGGGTGAAAGGAGCCCAGGGATAACAGGAGCACTGGGACGACAGGAGCACTGGGACGACAGGAGCCCTGGGGTGACAGGAGCCCTGGGATAACAGGAGCACTGGGATAATAGGAGCACTGGGGTGACAGGAGCACTGGGATGGCAGGAGCACTGGGGTGAAAGGAGCCCAGGGATAACAGGAGCACTGGGATAACAGGAGCATTGGGGTGACAGGAGCTCCACAAGCTCTTTGCTAGGAGCTTCGGCAGCAGAACCAAAGCCAGATCCAACTGCCCTCCTGGCCCGGATCAGCTGAGGGGATGGACCCTGCCCTGGTGCAGTCACAGAATCCCAGACTGACTGAGGCTGGCAGAGCCCTCTGAGCTCCTCCAGCCCAGCCCCCAACATCACCCCAGCAGCCACCCCAGGGCACTCAGGGCCACAGCCAGGCTGTCCTTCAGCACCTCCAGACACAGGGACTCCCCCACTGCCTTGGGCAGCTCAGTCCAGGCTCTGAGCACCCTTTCCCTAAGGAAGGGCTTCCTGACAGCCAACCTTGAGCAGGACTCGAGGAGAAGTCTCCCCAGTGCCCGTTACAGGGGGAGAATGATGTCCCTGGTCCTGCTGACCACACCAGTGCTGATCCCAGCCAGGATGCCACTGGCCTTGGGTGCCACCCGGGCACCCTGCTGGCTCCTGCTCAGCCAGCTGCGAACCAGGACTGCCAGGTCCCTCTTCAGCAGCCACAAGTCAGGGCTGCCTACTGCAGAGAGCCCTCTGCGTGGAGCTGGAGCTCTGCCGAGCACCGATCTGGCTGTGGGGCGATGGGGACAGGATGGGATGGAATAGGATGTGACCGGACAGGATGAGAATGGGACCGGGACGGACAGGGCCTTTGAGGGCCGTGATGGTTTTTATTGACAGAGAACCATTCACAAACAACTCTGAGTCCTTTCTGCAGCAGCTGAAGTTCACTGCCATCCACAGTCTCCTTCGGGGTTCCTGAGCCTCAGCCCCACTGCAGGTTGGGAGGCACTGGCCACCCTCCTGGTGGAGGAGCCTGCAGGGATGGTGGGAGGTCCTGTACTGGTGGCCAGCCCGGTGGGTACTGGAAAGGCACTGGTTTCTCTAGCAGAGCACTGGGGAGAAGGAAAGGCCAGAGGTGAGATGGGGATGTGTCTCACGGGGTCTCCACAAGCAGGACTAACCAACCCCCACCCCAAATCCAACAGCAGAACCCACCTAGCAGAGCCACTGGTTCTTCCTGGGAGACACTGGTACGGGACGAGCGGGTGCAGCCCCAGCTGCTCTCCACTGCCCACTCAGCTGAGCTGGGAGAGGAGCAAACACCATGGGCAGATGTTCCTTCACAGCAGCCCGGATCCCGATGCAGCTGGCACTTCCCAAAGGACAAGGAGCCCTCGGAAGCGGCAGCAGTGCCAAAGCGATGGGGTGTTGGCGCAGAAGCATCCTTGAGCTGAGGGAACGGGCTCCCTCCTCCAGCTCACAGGCTCTCTCCCTCCAGCCCCCCCTGGCTGGAGAGTGGCTGAAGAGACGCAAGAGCAGCCCTGTCAACAAACGGCTGGGCCAGGGGTGGGGGAGCCACCGCCCCATCCCCATTAATCCCTGAGCACAGGGAACCTCGTTTGTTCTGCAGTGCGAAAGCCCTGAGAGCAGCCTTCCAGCCTCTCAAGCCTCCACCTCACATCCTGATGGATCTTTTTACACCACAAGAAACCTAACCACCCCTCCTTTAGGCGACACTCTGCACTCTCCTCTCTGTCCCTGCAGGGCCAATGCCATGAGAGCAGAGTTCCAGCACACAGCAGAGCTCACCCCCTCAGGCGGGGTGGGTGAGGCGGGAGCACTGGGGTGTGCTCTGAGCCCCTCGGGGGTGGTTCACGGTTTCATTCTGCCCAGGTGCAGGCAGGGCAGTGCCTGTGCAGAGGCTGAGGCTCCATGGCCCAAGCATCAGCTAAGGAGCTGTGCCATCACCAGCAGAACCAGCTGGCACAGAGGATGCTGCCCCAGGACTGAGGGCTGTCGAAGGTTTGCTGACAGCCGGAAGGTTCCGAAGGGCTGCTGCTGGCTGATTCTCTGGTGAGGGTCAAGGGCCAAGCTCCATGCTCAGGAAACCTGCAGGAGCTCAGCAGGGCTGAGGCCTCAGCCCCCTTCCTGATGGGAGTCCAGGAGGATGCACTCACGTGTACGAGCACGCTCTGCTTCCTCTGGAAATCAGGTTAAAAAATCAATCACATCTCGGCACAGCTCCACTCCGACAACTACGCGAGCTCCAGCCAGCCAAGCCCGTCCCAGCTCTTCAGCATCGCAGCAGGGCTGTGGAAACCTCCACAGGTAGAGGCTTCCCAAAGGAAACAGTCCCCTTGAGGCCAGCCTGGCCAGGGAAGAGGCACCAGTGAGGGATGGAAGCCACAGGATGAGAGGAAATGGCCTCAGGTTGCCCCAGGGGAGGGTGAGGTTGGCCCTGAGGAAGAATTTCTGCCCCACAAGGGTTCCCCAAGCCTGGCCCAGACTGCCCAGCGCAGGAGCAGAGTCCTCATGTCTGGAGGGGTCTCAAAGCCCTGGAGATGTGGGGTGATGGAGAGGGGCCAGTGGGGCCCTGGTACTGCTGGGGGAGTGGCTGGACTGGAGGCGCTGAAAGGGCTTCTCCAACCCAAAAGGAGCAGACAAAGCAGAGCCCAGAGCCACTTGGAAGGGTGACACAAGGGGAGAGGGAAATGACAGGCACTGGCACTGTCCAGGCCACGCAGAGGAGAAGCAGCCCCACAGAGCAGGAGTTTAGTTCCTGCTGCAGGTGCTTTCTGGCCCTGCAGGGCCACAGAGGCCACGCAGAAGCCACAGCCCCACAAGTTCAGGGCTACGTGCTGCTGCACAAGGGGCAGCGGGGACCGACGATTTATGGAGGACTGGGAATTCCTCTGGGTACAGAGATGGAAGGATCTGCGGGCAGGACGAGGAAAACAGGGCACATGAAGTGGATGGGGTGGGGGTAGGAGGGGTGCAGCCTAACTGCTGCATGGAGCCAAGAGAGAGCACCGGGCTCAGATGAACAGCAGAAGGAAGATCCTGGGATGAGCTGATTCTACCTTTTCCCTGGTAGAGATGAGCAGGCAGACGATGGGCGAGCTGGGACTAGAGGAGACCAGGACATGGACCTGCTGGAGCAGGGCCACAGGCTCCAGAAATGCTGCGGCTGTGGGACAGGACAAGGGGTGATGGTTACACTGACAGAGGGTCAGACTGGGCAGGAGGAAGAAACTGTTGATGCTGGGCGGTGAGAGCCTGGCCCAGGCTGCCCAGAGAGGTGGGAGAAGCCCCACTCCCGGCACCATCCCAGGTCAGGTTGGCCCTTGGGGCTCTGAGCAACCTGCTCTGGGTGGGGATGGCAATGAAGGAACTGCAAAGGATCCTTCAACCCAAACCACTCGATGGTTCTACGACCCCCTCTGTCTCCTCCACAGCCTCCTGTGGCCTCACCCCTCAGCACCACGTGGAGAAACAGCCTCCAACCCTCCCACAGACGCTCCCCGCCCACCAGTACCTGTTACTCTGAGCCGTGCTCAGCCTCTTTGCTCTCTTCTCCAGCCAGTCCTCAATGGTGCCAGGCGGGACATCTGCTCCCTCCTGACGCAGCTCCTTCGATCTCTGCTCCCCTGGTTGAGACAGATTGAGAGGGAGGAGGGAGGGGGAGGACAGTCGGACTCCTGAGCTGCAGTCCTTTCACTCCATTAAACCCACCGCTCAGTACCCTGCGCCGAGCCCTCCCCGCGGCCCCTCCTCCTCCCCTGCCCGCCTGCCGTGCGAAGCTCGGTCTCCTGGCCAGTGACAGCTCCAGCCAGCCAGAGCCGGCAACGAGAACGAAGCCAGCGAGTGCGACGGCCGCTCGACCGCCTTGCTGAGGGGAGCCTGACATCTCCCCCCCCCGGGTAGCCTGTCCTCATCCTCGCCCCAGACAGCTTCTGCTGGCCTGAAGCCCTGAGCTGTTTCCAGAGACGTGTCTCTCCAACTGGCAGGAGGACTCTGCCACCTCTACCTGGCTGGGTAGGAGTGACGGGGAGGACTGGCCGGATCGATGGAGACTTGGCAGGCCGAGGGACTCTGAGAGGTTGGGGCACGTACAGCCGGGACTGCAGGGACGCTGTCACCTCCGCTCCGGGCGGGAGCTGCGTGACACTTCTCCAGGCCCTGCAGAGGTGCGGTGGGAGGTTGTCACCCAGCCCTGTTCAGCACAGGTGCCAAAGCAGAGCTTCCCAGGGCCAGTGGAGGGAGTAAAACGACTCCCTGTGTTTTCCTGTCCAAGTTCAGCACGAGCAAGGTGATGCTGCTGAAAGCTCTACTAAGAGACAGGGTAGCCTGAGGTCCTTGTGAGCTGTCAGCCTCTCTGTCACCCTGGGGGGACTCTGTCCTGCAGCAGTGTCCTCCCTTGGCAGAGGGACAGCCCAGCACTCCCCAGCTGCTCCCACTGGGTAGAAATCCACAGCTCTCCAGTTAGTATCACAGACTGGGTTGGGTTGGCAGGGAGCTCAGAGCTCACCCAGCACCAACACCCTGCCATGGGCAGCAATGCCTCTCACCAGACCAGGGTGCCCAGAGCCCCAGCCCCCCCAGCCTTGGGCACTGCCAGGGATGGAGCAGCCACAGCCTCCCTGGGCAGCCTGTTCCAGGGCCTCAGCACCCTCCCAGGGAGGGGTTTCTGCCTCAGATCTTAGCTCAGTCTGCCTTCTTTGAGCTTGTCTTAACATGACAGTCCTTCTCAGAAAGAATCTCTCCAGCTCCCCAGTCCCCTCACAGCACCAGCGACCAAGCAGGGTGAGACACTGGTGCAGAACAGGCTCTAGCTCAGCAGAGCAGACTGAGGAGCCATCAGATCTCTAGCCTGGTGCGACATTCCCACCCAAGAGAAAAGGGAAGGGATCCTTCAACAAACACTGACATCAAGAGAAAGAAGCTGGGGCAGCTGTCTGTCACCCCCTCCACGGCCATGGGGCACCAGAGCTCCAAGGGAACACTGAACCCATTGAGAGGTGAACCGACCTGCCACGTGTCACCCCTTTAAAGCAAACGTTGTACCTTTGCAGACAGGGTGTGGATTGATGGCGCCTGGGCAGAGCGGAGGATCGCTTCATCCTCCTGGTGGCAAGTGATTATTCAACTGCCCTCTGAATATTAATAGGGACAGCGGAAAGGTGCTACCCAACGAGCAGAAGGAGATGGATCATTCGTCATCCAGCCACTGCATCTGCTGCCGCGGGCAGGGGTGATGATGTCTGCGCTGAGGACCTGTTGTGGTCCTGGTGCCAAGAGCCTGCTCTGCAACCTGCCTGGAGACTCTTCACATCTCCTATGGCTGTTCCCAAGGAGCCATGTGGGGTCAACCCAACAGTTTGGGTGGGTGAGGGAAGTGAGCAGCTCAGTGTGCTGAGCTGCTCTTCCTCAGGAGTCCAGCTCCCAGGCTGGGACCTTGCAGGCAGCCTTGACCTCAGCCTCTTATCTGCCTTTGTTCTTGGTTTCTCCATCTTTTGAGCACCTGGGTTGCGAGGGGCTTTGATGATGCAGGGAAGCAGGTCATGGAGCGAAACCTCTCCCACCTCTACTCTCTAATGGTGCTGCTGTGGGCACCCAGAGTTACTGTCCTTCCCCACGCTACTTTGACAGGAGTTTTCTTCCTCAACCAGGCACTGCTGTGCACAAGATGCAGCCACAGGGCACAACCTCCTTCAGAGAACACGAGCAGCAGCCAGTCTGTGGCCAAGGGAAGGGGGCGTGAGGCCTTGCACTAGGAGCAGCCTGAGAAATGGCCGATGGCGAAGGGGTTCCTTCTCCAGCTTCTTCCTTCTCCATCTTCCCTGGGCAGCCTGTTCCAGAGCCTGAGGGTTCTTTCCAGGGAGAAGCTTCTCCTCAGGGCCAACCTCGACTTCCTCTGGGGCAGCTTGAGGCCATTTCCTCTTGTCCTGTTCCTAATGAGAAGAACTGCCCCCCTGCTCCAGGTTTTCACCACCCTCCTGCCAGGCAGGTGCAGAAAGCAAGGAGGTCTCCCGTCAGCCTCCTTTTCTGCAGCCTAATCAGCCTCAGCTCCCTCAGCTGCTCCTCACAAGGTTGTTCTCCAGAACCTTAACCCTGTTGTCCTTCTCTGCATTCGCTCCAGCCCCTCAAGGTCCTTCTTGTGCTGAGGTGCCCTACACTGACCCCAGTACTCGAGGTGTGGCCTCACCAGTGGCCAAGATCAGAGGGGCAATCCCTTCCGCACTCCTGCGGGCCACACTTGTGCTGCTCCAAGCCAGGACGCTGTTCTGTTGGCCTTCTTGGCCAGCTCATATTGAGCCAGTGATCAATCAACACCCCTCAGGTTCTTTCTGTCCAGCAGCTTTCCAGTCCCTCAGTCCCAAGCCTGAGGTGCCGCACCAGGTCACTGACCCCAGGGCAGGTCCCTGCCCTTGGCCTTGCTGAAGCCGAGGGGCTGGGTGGTGTCAGCACCCCCTGCCGAAGCGACACAGGTTCGTGAGGAGCCGTCGGTCTGACGGTGACTTCTCCTGACATGACTGCACTGGAGATGACAGGCAGACACTGCCTTGCTGCTCAGCGACGCAGCAGGTGCGGGAGACTGATGCTGCGGTGCAGCAGCAGCTAGGAACGTGCCGAAGGAGGGATCTGTTGAGTAAATCCTACAGGGTGCAGCAAGAGCAGAGCCAAAGCAGGACGCACTGGACGCTGTTACAGAACAGCAGTCGCCCTGCTTAACCCCCAGCTGAACACAAACATCGGGGTGAGGTCCCTGCGGTAAAATGCAGGGGGTTAAGAGTGATGTGATGGTTCCTTCGGCAGTACTGAAAGCCCATCGTTAGCCAAGGGAGCTGCTGGCACAGAGCTACTGAGGCCAAACACTGACTGGGATCCAGCGACAGGGTCAGTATTTGCCCGACAGAGAGAAGTGCCAGTGATTTAACAGAGGAAGTGAGAATCACAGGAGGCTTTGGGGGTTTTCTGCATCTTTCCCTGAAGCATCAGCCCATGATAAAAGGGGAAACACGAGTCAAGTGCCACTGGGAACCCATCAAGAGCCCCTCAATTCTTATCCCACCAGAGGCAGAGTGTAGTTGTCTCTCCAGCACAGGCACAGCGTGAGGGCTCTAGAGCTCCTGGTCTCTCGGCTCATCTTGAATTCCCAGTCACCCCAGGCTGTCAAAACCTCCCAGATACTGCAAGTCTGGATCGGAAACCTCTGAGGACACTGACAGGTCAGTGAGAGGCAGCCTGCGGCTTCATCAGCCTAAGGAGCTGTGAAACATCCCCCTGGCACAGCAAACAGCTCAGTAGCTATTCCTTCCATCCAGAGGTCTCCACCAAGTCCTGCTGAGGTCTTCTCTCCATCCTAACCCCTCCCAAGCTCTCTGCAGGCTCAGCCAACCACATCAAGAGGTCTCACGCAGAATTTCTATGGAGGGATGAGCAGGATTCAGCCCCACACTCGTGTTCACAGCAGCTCAGACAAGGGTGAGGCCCCCTGCAGTCCCCCAGCCCCCTCTCCTTGAAGCCTCATGGTTTAATTAGACACTTGACACAGCCCTACAAGCACAGAGGCTTCCCGGTAGTCTCCCAGGAAGTGTGTCTCGCTAGCCCATGCTCTGCTCCTGCCTGACCCTTCTGACACCAGGCAACACTCAATAACAAGTGTAATTGGCACTGACAGGCACCTGAGCGCGGCACCCGCCAACCCTCACCCGCAGCTCCCAGCAGCTTTCGTTCCCCGAGTGATAAATAACAGCCTTTGGTGACTGGAAACACCGCAGGTGCCGCTGGCGAGTCCCGTGCTGACACCCCGCGGCAGACAAGGGTCGGAGAGAGCCTGTGGGGGGAGCTCTGGTGCAACCCCACAAGCTGAGCTGGGTTTTATTGACTGCCAGAGTCATTCAGCAGCCTCGGCGACCTGCAGATTGACTCAGTGACAATGACTAGAAGGGCTCTGGGGTGCTGCTGCCTTTCTCTTGCTTTCCCCAAACTCATCAGGGCTCTGCCTCCACAGCCCACTACTGAGGGGGCGCTGGGAGAGGGTCTGTGCCTCAGACAGCCCCCAAATGCCACATCTGGCTTGCTAGACGGTTGGCAAAACAGTCGTTGGCTCTGCTAGCCCAGTGTGTTTGGAAGAGCATTGCCAGTGGGTCAAGGAAGCAGCACTTCCACACTGGGTCTGGGTCTGTGCCCAGTGCCAGGTTCCTCAGTGCAACAGAGACTGGAGGGAGTCCAGCAAAAGCAAGAGACAGTGGGCACAACCCCAAACACAAGTGTTTCCAGCTAAATAATAACACCCCCCCCATTTTTTATTGCAAACGTGGTCAAATGCTGGAGCAGTGTCTACCAGAGTCTCTAGCCCTGGAGACTGCCACATCACACCTGGAGATGGCCTAGCGCTGCCTGCTCCAACTCACCCTGCTTGGGACTAGACTGTCCTCAGTGGAGACCTCAACCATCCCATAAGCTTTCACCAATCCTTCACTTGGATGTTCTCTAACCACCAGATCGATGAATTCTACAGAGAAAAGAAGGGCTGACACTCATTTCAGGGCAAGGAAGTGGTAGCTTCGGCAACAAGGTACAGAATCGCTCTGGAGCCACACGGCAGGGGAGCAGCAGCCACCCATCCCCTGCCTGAACTTCAGCTTGACCCACAGAGGGCACTTTGGGATCCAAGACCCCAAGTAATCCAAGCACCATGGTAATAGCAGAGAGATGGGGGAAATCAAATCCATAAATCTAAGGGGAAGTGATGTACCAGTGCCCTCTGCTGCTGGCAGTTTCTACTCCCTGGCTGAACATCCTGAGGAGTCAGAAAGCCCCACTCTCTGCTTTAGATGTTGGCTGCTAAGTAGGAGCCATGCTGCTCAGCTCTGGTGTTGTGCCTGTGCTCCCTGCAGCAACTGTCCCTCCCTGCAGAGCTGCAGGACTCACCTTGAACCTGGGCACTGAGCTTCTCCAGGTCCTGCTCTGTCATGTGGGAAAATCTGCAGTTGGACCCGAAGTCACACTGCCCTGCAAGAAAAGCCAGGAGCTCCGTGAGAGCCAGCCATGCACACACACCACACGCTTCTCCCTCAACACCCTGCAAAGCTGAGCTCCGTCAGGCTCACAGACATCCTTTCCTCTCTCCACAACAAATACACAGGGCAGGGCTCTGAGAACTCACCCGTCTGCAGGAACTTCCGACAGGGTTTCTTGGTTTGCTCCTCTTGCAGGATCGCAGCAGCATCTAGGGGAAACAAAGGCCACGGTGGGTCCCCTCTTGCCCAGCAGTACCCCAACGTACCAGGGCCACCACACAGCTCAGCTGCCTGCTAGGGAGCCCTTTCACAGGCCAGCCATGAACTTGAGTCATGGACTAACAGCTAACAGCCCCTTTGCACCTCTGGCTTCTGCTTCTTCAAGCCTTCTCCCCATGACAAGACAGGAAAAGCAACATGACAGGAAAGCAGAAACTGCAGAACCCTGTGCTGAGGTTCCAGAGGACCCAAGTGAATGGCCCTTCACCTCCTGAAGGTGGCCTGGGGAAAACAAGCCACAAGGACTCAGGCTGATCCCAGCCTGCAGAACCTGGAGACAAGAGCACCCTAACCAGGGCTGGGGAGAGGAACTTCCTCAGTCAGAGGAAGATCAAGGGTTGCAGCCTGGCGAGAAGAGCAGCAGCAGGTAACTTGTCTCACCATCTGCAGGGCTCTGCAGGGTTTTCCTCACCTGGTTACACAGGGGACCAGCATCGTCTGCAATTCCTGACCCTGAGGAGCCAGGAGGAAGCAGAAGATCACAGAGGCAACGGTCTCACCAACAGTTTAACCTAAATGAAGTCTCTACTACTTCCAAAACACAGTCCTGCTCAGTCTCTAAGATGCCAGACACACATTCCCACCCTACTCCATCAGGCACAGGTAGTGTCAAGCCTGAAAACTGCTGGCACAGACCACTTGGATAGAAATAATCAAGTTCATTCCGCCTCCACTCCCTACCTCACCCACCCCTCCCCAGTCCCACAAAGGGAGGGACAGACCCTCTGGTAGCACCCACCTCGGAATAAATCATACCAGAGCCTCTTTGCCCGGAGGTGCTGTACCCCATTGAGGTGTTTCTTCCTGTTATGGAGGTTGTCCTGAAAGGACCTGTCGCAGTAGTCGCAGAAGTACCTCTTCCCCATCTCTCTGCTGGCAGAGCAGCATCAGTGTGGCCTGGGAACCCTCAGCCAGCTCCTGGCTCAGGAATGATGGATCCAAGATTCACAGCTTCTGTTTCCAAAGGAGAACTGAAATCATTTAGGGTTGGCTGGCAGACAGACAGAGAGAGAGAGAGAAGAAACCCAAGTCAGTGTCTATGTCCATCTGCTCCCTGGACGTTAATGGGACAGAACGTGGGTGCTCAGGGAAAAATGGGGTTTGGGATGGCTTCAGCCCTGTCCCACCAGCCATCCTTGCTGGAGTTGCAACAGGCACCTCAGAGAGCGACAGGTTATCTCCCGAGGGGCTGAGCAGGCACCTGATAAACGCCAGAGATGGATGGAGAGGGAGAGAAACTCCAGAAACAATTTGCCAGGTTTTGACACCTTGACAGCCAAACGCCTTCAAAAAATGGCCCTGGGAGGAAGGGGAGAAAGGAAGATTTTATAAATAACCTGGGATCCCAATCAATCACCGCTCCTCCTCACAGCCAGTGGCAAGAGCACCAGGGGGAGGCTTTGCCAAGTCTCCTATCAGCCAGCCCCAAAGCCCAGTCCTTTCCCTGCTCCCCAGAGCTGCTACTTCCAAATCCAGGGAGAATCTCCCAGTCCTCCTCATACCACCAGTTCCAGCAAGGTCTCCTCCTCCAGCTGCATTCTGCTGCGCTCAGCGCAAACCTCTGGAGGTGGCGTGTAAACCCTCATGATAAAGGTACAATGTTCAAAGCCTGAAATCTCCTGGGTTTAAGGTCCTCTCCTTGTTATCCAGCTGAGGCACCTCATGGGAGGTGGTGCTGAACAGCCTCTTCCTTCTTGTGATCAAACTGCTTTGCCTTCAAAGTCAGACCGGGCTCCTGCTCCAGGGAGGGCTGAGCTCATCCCACCCCAGCCCAAGAAGCCACCACCAAGTGCTGCCTAACAAACATTAAGGCAGAACTTCCGCACCCCAATGAGCTGCTGCACTGCAGTGGGGCTGCTGGAATCCAGCTCTCATTCACAGCCTCTGCTTTTGCTTTTGAGTGCTGAAAAAAAAACCCCTCCCAAAGTCTCTGGCAACATAAAAGCTTCGGGTCTCAGCTGCGGGCTCCCGCACTTGAGCTCTGCAGAAGCTGCTGGGAGCAGGGAAAACAAATGAGATTCTGCAGCGTTTCCCCCCAAAGTTTCCCCAGCTCTCCACGGGAATTCTGCCTGCAGAAGCCCAGCAGCAGCCGCCAGCCTTTGAAATCCTATCTCAAACTTCTCCTTTCATCACCCCAACAGCAGTAATTGCAGCAGCTCCTTCCCCCTCCATTGAGCTCCCACAGATTTTAGGCTGCCAGATCCCAGTGCTGCAGGCTCCCAGCTTCTCCCAGCAGCAACCTTTGCAGGGGAATGGAGTAAGAAAAGCAACTAGATGAGCTTCAGATGCTCCCAGAGATCAGCCCCTCCAAAGATCAGAGCAAACCCTTGTTTCCACCTTTTTTCAGAACCCCATTACGTGGATCATGGGGTTCTGACAGGGCTCTGCAGCAGCAGCCAGCCAGTGTCTTGTGCTGAACTTGTACTGGGGAAGCAGAGCAGCGGCACTGCCTAACCAACCCAGCTCTATTTCCCCAAATGGCTCCAGCAGCAAAACAAAGAGCATTATTCAGTCGAGAAGGGGGATGTTTTCTAATTAAATCCATCTCAGCTGTTACAAAATGAAGTTGACCTCCCTACTTCTACAAAGAACTGTTTTGGCTCCTTGGCCATTTCCTCTTAACATTTCTGAACCCTAATATGCAGCTGAATTCAGGCAAGGAGACCCCTCCAGACCCCCACGCAGCCATAAACAGTTTCAGACAGACTTTGTACTGGCTTAGAAGTCTTTCTGCATAAATCCAGATACATAAAACCACCCCCAAACCCAAGGCTTTGTCTTGTATCACAACAATTAAAAGTATAAACAATGAAAATTTCTGCTGTTAGGCTGCTGGAGCAATGTTTTATAGGAAAGAGCTTGTTGGGAGAGACCTAGCTGGTGCCAAGGTGCTTGTAAACCTCCAGGCAGGATCCCACAGGCATCACCCTACATCTTCCCTTCTCAAACTGATGTTAAATCACTCTCTGTTGTGCTCTACTGGCTATAATTTTGATTCAGGAGTGTTCGAGGATTCTTTCACTGTTTTACCAAAGATGTGGAGAGAGAGGAGAAGGTGACCTGGGAAGGGGATTGCAACAGATTTGGTGTTGCTGTGTTTCTCCTCACTGGACCCCGAGAGTCACTACTGGACTTTGACCCACATTTCCTGCTTTAAACCCCGGGCTTGGGGCTGTTCCAGGCACTCTGGAGATCCCAGTCGATGTTGGGGTTAATTATGGCCCAGGTCCAGCCACTTTCAGCAGGCTCCTGTCTCCACCAAGCACACAGACCAAGACAGTCTCCCAGCACTCAGACAATGACAGAGGGACTGACTCTGGTTTCCATTACACCTGGTAAATCCTGGATTCATGATTAACTCCACCCCAGAGGCAGCAGTTTATAGGCTGCTGGGGAGATTTACCTTGCAGAGCAGTTAACTACGAAAAGTAATAATGGGGCTTTTCAAGGGATAAGACTTCACACAGAGCATGGGAACACGGGAGGCACCTTCCAGCCTCTGCAGAGGCATTGCCTGCTACAGTCACAGCATCCCTATATCCTG
The DNA here is from genome assembly GCA_013397515.1 of Upupa epops. Lineage (NCBI taxonomy): Eukaryota > Metazoa > Chordata > Aves > Bucerotiformes > Upupidae > Upupa > Upupa epops. The sequence continues at coordinate 20,849 of VZRI01004761.1, forward strand.
CTCAGGCTGTACTGGCGACTGGTCATGTGAACGATTTCTCAAAATCCCAGACTGGTGGGGTGGGATCATCTGCCCCAATTCCCCTGCCAGAGCGGGATCCCCTAACGCAGATCCCACAGGAACAGGCCAGGAGGGTTTAAGATGTCTCCATAGCAGAGACTCCACAGGCTCTCTAGACAGCCTGGGCCAAGGTTCTGCTGCCCTCACTGGGAAAAAGCTTTCCCTTCTGTTCAAATGGAACCTCCCGTGTCCTATTCTGTGCCCAGTGCCCCCTGTCCTGTCACTGGGCACCGCTAAGAGCCTGGTCCCATCTACCTGACTTTGGCCCTTTAGCTGTTGATCAACACTGATGAGATCCCCCCTCAGTCTCCTCTCCCGGCAGAAGAGCCCTAGCTCTCTCAGCCACTCTCCTAAGGCAGATGCTCCAGTCCCCTGAGCATCTCAGCGGCACTGGGCTGGACTGCAGTAGTTCTCTGTTCTTCCTGAACTGGGGAGCCCAGAACTGGAGCCAGGACTTACAGAAAGGATTGTCCAGGCCTGGCCCAGGCTGTCCAGGGTGGAGTCCCCATCCCTGAAGGGGCGTCCAAGAGCTAAAGATGTGGGGCGAGAGACAGGGGTTATGGAGGACTGTGGGGGCTCTGTGATTCCACGACGTCCACTGCTCCCTGCAGCCGCCCCAAACAACAACCCCCCCCCTAACTCCTAGCTCTGACAGGGTAGAGCAGCACAGACACCAACACAAACCTCCTCCTCCTTCCACCCTTCAGGTCTCCCTGGTGAGGGGGACCAAGGGGCTTGCCACACCCCGCAAGGCCGCAAATGACCCCAGGCCAGTCCTCACCCCACCTTCTCTTACCCGAACGAGCTTTTAGCCCTCGGCCTGCCCCAACCAGGTCCAGCTCACCCCAAGAAACCCGCAGAACACAAGGCCCCAACGCACTCACCTCCCGCAGGCCTCGGGCCTGGCCCGCACCGCCTACCGCTCCCATCAACCCCCGCGGCACCGCCCGCCGCTCCCAGCACCCCCCGCGGCGGCGCCTGCGCGGAGGCCGCGGTCAAGATGGTGCTGCTGAGCCGCGCGTACGCGCTCCTGTTCCGCCGCTCCTCCACCTTCGCCCTCACCGTGGTGCTGGGCGCCATCCTCTTCGAGCGCGCCTTCGACCAGGGTGCCGACGCCATCTTCGACCACCTCAACGAAGGGGTAAGGGAAGGGGCGGCCGCGGGAAGGGGCAGGAATGAGCCGTGAAGGTCAGGGAGGCCCCGCCTGTGCTGGGGCCTGCACCTGCACCCGGCGCCCCCCGGCGCCCCCTGCTCCGCCCTGCGGAGGTTCTTCTGGTGTCCTAGCTCCGCGTTCTCCGGGATTCGGTGCGTTGGGATGCGGTCAGCTCGCTTCCCGCCCCGGGGCTCTGCAGCCCGTCGCGTTGTGCCGTTGGCAGAGGGCCAGGGTGCGGTTTTTCACATTGAAGCGCTGCCGGGTTACGGCTGGGACCCACGGGATAGAGTTAGAGGAGAGAGAGCAAGGTCTTGTATTGCAAAGTGGAGCTGTGGTGGGATAATAATAGAATCATACAAGGGTTTCGGTGGAAAGAGACCTCCGAGATCATCCAGTCCAACTCCTTGCAGTGGGCCGGGGACTTTGCTACCAGAGCAGGTTGTTCCCATCTGCAGCGCAGCAGTCCTGTCCCTGCCCTCCAGTGCCCTGGTTCCTGGTGTATCCCAGAGCACTCAAGCTACGTTGTCTGGGATCAGCAGATGATCTTATTGGCTCTGAAGTCAGAAATAGGTGCTTCAGGCCTTCCGTGCTGTTTGGACTCCTGAACCAGGTCCTGAAACCTGCAGGAATATGACAGCACACAAAGGCACGGCTTCATCCCCTGAGGTAACTTGCCAGGGGTTGGGTGAGCTGAGGAAATGCAGTAGAGCAAGACTGGTGTCCTGCCTCCTCATTTTTAGCAACAGTCATTTGTTGCAGGCTGACTGCAGACTGAGTACAGGAGTGCTTTCTCTATCCATTATCTCTGGGAGCAGAAATGCCCACTGTGTGGAGTCACGGCTGGTGTGGGGCCAGGAGGGCCTCTGCAGAACTGGGGTGGCGGGGGTGGTTTCCTACAAACCCTTCTTTCCCCTCTTGCTGTTGCCCATTGCAGATGCAGGTTTCACCACAGCTTGTTTTTTGACTGCTGAAAAGCTGCCTGAGGTCACCATTTGGATGTTTGTTTTCCATACAGAAACTGTGGAAACACATCAAGCACAAATACGAAGAGAAGTGAAGACCAAAATGCTCAGCAGCAGAAGACCCTGCAGAGAAGTATTTGGCCTTTTGAAGCTGCTCGTGTTGAAATAGAAACGGGTTCCTGCCTGAATGACTCCGAGCCAGATGATAGCAGCGTGCTACTGCTGTAAAGCCAGACAGACTCAGAGAGTTCTGCTGCTCTAATTTACTGTTAAAATAAAACCTTCCTGGTCTGTGTCTCGGGCGTGTGTGTTCACCTGCCTGCAGGGAGCTTCTCTTTAGCTAGGACATACTGTGTGAACATAGAATCATCGTGACTGAGAAGGACCTCCAGGATCGTCAAGTCCAGACCTCATCCCAACATCTCCCGAACCCCTAGGCCATGGCCTCAAGTGCTCTGGCTACTTGGTTTTTAATCACCTCCAGGGATGGGGACTCCACCACCTCCCTGGGCAGCCTGTTCCCGTGCCCAACCACTCTCTCAGGAAAGAGTACGATCCAATCTAACCCTCCCCTGATGCAGCTTGAGGCCATTTGCCCTTGTCCTGTCATTGGTAATTTGGGAGAAGAGAGTAGCACCAACCTTGCTATAACCTCCTTTGAGGTAGCTGTAGAGAGCAATCGGGTCTCTTCCCAGTCTCCTCCTCTCCCTAGACCTTGGCTTTGGGACACTGAGGAAATCAGTGTGGTTTGAGAACTGAAGAAGGTTTTATACATCCATGGTCTGCTGCCTGGGAACTCTAGGAGAAGGAGCTTTGCCTGCTTCTAGAGCACAGAAAACCCCTCGAGAGCTCCTGTAAATCCTTTTGGTGTCTTGAGACAGGACTGCGCTGGTCCCAACCCTCTTGATGGAGTCCACCTGTTCTGTTCTCATCCCAAACTTACAGGAAGGGCTGTTCCAGTGCTGCACGGGGAAATAAATTGCTTAATTACTCTGGGAAAAAGATGTGGCTGAGTGACTCCTGCTTTTCCCTCGTTGCCAGTCTCACCTCCCTGCTCACTATGTTTTCACTAATGAGGAATTTTAGCAGTGGCTGAGGCAGAGCAAATTACCGCTAATGAGAGGAGCTTTGTGGGGTTTGCAAATAGGTGTTGGGAGTGAAACACTGGCAACACAGAGAACCTAAAAACACACTGTGCTGCTGGCAGTTCCTTGGAGTTAAACCACAACTAGAGCTTTCCTGGTCCCAGTTGTGAATCTCCTTGTCAAGGGAGCAGCTCTCCAGCAAAAGCTGGCCTTTGGGAGAAGTTCCTTGAGGAACGCCAAGCTGCTGTTCACTGTTAGCTTCCCCCAGCCAACACGATGATGGGGGTGGGTGATGAGTGGGTGAGGAAGCAGCTCCCCAGGGATGCTGACCCTGCTGCTTCCTCCCAGTCCTATCTCCACACTGCTGTGATGGTGCTTAGGAAGGCTCCAGCCTGATTTTCAAGTATCTGCAGTCACTGAGGCAGAGTCTTGTTGCCCTAAGCAGCAAAGAGCAGCTGAATTTCACTGCCTGCAGATGAAGAACCTCATCGCTGCTCCTCCAAAAGGACCAGTACAGTCTGCAAGAGTCCGAAACACCAGCTGGAGGATTTAAATAGGTTTATTTCACACGCCTCACTTTTTACGATGGTGTCTTGCTCACCTCAAGACGATTCTGTTGTCTGTCAGCAACAGGAAGAGCTGCAATGTTTTCCTGCCAACCCTCGGGATGAGGAGCGGAGAGCTGCGGGGGCTGCTCCAGTGACGCTTTGCTCCGAGCTGCCCGCTGCCAGGAGGAGTGGGGAAGGAGCCAGTATGAAAATAAAAATCTCCCAAGTACAAAGAGTACAAAAGGAAACGAGTGGCTGTTGCAGCCAGTCCCAGACACAGCGCTGGGAGCTGGGGAGCAGCACAAGGGCCAGTTCCTCTCCCACAGGATGGGCAATTCAATGTAAGCTCTGTGCCAGGTACTGACCCACGACACCCTGTGTGAGCAGAGCACAGCGGCTTCCTTGTAAGCAAAGGACTGGGGATAAGGCAAGGGTCACGCCAGGAGCGGTTCAGGAAGGAATCATCCCTTTGCTCCGCTTTCTGTCGGCCATGGCTCGCCGGTTATGGTTGGCCCTGGTGCTTTTGTTGGCTTCCTTCTTCCTTCGCTCCTGCACTGTCTCCCGGTTCTGCCCGTGGCCCTTCACGTTACCAACGACAGCGGAGCTGTCATGTTTGTGTCTGGAGTAGAGAGAGAAAGGACAGCACTGCTGTACTCGAGGGAAGAAATGGACTGATCCCAAAGAACAAGGGAGCGTGAGTTTAGTTGCCTGGCCCTGAGCCTCAGCTCATCCCAGCTCTGTAACGGCACCAGCTCAGCAATCACTGCATCCTGCAGAGTCCATCAGCTATTAAACTGTCCTCAGATCCCTGCAGGAGCTGTTGAAGCTCCACAAAGCCATGCTTCCCCTGTTCACATCCCACACAGGCTTCCAGCTTATGACAAAGGGACTTGCTGACCCATTTGATGGGGCAAAACCATGGGGAGCCAAGAAAAAGCTGAGTGAGGAAGCCAACACCGCCGTGGCGGTGCCCCTGATGGACAGGAGTGTTAAGGAACAGGTACAACCTCAGCAGCTCCAGCCAGCAGTGTGATGGCTACTCACCGCTGAGCTGCAGGGGTTTCACTGGGTACAGGAGGGGTGCTGACTTACCCTCCCCTCCTCGCAAGATGAGCCAGTCGCCTGGCCTCAGCCCTCTCCCGCAGTACAGCTGGGTCCTGCACGAAATGGTCCTGCTTGGGAGGAAAAAGGGAAGAGGTTGGTTACTTCAGCAGTGCTGCACAGAGGGCTGGAGTAGGAGGTGGTTCTGGTGGAGTCCTAAACAGTGTGAATTCGCTGTTCTGAAACAGATACCCTAAACACAAAACCTGCCAGAAAAGCTGACTGAGACTTGTTCCCACATCCTACCTCTGCCAGCAACAGCATGAACTATTTCCAGTACATCCATGACAACAGAGTGCAAATGACCCTCAAAGTGCCCTGCTGGCATGGTCTGTCTGTGGAATCAAGGAGGTGAGACCTCCCCATGGAGTAAGTGCTGTTGCTCCTGCCCAAGGAAGTAGTGGGGAGCTCCACTCGGGAATGTGTCACTCTGAAAAGCAGCTTAAGCTGTCCCTGCTCCCGTGAGAAGCTTCACTCTCTGCATGGGGAAATCTGCTCCACATCACTCTGTGGGTGACGCGGGTCGGACACACTGTGAATGTTCATTCAGCTCCAACCACAACCAAAGCATCACCTTGGTTCTTTCCTTTTCAGCTTCCTCCTCCTCTTCCTCTTCATCCTCTTCCTCTTCATCCTGGCCTTCCTCTTGCCCTTTAGGTCTCAAGACCTGAGGAATCGTGAACGGCCTGAGGAGAAGACACAAGCAGTGAGCAGGGAAGGCAGCACAGCATGAACGTTTCAGTGAATGCGTTTGGGTTTGCGTTGTCTCTTTCAAACCCGAGGCTACAAGTTTCACGGGCTTGGTCTTCTCTGCAGGAAAAAAGACAAGCTCAGTAGCTAATTAATGGCCCGTAATTTATTAGGGGCAATTAAGGACCACTTGTTTGTCCCTGGGGAATGGTCACACTATGATGTAGGTACTGAAAATCATAAATGTAAACATGGAAAGGAGTCAGTCAGGAAAAGCCTGAAACCTCCAGATGAACTTCACCAAGGAAATTCCTCTATCAGCAGTAGTGTGGCCAGCAGGTCTAGGCACCCAATTCTCCCCCTGGACTGGGCACTGGGGAGGCCTACCCTCAAGTCCTGGGGTCAGTTCTGGACGCCTCACTTCAAGAGATTGAGAAGATGGAGTGGGTCCAGAGGAGCAACGAGTACTGGGAAAGGGACTGGATGGAAAGGCTGATGAGGAGAGGCTGAGGGAGCTGGGGGGGTTCAGCCTGGAGAAGAGGAGACTCAGGGGGGACCTTCTCTCTCTCTCCAGCTCCCTGAAGGGAGGTTGCACTCAGGCGGGGTCAGGCTCTTCTCCTAGGCACCCAGTGCCAGGATGAGAGGACAGGGCCTGAAGCTGCCAGGGGAGGGTTAGGTTGGCTGTTAGGAAGCCCTTCCTCCTGGAAAGGGTGCTCAGAGCCTGGACTGGACTGCCCAGGGCAGTGGAAGAGTCCCTGTGTCTGGAGGTGTTGAAGGACAGCCTGGCTGTGGCCCTGAGTGCCCTGGGGTGGCTGATGGGGTGATGTTAGGTGCTGGGCTGGGCTGGAGGAGCTCAGAGGGTTTTTCAACCTCAATCAGTCTGTGAAACATCTGCTCCTGCTGGAAGAAGGAGATCCAGACACAGTCACAAGGCTTTGATAAGGCATATGCTCTGCTAGGCTTGTGCTCTCCAGTTGGGGAACAACTATTATACGAGGACAAACCCTCAGAGATCTCAGGCAGAAACACTAACACTCAGAAAATGCTGCACCCTAAACCCTCCAGGGTACTCTCAAAGCCCAAGTTTCATGTAAAACCAGAAAAGCCTTTGTCAGCCCAAACCTACAGATCTAATTCTCAGTACTAACATCCACAAACAGTCCCTGCTGCCTCTCCAGGAGCTCCTGAAACAGGGCAAAAGCCCCCAGTGCCAAGATGTTATAAGCAAGCCACAAAGATTTACATGGAAACCTCAGCACACAACAGAGGGGGAAGGTATATTGAAAGGGACAAAGGAACCTCAGCAATTTGTTTTGGGTTGAGGCCACAAACAGTGACCTGTTCTTTACACATCAGAACTCACCTTCAGAAATGCAAAACCAGCCTTACAAAATGTGTTTTCTACATCTAGCCCTTCTTTTTCAAGTGAGAAACGGAGCCCAATGCAGTGTTTCCTCAAGTCAGACAACTTTTGCTGGTGACTCCCATCAACCCACTGTTCCCTGCAGTCACAGCACCCACCTCCTACTGATCAGCTCGTCGTCTGAGTCAGCATCGTTTGCCCCCACTTGGTTTCCATCGTAAGTGTCGTCGTACTCATCCTCATAGTGCTCTCCGTAGAGCTGAGCTTCCCCTGGCTGCACAGGAAGCTCCTCCATGATCACACTGTACTGGCTGTATCGCTCCTTCTGCTCAGCCACCAAACGTTTGTCATTCAGCAAACTCCGCGTCGTGTCCTTCTCTCTCCTGTGCAGAAACAGAGAGGCAGACACAGAGAGATCAGACACAGGGAGACAGGATGTCAGGATCTTCTCCCCTAGTAGTTACTACTTCCCTGTTAGTCAGTGGTAGCTGAAGCAGTTCTCATCTCCAACTCCACAACCACGGGTTAAATCCTATAAACTACCCCTCAGGTTTCTAACTAAAAAGAGTCACTCCTGCCCTGGAACCAAGTCAGTTTCAAACAGAAGCCCACTATGATTACACAGCAGGTAAGAACAGGAATTGGAGACGGCCACTGTCACCTGAGACTGAAAGGAAGCTCTGACAGGAGGCCAAATGCAATTATGCTTGAGCTGAACATGGCTGAGGTCCAAATAACTCCAGTAGCTCCATGAATCTTGAATTTGAAGCTGCCTCTGAGCCGGCGGAGAGCCCTGTAGCATCTCACTGCAGTAGCACGAACGGACACAAATCACCCACCGGGACTGCATCACAGGAACTGCCGTGCAGACACAAAGTGCAGTGGGGCTCGCGAAGGGTCAGAACAGCTGCTGTGAGAAGAGGCTGAGGGAACTGGGGTTGTTTAGTCTGAAGGACAGGAGGCTCAGGAGAGACCTTCTCACTCTCTGAAACTACCTGAGAGGAGGTTGGAGTGAGGCTCAGCCTCTTGTCCCTGGTGGCAAGCCACAGGACTAGAGGAGATGGCTGCAAGCTGCAACAGAAGAGGGTCAGGCTGGCTGTTGGGAGGAATTCCTTCACACAAAGGGTTATCAAACACTGGAACAGGCTGCCCAGGGCACTGCTAGAGTCACCATCCTGGAGGAATTTAAACATGTGGACCTAGTACTTGGGGACGGGGATTAGCAGTGACCTGGTGGTGCTGGGTCAAAGGCTGGACTTGATGATCTTGAAGGTTTCTTCCAATCAAAGAGGTTCTTGGATTCTGAGATGTGTGTTCCCATGGTCAAGAATTTTGAGGAGTATTAAGGAGCAGCCACCAATGCTTCCTCTCAGCTTATGGGAGAGGTTTCCTGTTGAGCTGGCATGAGGAGAGCAGGAGAACTGCAATGAAACCCCTTGGACACCCATAACAGGAAACCCCCCCAACAGTCCTGTGGGGTTCAGGGCAGGCTCTGGCTTCAAGAGCTCCATTCAGCTCACAATTAGCGCTGGACTGGCTGAGCCAGCAGTTGCTTCTCAGAAGCAGCAGAAAACCTCCTTGAGCTTATCTGTACAGGAAGGACATGGAGGGGCTGGAGAAGGGGCAAAGAAGGGCAGCTGGGCTGGTTAGGGGTCTGGAAAGCAGGGCTGATGGGGAGAACCTGAGAGAGCTGAGACTGTTCAGCCTGGAGAAGAGGAGGCTGAGGGGAGACCTCACTGCTGTCTACAGCAACCTGTAGGGAGGCTGGAGTGAGGCGGGGGTAGCCTCTTCTCCCTAGGGACTGGAAATAGGATGAGAGGAAATGGGGTCAGGTTGTGCCAGGGGAGGGTCAGACTGGATCTGAGGAAAACCTGCTTCACAGAAAGTGTGGGAAGGCCTTGGAACAGGCTGCCCAGGGACGGGGTGGAGGCACCATCCCTGGAGGAGCTGAACAAACAGGCAGCCAGGGTGTTTCAAGAGATGTCTTTAGTGGTTGGGGGTGGTAGGGCAGATGGTTGGATTGGATCATCATGAAGGTCTTTTCCAACTGTGATGACTGTAGGATTATCTGCACAGCAGCCAGAGCAATGGGACTCAGCCTGATGCAGCTCTACTGCGCTGTCATGCTTAAGCAGTGCCAGCACTCTACAAGTCTGAATTTGACGAGGAAAAGATTTTAAGAAAAACCCAAGGGAAAACAAAATACTGATTGGAGCAGGCTGCCCAGAGAGGATGCAGAGTCTCTGCCTTCCAAACCCTCCTGGACTGTTCCTGTGGGATGTGCTCTAGGGGATCCTGCTCTGGCAGAGGGGTTGGACTGAGTGATCTCCAGAGGTCTCTTCCAATCCCACTAGTCTGTGATTCTATGATCCAGCTTGAATCCAAAGTAGCTCTCACCATAGGCTACAAGAACCCTGTTACCCCCAGGCTTCCTGCTGGTGGAACAAGAACTACAGAGGAAGCTGCACTGTCAGTGCTGAAAGGACACGCTTTGTATTTGCAGAGTTCTGATCGTTGAACCCCAGAGAACAAGGCACCACAGATTATGCTTTGATTTAGATATACACAGGCACAGGCTGTCCACTGCTGGCCACAGCTAGTTACCTACAGGTTTTAAAAACCACTCAAACACCACACCTGGAGTCCCACAGAGAAGGTTTTCTCAGTGTAGGAGCCCTTTTGAGGAGAAGTCACAGCCTGAGACACTGGCTGTCATGGGCAGCCAACACATGCAAGATGCTGGGGAGATGGAAGTGACTGAGAGCAACTCCAAACAAGGCTCCTGGTCACACACCAAGCAAGGCAACACAATGAGAAGAAAGGAGAGACCCTGTGAATTCTTAGCCACAGACACCTTGCAAGCCCCATTGGCTGGGCAGGAAGTGAAGGAAAAGCCCTTGTGCATGAAACTCAGGAACGGCACAAGGAGTTGAAGCTATCGGGCTTTGAAGCAGATGGGTGTTGAAGCTTTGCTTGGATGTAAACCAAATCGTTATTTACCCTCAGATTGGAGGCACAATCCCAGGCTCACAGAGACAGCGGCTTTTTGGGGTTGGTTGTTCAGCACAAGTTGAACAGTGAGATGAAGAAACAAGAGCCCAATGGTACAAATGAGCTTGGCAGAGCCACCTCTAGCAGCACGAAGAAAGGCAATTAGGAGAAACACTGCCTGCAACCACCCCCTTAATGATATTTCATTTAGCTTTCCCAGAGAAACAGCAGAAACAGGTGAGGAACATTTTTTACAAGCCTTTCCCTACACCAACAAATCCCTGTGGGAGGGTTAGCAGGAGAAAATAAATGTGCAGGTTAGCGCGGCTATCGATTCCTCCTGACAGGCAAGGCTAACGAAGGGCATGCAGTACTCACCGCTTGCCTTTCTGTATCCGGGAAACATCCACTGAATCCCTACTGAAAACATCAAACTCATCGTTCTGGAAAACATTATAGCGGGAAGTGACGAGAGGAGTAGGGTCTGGCTTGGGCTGCCTGTTTGGGAACAGAGGGAGAGAGAGAATAAAACCAAAGGTGAGCTGAGGAAGAGCCGGGTCAGCTCCTTCCCAAGGCCATAGTTTGTCCTTTGTCAGCCCAAGATCCTGTTTAGGGTCACAGACAGCAACTCCTTCGTCTCACAGCCACACTGCTATGGTCCCTGCACGCCCACTGCAGCTTAATTCTGTGGAGAAACTACAGCAACTTCAGAGAAAGCAGGCACAGAAACCCTTCTGCACAGCTAGGAATAAATCAGAGCGTACAGCAGCTCAGAATAACTGACAGACTGCCTGGTCTCAAAGCAGCGACGTGGTGAAGCCAAACGCTAAGTATGATGAATTAGGTGCTGCAGAGAATTCCAGCAGTCTGCTGCTGTTGATCTGAGGATATTGATCTCCCCACGGACCGGTTTGAATTCTTTCTCAGGGTTCCAGGTCTATGTTCGTTCAACTCACAAGTCAGACGACGGTTGTTTTTGCATTTATTCTGTTGGTGCTGCGTTGGCTCAGCTGGGCAGCGGAAAACACTGCTGTTCTCACTCCTGAAATCGGCAGTGATCAAAATTCTACATTTGCTGCTCAACTGGCAGTTCCGTTTCAATTTGCAAGAGGAAGGGAAAAAGAAGACAAATCCAGCCCCGTCCTCTCTGACTGCTAGATCTGCAGAAAAACACCCCTTCCAAAAGCCCACCCCACATGGTTTGTTGTTCCCAAGTCAGCAGATCTGCCCGTGAGAGCACAAAGATTGTGGCAAAAGGAAGGTTTTCCGCATCATTTTCCTGATGAAGATCAGTTTCTTTTTTAATGCATCAATGAGACGCTCTGCCCGTTCCCCCACGAAATGGGAACGCACCGCACGTTCGCATCCCAGCGCTCGGGCAGGAACTGCTGTTGCAGCACAAACACAAGCCCGCAGCTGCAGGCAGACTACGACGACTCAATTCTGCTGCTGGCTAGAAACCCCAAAGCCCATCAACAGCCCAGGGAAGCAGGCAGAGGCCTGGCAAGTTTGATAGAGGGTGGATAAAAACTGATCCCAATTGCCACTCCCAGTCTCTCTCTGGTTTAACTTCAATCATGAAGCCTGTCAAACAAGTGACCACGCAGGTGGAATTTCAGGTAAATTGGTTCCTTTCCTGCAGGACAGATGGGATTTTCAGAGCTGTGACCCTGCTCGCCGCAGCAAAGTCACTTGGGAGGGCCCAGGTTATGCCGATGACCCCATGATGGGCTTTTAATGGTTATTTAATGTACAAACGTCTTTGTCCTCATCACAAAACACAAGCCAGCAGCTGCGCTACTGCAACGCTGAGCGGTGATCGTTCCAGTCCTGTGCAGGGACATCATGAGGGCAGAAAGCAAGCGGCAGATGGCGAGGAGAAGCTCTCACCACAGTTATCTACTCCAAAAAACCCACGTGCAACTTTCTAGAACACTACAAGTGCCTAATCTTCCATAAGAATGATGGGAAATGATGATCCTCAAACAAAAAGGCAGAGCCATGCTAAAGTTGTCCCCCACCCACCTTGGCATTGTTCGGTCCAGCTCAGCCAAGTATGGCACCAGTTTATCTTCCAGGATGTTGTTGATCACTTGCTCAGCATCGTAGCCATACTCCTCCAAGCAGGCCAGGACAAAGCCCTCCCCAAGGTCTGGCAGCAGGTCTTTCACTTGAGAGATCAGAGAGTCCAACTCTACCCCTGAGACTTTGACAACAGGAGCAGCAGCTGCACCGGCACACTGCAAACAGAACCAGTGGTGTTACTGGGGAGATACAGCAGCAGAGCCTGAATGGCAGAAATCCCAACAGTCTGGGTTATCAGAATTTAACCACCGAGAAGGCAGTCAAAGAAAATCAGCCAAGTTTATGCTACATAAGGTCTGTGACACAGATGTGTGCACACAACTACTTTCAGTCAGCAAGGAAGCTGTGGAGAACCCCTGCATTTAGAAAACACCCATGTGAACCACAAGGATGAAGCACAGCACTGGGATACACCCCGGCCAGCAGGAGTTGGGAGCCATTTGCCCAAAGATAAAGACAGGACTGAGGTGGAGCTTTGTTTCCCATTCCTCAAGGCACGTAAGGCTGCACTGAAACCCAGCAAAGGTAAGAAATGAGACTCAATCTTACGTAATCCCCAACCTGACCAAACCAATCCTCTCTTCACAGACAGCAGAGCCCAGAGCTACCCACAAAGCTCTACTTACCTCATCCTCTGATGTGTATGCAGCCCCAAGCTCCTCCATGTCTTCAGCTGCTGCTGCTCCGTGAGATGCTGCTCCTGCTGCTGCTGCTCCATGAGATGCTGCTGCTGGTGTTGGATCTTTACTAACAACCTGTGCTTTTTTCCTGTCTGTCCCTTCCCATGCGCTTTCCACCGCCTGGAGGATATAGGCTGTCCTGGTCTCATCTCTAAGGGGACACTGTTAAGGACATTTCTAGATGAACATGTTCACACCTTGCCTTAAAGAAAGCGCAGGGCTCTCAGGGACTCCAAAGCCTGAGGTTACATCAATCTTCCCTCCTCTTTCTTTAAAACTTTCCACCACCCAGTTGAGCAGTTTAACCAGAGGCAGCAACAGTGGAAATCACAGAATCGTTCAGGCTGGAGAAGACCTTCAAGATCATCCTGTTCAACCCTGAACTCAGTTGTCCCAAGGCCACCGCTAAACCCTGTCCCTGACCTCCAGATCTCCACAACTGTGGAACATGGCTAGGGATGGCACTTCAACCCCCTTCATGGGGAGCCCGTGCCAGGAAGTTTTGCTAATGCCCAACCTAAACTTCTGCTTCCCACTCCAAGTCCACCTGCTGTGTCTCCTGGCCTCTTTCTCTTGCAGCACAGGAGACCCTGAGCAGCCTTGCCTGTGGTGAGAAGGAATCCAAGAGAGGAATCCAGGCCACAACGTGACAACGAAGGATACAGTGAGGAGGATGCTTGCTGAAGGAGACTGACATCATCCTCCACAGGAAACAGCTCATCGTAGTCACGGAGAAATCTGAAAACAGAGAAGCAAGTTGAAACCAGTCAAACTCAAGAAACTACCAGCAGATCTTTCACCCACAACCGTCCCCACTTCGTCACGGTGATCTCCTTGCTGCTCAGGTGGCAACACCCCTCACTCAATGCTGGATTCCAGCACATCTGATATTGCTGCCATTACATGGCAGCATTGCTTCCCCCCAAGGGCCCCAGAGCCACTTGCACCATCCCTTACGATGTTAAGACCTGTAACCCAGTGCCTCATTATGCAGAAAACACAGTTTGTGGTTTGGATGTGATGGGAGTGACAACACTGTCAGGAGGATGAGATCCAACTCCCAGTTCTGCCACTTACTCCGTTTGCATCTTCAGCATCAGCACTCAATACCCTTCAGGTCTGGTCAGTTGAAAAGCAGACTAGTAATAACAGCCTGCCTTGTCAAGAGGCTAATTGCTACCCTTTGCTTTGAAAGCCTGGATTAAGAGAGTTGAGACTAACAGCCTCCTCCTAACACTAAAGGCTGCACCATGACCTGAAATCCTCTCACAGCAGTTCTCCCAATGAGTTAGAATGATTTTTAACTCCCTGTTGCATCATAACGCCTCATATTAATGTCTCCGACCATTCTGCTGTAAAGGATGGAAGAGGAAGACAAAGCTGACTCTCCTCCCCTTGGGCCTCTTTCCAGCCAGACTCACCTCCTTTCCTGAAGCACTGAAGTGAAGATCTGCAGAAATTCCTCAATAAAAGGCTGAATGTTCTCACAGCTGCCAAAACCAATGACACACGAGTGAAAACCCCAGTGCAAGAGCATTGCACAACTCCACGAGTTGGGCCTCACGAGCCAAACTGGGCACACTTGTCCATCACGGGAAAAATCCCACTTGGAATTAGGCCACTTTGCGGCTTTCATGCGAGCAAAGGGTGAAAAGGAAACAAGATCTGGTTTCAGCAAATGTTTCAGCCTAAAGTCTTGTCATAGGTAGAACTGCAAGACTTGAGACAGGCTCTTCCACCCACAGGTTGATGCCTCAGACTTGCAGTAAGTCAAGGAGGGTGTGTACTTGTGTTGTAGGTCTGGGGATTAAACCAGTGAATCTCCCAGGAAGTCTGTAAGAACCTACACCAAGCAAACTCTTACTGCAGCCTTTCTGCTCCAACACCTAAAGCTCCCAGCACTGCTGAGGCATCATCAGACTCACAGCAGGACACGGCGCTCTCTGCCACAGAGCAGCACTAAGGAAAGGGATTTCCCTCCTTTTCTTGGACAGCTGTACTGATACCAAACCCTGGAAGATGTTCAAGCAGAATGGGAGCTGCAGAGACCAGTGAGCTACAAATCCTGGAACAAGTACAGGCACAAAGAGAGAGCAGCCCAAGGGAGACTTGCAATCACGATCCAGGCTCTTGGCTCTGTCCCCAGTACGCAGCACAATTCTGGGTCACCTCACTTCACTGGTCTATTGTAAAGTAAGGGGAGTTATTCTTGCCTTCATGTTGCAGAGCTATCAGTTAACCATTTTCACAACAGGCAGAAGGGAAAAGGTAAAGGCACTAGTACCTGGATTTAAAACAACTTGTTTCAGTGATCTATAACACTGCATCCTTTTTGCTAGGGTGGCTCAGTCAAGGTGTCTGCACACACCATTACAATCTGCAGCTTGGCCACAGACTGAGGTGAGAAAATCCTACTGCAGTGGGGTCAGCACACAGCTCACCACAGCAACTCTGGATCACATTGCTTTATTTGGAATAGCCCTGCTACGCAGGACAACAGATCTCTGATCTTAGCCAAAGTTTTGGCTATGGCCCCACAGCAACCAGCAGCAGCCGTTCATTTTCTCTAACAGGGTCTGAAAACAAGGAAACAACCTCCCCCACAACAGCAATCAAATAACCAGCCAGGACCAGAGTGCCCCAGTGCTCATACCTGCTTTCTAAGATGGGCTGCAGGCAGACTTGGTTTATTAGGATGTGAAAAGCTTCTATCATCTTCTTCCTGGAATGTGAAATTCTCCTCCACAAATCAGCAAAAACGCTGAGAGAGAGAGAGAAAGAAAGAACCCAGCATTAGTGTCAGCACCAGAAACCTTTACTCAAGAGTTATCCCTCCATTAGCAGAATCGTTTCTTTGCTGCAAGGACCACAGATCAGAGTCATTTTTCAGTCATTAAGGAGAAATCCAGGCTCCAGACAAAGCTGGTCTCAATCACCAGTTGTCCTGACCCGCGCTATCTCAACTGTGCCTCAACATGAGACAGCGCTCCTCGTGCCTTCACACTTTGTTACGACGTGGATGCATCTGCTCGTCAAATTCCTTCTTAGACAGCAGTGAAAGACATTATTAGTCACCCCACTGCCCAGGAAAATTTGGAATTAGAAAAGCTTCAGAGTTCTTTGAAGCGACATATTAAAAAAAGAGAGAAAGACTCCACAGAGGAGAGTAAAGCAGCGTGAAGTGAATATTTAACTAAGGCCTGCGAGAGCCTCACTGAAAGGAAGCAGCAAGCCAAGGCTTTGCGGACATTTTCACCTGTTATCCTCGTAATGCCTCTTCTTAATAGCAGATTCCAGCTCAGGAATTGCCAGCTCATAAAACGAAGCTAATCTGGAGAAAAGGGGGCAACAAAAGGGGAACTGTCAACACAGAGGTCTCCACAATCATTTGCTAATTGTTAACGACATTGAATTCCCCTCCCCACCCACAGAACCCCCTTATTTGTTCCCTGAAACAGGAGGAAGCAAATACACAAAAGGCAAGGTGTTGAGCAGCTTCCAGCACCTGAAGGTACTGGTACCTGAAGGGCTCCAGGAAAGCTGGAGAGGGTTTTTTCCAAGGGATCTAGTGACAGGACAAGGGGGCTGGGTTCAAGCTCAAACAGGGCAGATTGAGATGAGCTCTGAGACAGAAATCCCTCCCTGTGAGGGTGCTGAGGCCCTGGAACAGGCTGCCCAGGGATGCTGTAGCTGCTCCACTCCTGGCAGTGTCCAAGGCCAGGTTGGATGGGGCTCTGGGCATCCTGGTCTGGTAAGACATGTCACTACCCATGGCAGGGGATTGGCGCTGGGTGAGCTCTTAGAACCCTCCCAACCCAAACCAATCTGTGATTCTATGATGGTCTTACTGGTCTTGCTATTGAGCTCAGCGCTAGGCAGGCATTCAGATGAAGGTATGCAGCATGCAGGAAGCCTATGAGGAAGTTTCGGCAGGATGAGGCAGGGAGGAAACACAATAAAGTGACTTTGGTCCCTTTTTCTGTGCCAGCAGCCCACACAGAGCCCTTTCTGCAGGGACTGAGCTCCAAGAGATGCAGAGAAACGCCCTCACAGAGCAGCCCAAGATGTCACAAATAATGGTTTGCAGCACTCTGCAGAGAAGCCAAACTGAACTGAGGAGCAGAGGCTCCACCAGGAACACGATGCCCATTTCTCATACCAAGAGTCATTGAGTATCCTTGAGGGAAATGCAGCAGGAGCCTCCTGATACTTTTTAGTCAGGGAGAGAAATTAGCAGATGCCAGCAGATGGATTCAGCCTTGCAGAGGTTCCAAAACAATGACACGCAAATGGGTTCTCCGTCCCCACGCTCTATAGACCTATTAGTTCACATCAAGAACTAAAGGAAACATTGCTATTGTCACCCAGCACAGAGAGCGAGCGTGTTTTAGCAGCTCTCTGACATCAACAGTTAAAGGTTTTCCTCCTCTGAGTAACCACGCGTGGAAGCTGTGCTGCTGGCCAATCCAAACGGCACCAGCAGTCTACCCCATCTGCTCTTCTCTCAGTAACTGACTGGATGACAGTGTCCAGAGAGGACAGAACACAGAGCAGCGTTACTCAGAAACCACAGGCAGCTCCAAGAGGTCGACAGCATGACTGGGAAGAAAAGCAAAGCACGAATGTGGGTTCCTTCACACCAACAAAGCAGGGGCGAGGATGGTAAATGAACATTTCCCTTGGTTCTAACCAAAGGCAAGACTCTGCAAGATGATCTGGATTAAATAAATGGGGTAAGTGCCTATCAAGGATGAGCTGCCTCTGAGCCTTGAGCCCCTCCTGCCTCATCCCCACATGATCTGGGGTTGGTTGTGGAAGTACCCATAAGGCCCTAGCACTGTCTTGTCATCCCCAACCAGGCTCTCAGGTTCTAACACACCTCACGACTGCTCTCTGGCAGAAACTCAGACATGACATCAAATTATCTTCAGACCTTGGACTATCACTGAAATCATTTAACTTCCCTCGTTCTGGCTCCTACAGCAGGAAGATCTCCACTCTCTCTGTTGGTCCCTCTGCAGCCTTTCCAAAGCGCACCCAGCACTGTTTAGCTGGGTCTGAAATTGTTGAGGTTGCCTGGCTCTAGCATCACTCACAAGTAATGAAGAAGGTGAACACACACCAGACAGACTTCACATACCCCTGTATCCATTGCTTTATTGTTAGTGTGAAGCCAGCAATCTCTGTGCATTAACTCTGTCTGTTCTTAACGATGAAAGGCCTGGGACAGGACCAAGCGGCACATCCAGGGTTTTCACATCACCAGGACAAGCCCCACCAGCAGCCCGCACATACCTACCTGTAACAGAACTCATGTTTCTGAAAGGTCTCACAAGCCAATGGGAAGACGTCGAGGAAGGCCCAGAGTGTTGTGCAAGTATCACACAGGTACAGCACAATGTCCTTCAGCTCCTGAGAAAGAAAGAGCAGTTACTGAGAGGAAAAAACAGAGGAGATTTCCTAGGACCAAAGTCTAAATCCCTGATGGGGCCATATTGTATCACATCAATCACCAACACACTGTGTGGGTCTGGAGACAGAGACAACGTCTCTACTAAAACCTGTAGCCTTTAAAGGTCTCAAGTGTGATCCAAACTACTCATTCTCATTAAAGACTGTGAAATGATGAGAATCCTCGTCATCTCCTGCTTTGGACATTGGATATGTCCTCAAAGTCTCCTCCACATACAGTGCTGCTCTCCATCAGACTGCAGAGTAGTGACAGAGCAGTCAAAGGGGGGATTTTCCTGGTCCCATTTTAGTGCAAGAAGCATTGCCAGGGGAGCTGTAACAACTCCTCCATGCAATCTGTGTAACTAACATTTTGTGGAGGGCTGTGCTCACTGACAGTCTTTCTACAGCTCCCAGCACAAGACCAACCCCAAACCACTCTTAATTAACTAAAGTACACTGTTGCTAAACATTTTTGAAGACAAAACCTTCCGATCCCTGTCAGAGGCACCTGGAGACTGCTGTCAGCTATTCTGCTTCATGAATTACAAGTTGGTTAAGAGAAAATGATGCCACAATACACTGGATGTGATTGAAAAAACCCCTGAGCAAAACAAGCAGCTCACGGGTGGAAGGTTTTGTCATCACATCACATGGCAAACAGCGGAGTGATGACATGGCAGCATGTGCTGGAAGAGCCACCAGGATTTGGGAACAGAAATGTTCTATTGTCCTGCTGCTCCACAGAGCAGCTCAGGCTGCAGGACTACAAACAGCACAAGGAGCAACAGTCCTACCTGGAGGGGCATGTTCCCTGCAGTGACAGTGACTTTTTCTTCCAGTTTCTGGGGCTCAGTGGATGCTCCTTCACACTGCAAACCACATTTGTGCAAAATATTGTTGAACACCTGCATCAGGAGAAAACAGATGGTGTTAAGCGAGACAGGAGATCACATTGCTACGATCACATATGCAACATGCAGCTATTTCCCTGGTCACGTTTCCCAGTTGTGGAGATCTGGAGCTCAGGGACAGGGTTTAGCAGTGGGATGGGGCAGTTGGGTTGATGGCTGGACTTGATCTTAAAGGTCTTTTCTGACATGTATGATTCTCTGATTTTATGAAATAGTCATTGAGCTGCGGTTTTAGATGAAGGTTCCAAACCTGCGCTGAGCATGAACTGAGCAGTGGCAAATCTGCTACCTGCCCCCTCCCACGCCCTGAGCCCTGCTCCATTCCCAGCTAAAATCCAAGCCCTGGCCAAAGCAGTACCTGGAAGACAGTGGGCAGAGTTTCATCGAGGTCGCTGAAGTAACTTGGCTGCTGAGTGAAGATGTTTTCTGGGAAGAGAAGGAGAGTATAGGTGTGTCCCATGAGACCACCTTCACACCAACAAGTACATTTGCACCACTCGTATTATTAGTGACCTGACAGAGCCAGTAAGGGCTGAGGACGGCGGCCGGGGCTCCCTTCTCACCATCCATGCAGGGCTCACTCCTATAACATTGGCCCATCAACTCTCCAGCGCAACCAGAGAAGCGGTAATGAGAATATGCTCATCAGAGCAGAGCAAACGAGATGCTGGATGATTCATGTCCTAGAGGCTGAATCAATGAATAATGCAAATACTACGGCTAAACTTTCCTGGTTCCTGTATTTGACTACTGGAGTTGACTTTTAATTACCGATAACAGCTCAGCACACGCTGGAAAGCGTTGTGCAGAATATTTCTTAAAGGTAATGAGGCTTCAGTAATACCTGCTATTATATTACTCGGACTTCATTACCTTTACCAACTACTCTGCTACGTAATGGAGTACCATAAATCCTCACCGAGTAAGCACTGAGGCTCCCTGTTTTCCTGTGAATTACTGTTCAGATGCTGAAAGCGAACAGTGTTCTCCAGCAAGGACAGAGTTAGGAGGCAGCTTGCAGAAGAATTTATACCCTGATATGAACCTGAAGTTTATTGCGTTAGCAATTACACGTCAGAGCTGCTCGTGCTATTCCTGTCACAACATAATGCAAATAACGGGGTGAGGAAATCACCGGTGAGTTCTGTGCGGCACGTGGCACGGCAGAGTATGTGTATCACTTGAATCACACTTCATACACCTCTTTCAGAGTATTTTAAGACTCAGCTAATCTAAACTGCACGTCTGAAAGAGAAGTGTGTTATCTTGTTCTGTCTTCTTTCCACCTCTGAGGCTGGGCAGAGGGATTTAGAGTGGAAGATACTGAGAACGGATTACAGGATGAAAAAACGTAAAGGTTTATCAAAGCTGTTTTTTCTCTTCTGGTTTGGGAGCGTGCACACGATCTCCAACCCTTCTCAATGTCAGTCAGCTTGGAAATGAGACAAAACCAGCTACCAAAGACAGGAAGAGATTTCACTCCATGAACCAGACAAAAGGGTTATAATCTGAGAAGAAGGTCACTTAACCCAAGGGAAGGTGCTTCTCTCTCTGTGCTCTGACAGATTCAGGGATCACAAATGTTTTCCTGATGAAGGGAGCACAAGATAAACACAGCGGCTGAACCAATATCCCCATCTTCGTTAACTGCTGGGGCCGGGACATTTAACATACACTTCGCACTAACAGCATCTGTACAGACACAGGGAAACCTAGAGATAAGCACGGCATGAGCAACGCTCTGAAGTGGTCTGAAGGCACCACATGAATCAGTGTCTGCATGGCAATTCCACAAAGCAGTGATTACCTCATGGCACACGTTTCACTTGGCTCCCAGCTCTGGGAACAGAAACATTGCTATGAGTGGCTGGACTGTGCCCCATCTCCTAATCCTCCTCCCTCCCTGCCCAGGAATTGAGATGAACTAACCAATCATCTTCTGGAGCAGGAGACCATTTCCCTTCCCAAAGAGCACACAGAGATCCAGAATCTTGGGGATGTCGAACAGGAAGTTGTTGTAAATGATTTCTCCAAAGACAGAGGGAGTGATAAAATGATCCTACAAAGAGAGGGAAAGAAGTCATTTAAAGGATAATCCATTTCTTCACTGCAAGAGCTCTAAGGACACCTCTAAAAACACCTCTCAGAGGTCTGTTAGGGATTTTGTTTCATAGAAGGCAGCACCTCTGCTCACAGCACCTTCTGCAGATCCCTCTGTACCCCCAGACTCAGCTGCTTGTCACTGCAGCATCCACTGCACTGGTCTCATACCACTCACTAGGCCATGCTGCACTATGAAGTTGAACCAACTGACCTAAAAGTTGAACTTAAAATCTGCCTACAGCTTGTTCGGCTCCCAGACCTGGCTCACGACATGGCCAGGTAAGGAGCTGAGCTGACTCAAGAGAGGGTCAGCTCAGGACCAGGTGAGGAATCAGGCACTGGAGCAGCTTCACTGGCGCCAACACCAAGAAAACACCCCGAGATCATAGCCTCAGGCTACTGGTACCCTGGAAGAGCAAAATCAAGGCGCCAAGGACAACTGCATCAGTGACAGGAGGGAAGAAACCTACCCCCAGAACTACAGCTCTACACCCCATGTCAAACCCATGCGACTTCTAACACTGAAGAAGTTTCTTCCAGAATTCCAGATGACAAAAACTCTGTTGCCTTTGGCACTGAGAAGCATGAAGTTAATCCATGATGTTGGATTCTCAGAAGATAAATCTGCCCACAATAGCCAACATTTTCACTCATGGCGAGATGCAGCAGCAGCACCTCTTCCCTGCTACAGCTGAAGGACAGGTCTTTATGCAGCCTGGGTTCTGTTTCAAGAGCTCCTGCATGACAACAGACCATTTGTTCACTTCAAATTACTCCACTATAAAATGGTTTCAAATGCTTGCTGCCTCACTGGAGATTTAATCAGATCCTGGAATGAACGACACCACAGAAGTGTCAAGTATTTCAGCTGAAGGGCTGCCAGCTCTGGCATTCCTTCTACCTGTTCCTTGCCTCAAAATGTCCCGGTTGATTCAAGAGAATCAATCCAGCCCTCATTAACAGACCATGAACGAATGAGGGTATCGAGGGAGCAGTGGCCAAATCACGAGGTGCCCTGCCCAGAGGCTGCTCCATGGGAGTTGCTCTCACACCAGCAGGGCTGGGTAGATCTCAATTACAGTGCCAAGAAAACAGTCATTTAGAACCATTTAGAGTGATTTCACCACACACTGGAAACTTGGGGAAAGTTCAAGCAGAGCCAGCTCTTAGCCTGGATCACGCTACACCACATGGCACAGCGGAAGAGGCAGCGTCAGAGTGAATGCTCAGTTTCTGGTGGCCTGAAGGCCAACCAGCTCCTTCTTCTCCCACAACCTGCCATTACTTAGTTGATTGCCTAAATCTCCTTCCTGAGGAATCCTTGCATAGCTCAGATACTTCAGCTCTGACTGGTTGTCATCTCCCTGAGGAGAGCCAAGAAGATAAACACCACTGGAGAGAGGAACACAGCCAGACACGCAAGAAAAATCATGAATCCATCCAATTGTCCTTTTTTTCTCCAAAGCTATGGAGCCCAAAGCAACCTGCAAGGCAGAGAAATATCTACCTTGGACTCCTTGTGAGTGGCCATTCTGAGGAACGTCAGGAAGACACTGCGATGAAGACATTTCTGCATGTCATTCACCTCCGGATGACAATCCAACAGCCCATCATACTTGCGAGGAGCGTAGCGCAGGTACGAATCCAGGCACTTCTGGAGAGTCTCATCAAATATGACCTTTCACAACAAAAACAGCCCAGAAGGACCATCACACACTCACAGGTTGTGCCCACGGGCAGCTCAGTCAAATTCAAAAAGAACCTAAAACATTCGGGAGCGCTGAGGGGATTCACACACCCAACAAACCCTTCAAAAACTCTTCAAACCCACAGAGAAAAGTCTGTGGGGAAATATTTGCTTTGCACTCTGAGGTGCGGGAATTAAAACACCCTGCGAATGACTTAACGAGCACACGTGGGTCTTTATGGAAACGATGCAAACTCTGTGGCTTTTCCAGACTGCTGGCCCTTTTTTCCTGCAGTCCCACACACCGATTATTACCTGGCACCAAAACTTGTCGTGAGGCAAAGCCAGAAGCCAGTTGAGGTCATCCGCTATGAATTTTGCTCGCTCCAAGAACTCTTCCACTAAAGCAGGGTCTCGGGTTAGCGGTGGCGGTCTGTATAGCACAAAAGACCGATCTGCTTTTATTTCTGGGTGCTGCAGAAAGCCAAAACACTGGATTAAACGTCAGAGCAGGAAACAGGAATGACCAGGTAACATCTACAGTTTAGAAAACCACCCCCAAATGACACTGTAATAAGATCTGATACTCATAGAATGGTTTGGATTGGAAAGGAGCACAGAGCTCACCCAGTGCCAACCCCCTGCCATGGGCAGGGGCACCTCTCACCAGAGCAGGGTGCCCAGAGCCCCATCCAACCTGGCCTTGGACACTGCCAGGGATGGAGTAGCCACAGCCTCCCCGGGCAACCTCCTTGCCCTATCACTAGACCCCTTGAAAAAAGTCCCTCTCCAGCTTTCCTGGAGCCCCTTCGGGTACTGGAAACTGCTCTATGGTCCCCCCAGACCTTTCTCTTCTCCAGGCTATGCTCCAGCCCTCTGATTGTACTTGTGTCACAGCGACACCCCATTTTCTCATCTTTTAAGGCAGTAGATCTGTGGTCTTGCATATGAGTGTATCAGCAAAGTTTCCACACCTTCGTCACTGGGTCGATGCTGCTCCCTGCATTCTATGAACCAAAAGCCTGGCACACCAATCCTTTCATTCCTTCCAAACAACCAGTGACTACCAAGTGCAATGCACGCGCACTATCTCCTTCTCCTCCAAACTGGTTCTTGTGCAACATTCCACAAACTCAAACCCACATGACCACCAAATCCAGAGATGATGACACACTTCTCTGTCCTTCCCAAGGGTTATTGAACTGGCTTTTGCCCAAATCCTCCTACCCTACTATGGGAATTGGGTTGAGCAGCATCCTTGAGGTCTGCCTCAAGCCAGGGCAAAGCTCCTCATGAACACACAGTGTGAACAGCAGGTCGTACTCCAAAGGCTCTCCCTGGGCAATCTTAGTGCTGAGAATCACACTGGATGGAATTTTCTGATTTCACCAAGCTGAAGCACAGGGTGGGAGGTTAATGGATGCAGCAAGAGGCTGTATTTATCCCAGAGCTACAGCTCACAGCTAATTCACACAGAGCTGGCAAAAGCTCCCAAAGCATCCTCTGTGTCACAGCTATTATTTTTGGGGGCTCCTCCCCCAAAAATTAAGTACTGAGAGCATGGGTGGGTGAAATCTCAACGATCTTAATGCACAGGGAACTGGCTGACTGAACAAACTGTCCCAAGGGGTAGCTTTGCCCATGCCTCAACCTAAGACAATTACTTATTAAAGGTCTTATTTGGCTTTCAGGAAAAACCCAGCTCACCAGTGCTGGTAAAGTTCTCAGCTTCCCTGTCTTGGGATCGCTTTGTGTCAGCTGAAGTTGGTCCAGAGGCAGCGCTGGCATCGCGATCACTCTGTCCTGTCCTCAGCACACAGGGAAACAAAAGCAGCACAGGAGGCATTTTACAAGGTCAAGCAAACTCAAAGCACGAGACAAGAGGCTGCAGCCTCACTGTAACACCCACACAGTGGCTGCAGATAGATTCCTGCAAAGCAATTTCTATACCACCCCAACACCAAACATCGAGGAACTCCCCAGAGCCACCTACACAGGCTTTAGGAGAGACCTGTAACACTGTGCCTCACTGCTGGGAGGACAGCCACACTGCAACATGAAAAGGAAAAGGAAAATGTGTGGGTTTAATAGGACAGAAATGGGAGGTAATAACAATAATGGTAGTAATACCAGTGGAAATGTTAATAACAGTGAAAGAAATAGGATATACAAGTGATGCACAGTGTAATTGTTCACCAGTTGCCATACGATACCCAGCCAGCCCCAAAGAGTAGCTCCCAGCCAGCTTTCCTCACAGTTTATATACTGGGCATAACATCATGCAGTCTGGAATACCCCATAGCTGTCCCAGTGCCTCCCAATTTCATGTGCCTCTCCAGCCTGTTCACTGCCACACTCTCACGCTCAATTCAAACCCCAGCACTGTATCAGCTGAGGAGAGGAAAGTTAACTCCATCCCACACAAAACCAGGATGTTCACTGGGAGGTGACAGACAGGACAGTGTTTGGGGATGCTGTTCAACAGGGAAACCTGCTCTTTAAATGTGGTTCATGGAGAGGTGGGCTGAGTTCTCACTGCTGTCTGCAGCCTCTCTCGAGGCTACTGACAGTGGTGGTCGCAAAGGGTATTTGTAGCACTGACCGAAAAGTTCAGCTATCAATAACAGAAGAAAACTGTAGATTGAGAGAACTTGAGCATTTTTGGGGTGTGGGAGGGGTTTGTAGTGTTATGATTTCTGTGAAATGGCACTAAAAACGTTACCTTCTTGTTAAAATCACAAGTTCCTTATTGCTTATTTAATTGCCCCAGGCAGAGCAACAGTTAAAACAAGAGGATTGATTCTGCAGCCAAATAAAAACTGATTCAGACGGTGAGTGAAATAGTAATGAGGGGAACTCAACCCAGGGAATGGGTTGCAGACTTAGGCAAAAATTATGTCACCTAACATGTTAAGGTTCAATTAAAAGATTAGAAGTAATTAGAGTACAGCAACACCAACACACACAGCTTAGAAAACTTTCAATAATTGTTTTGCCAAGAGACTTTAAAAATGAGAACGCTGACAGGCGCATTTTCAGTCCTTTAGGATAAACAACTCCTTTGAAACGAAACCCCAACCTGCCAGCACAATTTGCCAAGCTGGTATCCAGCTCTCGTCATTTATTTAATTTGGCTCTTAACAATTTCTAGCATCATTCTGAAAGCTGCCCGTAAAAGCACTGTGTTTGCAACAAAGAAAAACACCTCAGATGTCTCATTTCGAACCGGCCAAGCATCAAAACCTTCATCCCAAGTAAGACACGGCTTGGAGGGGACGGGCCCCTGGACAGAAGCGAAATCACGTGGGAAATGAAACCAAGTGTGGAATATTCCCACCACAGAGGATCGTTCCTGCTGTCTCACCCTTTCCCCCCCCTCCAAGACCTTTGGATGTGCTGCCTAAGAGCCAGCAGAGCCTGGGCAGCACCTTCTCCTTCACCTGCTTTGAGGACACCTGTCCTGCTCTCAAGAGCTAGCAGGGCCTAGGCAGCCCCTTCCCCTTCATCTGCTGAGGGCACCTGTCCTGCTCCTGCGCCCCGAGAAACCCCAAGCGGGTGAAAGCTGCACCCAGCCTTATCCTCCACCTCCCTCACACCTCCTTCAATCTACACCGGCGCTGCCACCGCCGCTGCCACCGGGGCCACCAACAGCACCGCCCCCCCGGCTCGGGCCTCGCCAGTGCCGCACCGCTCTAGCCGCACGCCCCAGCCACCCCAAGTCAAGTCAAGGCGTACAGTCACTGCCAATGCCACACTCGCTCCGCAGCCCTGCTACCGGCTCCGCCACGTCCCGCCAGCCCCGCACTTCCGACCCCGAGCGGAAGTGCCCGGGAGTGGGCGGAGCCTGGCGGGGCCGCCCCTGGAGCTGCTGGGTCCTAGCGCCCGCC